>CAUYUJ010021532.1:32500-68388 GCA_963575745.1 Prorocentrum cordatum | reverse complement strand
TTACTACGACGACTGCGACTAACTACTACCGACTACGACACGACATACTACTAACGACTACTATTACTACTACTACTACTACTACTACTAATACTACTAACTAACTACTACTACTACCTACTACCTCGACTACTCCTGTTCCGCCTGCTCCTATACTACGACTACTATAAACTACTACTACTACTACTCCACTATTAACACTACTACTACTACTACTACTACTACTACGACTACTACTACTACTGCTACTACGACTACTACTACTACTACTACTACTACTACTGCTGCTGCTGCTGCTACTACTGCTGCTACTACTACTACTACTACTACTACTACTACTACCACTACTACTACGAGTACGAATACGATTAACACTACCACTTCCACGACCGCTACCACTACTACTACGACTAACACTACCACTACCACTACCACTACCACTACCACTACTACTACTATCACTACTACGACCACTGCTAGAAATAGCACTACGTAGCACCCCGCAGATGCGGATCAGAGTGAGAGGGCGGTAACGACGTTGGAAATTTGCGAGACTCCGGAGAAGCCCGCCGCAGTCGTCAAAGTTCCAACAGTATACAACGACCAATGCGGGTCGCGGGTGGTCGCGGGTGGGTCGCGGGGTGGGTCGCGGGATGGGTCGCGGGGTGGGTCGCGGGGTGGGTCGCGGGTGGGTCGCGGGTGGGTCGCGGGCGGGACGACGACAACAAACAACAACAACAACAACAACAACAACAACAACAACGACAACAACAACAACAACAACAGCAACATAAACAACACAACCACAACATCAACAACAACAACAACAACAACAACAACAACAACAAGGCATCAACGCCTATGTGTGCCCCTTCCCCAGGGGCACAAGAGTCCGGTCACTCTATTCGCATGACCCGACTCCTGTGCCCCTCCCCACCCACGAGCGGGGGGGGCAGCAGCCAGCAGCCAGCATCCAGCACTCACACAAACAAGTAACCACAAAATCCACTGGGACCCATATAGAAGTCAACTCGGCCTTGCCTTCGCCAAACGATCGCGCGCTGGCGAAGCAACGCCTCTGGTTGCCTCCTCTAGTGAGCACATGTTAGGGATGGATGGAACCTAGCATCCTATTAGGGATGGATGGAACTCTAGGGGATCCTGTGAGGAGCGGATGGAGCTCTTATAGGATCCTGTTAGGGGTGGATGAAGAATTAATAGGATCCTGCTACGGGTGGATGGAGCTTTGATTGGATCCTGTTAGGGATGGGTGGAGCAGTAATAGGATCCTGTTGGGGACGGATTGGGAGGTGATGGGGCCCTGTTGGGGGTGGATGGAGCTGTAAAAAATTCCTGTTAGGGATGGATGGAGCATCAATAAGATCCTGTCAGGGATGGATGGAGCTCTAATAACATGCTGTTGGGGATGAAAGGAGCTAGTATGGAATCAATACGAATCAAATCGGAACAAATACGAAGCATAACACATGATTACGAATGGAAGAATCAATACGAATCAACAGGTATCTATGGGGATCAATCGGACCCAACCGGAATGAATCCGAATTAATTGGAATCAATGGGAATGAATTAGCATCAGTAGGGATCAATCAGAATCAAGTGGACGCATGGGGAATCGATTCGGTAAAATGATAATAGATTAGAATCAGCAGGAATCAATTCGAATCCATAAGAATCAAAAATAACCCATAGGAACCAATGAGAATCAATTCGGAATCAATTAGAATCAATAAGGAAAAGTTAGAACCAATACGAATCAATCGGAATCGAACAGAATTAATCTGAATGAATTAGAATCAACAGGAATCAATGAGATCCAACAGGAATCAGCAACACAAATAAGACTCAATTCGAATCAATAGGAACCAATTAGAAACAATACGGACCAATAGAAATCATTAGGAATCAGAAAGGATCAAGAGGCAACCACCAAGATCAACAGGAATTAACTAGAATCAACATGAATCCATTCTAAACAATAGGAAGCAGTTCAAATCAATAGAAATCAATAAGAATCAATCCGAATCCGTTGGAATCGATAGGAATCAATTAGAATCACTGGGAGTCAATAGGAATCAATTTGAACCAAATGGAACAATATGAATCCATGGGAAGCAACAAGGATCAACTAGAAGCAATAGAACTCGATTCGAATCACTCGGAATCAATCAAAATCAATGGGAATCACTGTCAATCAATAGGAATCAATAGGACCCGAATAGATTCAATTAGAACCAATAGAAAACAATTAGAATCAATAGGAATTACTGAGAATCAATTAGAATCAATGGGAAACCACTAGAATCAATAGGAACCAACTGGAGTCAATAGGAATTAATCAGAATCACGAGGATCCAATTAAAACAATTGACGTCGGCTCCCGTACTGTTCTCCACGCATTCCTGCGTGCAAAAGCCGTTCGCGCGCCGGCGAAGCGAGCTTCCCCTACTCTATAGGAATCAACGAGGATCAGTTTAAAAATAATCATCAATTCGAAGCAATAGTAATCAAACAAAACTAATTAAAAATCAATAAGAATCAAAAATAATCAATCAGAACCAATGAGAGTCAATCGGAATCAAATAGCACCGATAAGAATCAATTTGAATCAAAAGTATGAATTCAAATGAACGGGATGAATTAGAACCAATGGGAATCAATTGGCACCAATAGGGATCATTCAGAATCAAAAGGAATCAAATAGAATCGATGGGAATCGATTAGAAACAATAGGGATCAATAGGAATCAGAAGGAATTACTTACAATCAATAAGAATCTAATAAGATCAATCGGAATCAATAAGAAAGAATGGGATTCGATTGGAATCAATGAGAATCAATTAGAACCAATAAGAATCAATGAGAATCAATGGGAATCAGGTAGAATCGATAGGAGTCAATGGGAATCCATTAAAACCCGTAGGAATCAATAGGGATTCAAATGAGTTCAATAGGAATAAATTAGAATCAATAGGAACCAATCAGAATCAATGGGAATCACTTAGAATCAATTGAAATCAACTAGAACCAATCGGAATCAATTAGAATCATTCGGAACCAATGAAGATCAATAGGAATCAATAAGAATCAACGGAAGTCAACTAGAAATCAATGGGAATCACTGGGAATCAATAGGAATCAATAGGAATCAATAGGACCCAATTAGATTCAATTAGAGTCAATAGGAAACAGTTAGAGTCAGTAGGAATCACTGAGAATCAATAAGAACCAATAGGAATCAATTAAAATCAATGGGAACCAGTTAGAATCAATGAGCATAAATTAGAATCAATAAAAAATTAAATATAATCATTAACCAATGGGTATCAATGGGCATCAATCGGAGACCCATCGTGGGACAACGACACATGTGAAGTGTGCTCCGAAATGGGCCCGGAGCGTCCCGTGGAGACCCCTCGTGGAACCACGAAACGTGTGAGGGTGATCCGAAGTGGGCCCGAGGCGTCCCGCGGAGGCACTCCACAAGGGCTGTGGACCGTGCGAGGGGCCACGGAACGTGCGAGGGGTGCTCCGACATGAGCGCGAGGCGTCCCGTGGAGACACTCGAACGGCAGCGAAACGTTTGAGGGGTGCTCCATAATGGCCCCGAGGCACCCGAAATGACTCGCGTTGCCTTCGGTGGGGACACCTCGTGGGGCCACGAAACGTGTGAGAGGTGCACCGCAATGAAAGCCCGAGGCGCCCCGTGGAGACCCCTCGTGGGGCCACGAAACGTGTGAAGGATGTTCCGAAATAGGCCAGGGGCGTCCCGTGGAGACCCCTCGTGGGGCCACGAAACGTGTGAGGGATGTTCCGAAATGGGCCCGAGGCATCCCGTGGAGACCCCTCGTGGAACCACGAAACGTGTGAGGGGTACCCCGAAATTGGCCCGAGGCATCCCTTGGAGACCCCTTGTGGGGCCACGAAACGTGTGAGGAGTGCTCTGAAATTGGCCCGTTGGCGTGGGCATGGGCGTAGGCGTTGATGCCCAACAACATCATCATCATCATCATCATCATCATCATCATCATCATCATCATCCTCATCATCAACAACAACAACAAGAACAACAACAACAACAACAACAACAACAACCACCACCACCACCACCACCACCACCACCACCACAACAACAACAACAACAACAATCATTTAAGACTGGGGACACACCGTTCTCACCAGTGCCAGGGTTTTCATAGGAGGCGGGCATACCCCCACTTTGTGGGGGGGCCGGTTCAAGCTCTACCAAGTTTCCAAACGACTCTTCGCCACCACCCACACCCAGCTTCCCGCCCTATGACGTTCGGACACTTCACTTCGTGGCCTGCGGACGACCTTGGCTACTACACTGGCGCATGGTTACAATGACTTCTTGTGGTAACATCTTGTGGAAACTAGCTTAGTATACGACTTATACCCCTGTTCCAACAATGGGCACGTGTACCGTTTTCCGACGTTTTAACGTTTCTGTACCACACAAGCCAAGAAACTGTTGGAAAACCATTGGTTTTTTTAGGATTCGGACAGCGCGCGCGGGTGGAAATTTTGAAAAGTCGTGAGGTGTTTTTCGAGGACCTACGGTGCGATTCGTGTGATTTTATGATGCGCGGTGCTAAAATTCTTAAGAACCCAATGGTTTTTGGAGATTTCGGCGTGCGCGCGCGAAGAAAAAACGAATGTGTCCCGCATGGTATTATTTGACAGGGATGATGGCCCTGGCAGGTGCGCAACCGTTGTCGCAGAAGTTCGAAAAAGTTGCTCGCAAAAGCCCGTTTGACAGAAATGTTTAAAAGTGTTGGGTTTCCTACGAATCCGCAAGAGCGCGCGGGATGAGATTTTGACATTTTTTTGTTGAAAAACCATTGGTTTTTTGATGTTTTTATGTTGAAATCGTTCCGAACACTAAGCTTTTGGAAGGATTTCGTCTTGCGCGCGCGAATGTCCACTTTACCTTATTTTTTGCAAGGGATTCTTGAAATTTGATTATATTAGAACAAGAAATGTCATTTTATAGTGTTTTTTGCAAGGGAAAACGGATTACAACAAAACAACCGGATCTGGATCACATCGTTTTACCTGAGGCTTCCTCACGAAAATGATGAAAATGTAGCTGCGGCCTAGGCGGCGCAGGGGGGGCGTGCACCAGGGGGCCCAACAATAATTATTCTTTAGAATAAATAATGTTCAACAACAACAACAACAACGCGACAAACAGAATTCTCACCACGAATTTCTTTTTCAGCAACGCACCCAGGGACAATAAATGACCGTTCGGCCCCCTCACTCTGATCATCATGACTCGTGGAATCCTTCGCCCACACTGATGTATACTCCCACTCTCTCTCTCTCTCGCTCCCCCTCTCCTCTGTCTCTTTCTCTGCTTTCGCCCTGATAACTGTTACAAATGGGCCCCTCCTCCTCCTGTGGCTCCTGTAGCTTCCAGTGGCCTCCTGGACCCTGGACGTTCATGGGGCGCTCTGGGAACGAGGAGGTATGGCGGAGAAGAGAGTAAGTAGGAGGAAGAATACACGTCTACCCATGCTGAATGGCAACAGGAAACGCGCTGCCATTCCGTCGCTCGCCTTACCGCTTCGATTCTAGCCAGACCCAGCCCTAAGGCGCATTGATGTTTTCGATGAGTGGGCCCCCTGGAACCCTCGACTCCTTGCACACGAGTAGTTTTTCATCCTGGGTTGCTTCCTGACAGCCCCGAGGCCCGAAACCGGCTCCATGAGGCCTCAAATGCTCACAAACCGGCCGCCTGGATTCTGTCGAGGCGCCAAATGTCTGGGACCAGGAAGTCGACGACGACCGCTCTGGGCGGCCGGCCACGTAGACGGGATCCAGCATGTCGTCATGGAGGTGCACCAGTACCTTGGCGATAACCCTCACGAGGTGGTCGCGACTGGGGACGCAAGGCGGCTGCTTCCTCCTCCTCCTCCTCCTCCTCCTCCTCCTCCTCCTCCTGCTCCTCCTCCTGCTCCCCCTCATGCTCTTCCTCCCAAGTGTCTCCTCTCGTCTTGCTTGTCCCTGTTCCCGTCTCGTCCTCATCGTCCCTCATCCCTCTTTCTTCATCCTCTCTGCCTGTACATCGCTGCACCACCCTCACAACTCGCTCACTCCCCCACGTTGAACCTAATCCTCAGCCTCCTCCTCCTCCTCCTCCTCCTCCTCATCCAATTCCTCATCCAATTCATCATCATCATCATCATCATCATCATCATCATCATCATCATCATCATCATCATCATCATCATCATCATCGTCATCATCATCATCATCTCCATCATCATCATCATCATCATCATCATCATCATCATCAGCAGCAGCAGCAGCAGCAGCAGCAGAAGCAGCAGTATCATCATTTTCATAATCAGCATCATCATCATCATCAGCAGCAGCAGCATCATCAAGATCAGCATCGTCATCACCATCATCATCAACATCAGTATCATCATCATCAGCATCATCATCATCAGCATCATCATCAACAGCATCATCAGCATCATGATCAGCATCATCATGATCATCCTGATTATCATCAGCAGCAGCATCAGCATCAGCTTCAGCATCAGCATCAGCATCCCTATCATCAGCATCATCATCAGCATCATCAGTATCATCAGCATCATCATCAGCATCATCAGCATCATCAGCACCACCGTCAGCATCATCACCATCATCATCATCATCGTCGTCGTCGTCCCCACCACCACCCTCGCCACCATCAGCATCATCGTCATCATTATCAGCGGCAGCAACATCAGCACCAGAATCATCATGCCACCAACAACAACAGCAGGAACAGCAGCAACAACAGCAAAAGCAGCAGCATCATCATCGACACGATCATGATCATAATCATGATCATAATCGTCGGAATCAGAATCACCATCATCGTCATCATCATCAGCAGCAGCATCATCACCAGAAGCACCACCACTATCCTCATCAACACCATCATCAGCATCAGCAAGCTTCATCGTCAACATCATCATCATCACCATCATCATCATCGTCATCATCACCGCCAACACCACCATCACCATCATCACCGTCATCAGCATCAGCATCCTCCTGATCATCATTATTAGCGTCACCATCATCAGCAGCATCATCATCTTCAGCAGCATCATCGTCAGCAGCATCATCGTCAGCAGCATCATCGTCACAACACCACCATCATCACCACCACAAGCATCATCCTCATCATCATCAACATCGCCACCACCAACAGCATCATCCTGCTCTGTCTCATCATCACTTTCATCATCAGCAGCAGCACCACCACCACCATCATCACCGTCATTATCATCAGCATCCACATTATCATCTGCAGCATCATCATCATCATCAGCAGCAGCATCATCAACAACTGCATCATCATCATCGTCATCATCTGCATCATCATCAGCATCATCATAATCAGCCTCGTCATCATCATCATCGTCATCATCATCAGCATCAGCATCACAATCATCAGCAGCATCGTCATCATCAGCATCATCAGCATCATCAGAAGCATCATCATCATCATCATCATCACCATATCATCATAAGCATCAGTATCATCATCAGCATCATCATCAGCATGAGCATCATCAGCATCATCGTCGTCATCAACATCACCATCATCATCATCGTCGACTCTGGCATCCGTATCATCAGCATCATCATCAGCATCATCATGCTCATCATCCTCATCATCCCCATCAGATTCATCATCATCCTCATCCTCATCCTGCTCCTCCTCCTCCTCATCCCTCTCATCCTTCTTTTCCTCCGCCTTCACCTCCCCCATCCACCTCCTCCTCCTCCTCCTGCTACTCCTCCTCCTCCTCCTCCTTCTCCTCATCATCATCATCATCATCATCATCATCATCATCATCATCATCATCAGCATCATCATCCTTCTCCTCCTCCTCCTCCACCTCCTCCTGCTCCTCCTGCTCCTCCGCCTCCGCCTCCCCCTCCTTCTTCCCCCTTCCTTCTTCTCCTCCTCCTTCTCCTCCTCCTCCTACTACTACTACTCCTCCTCCTTTTCCTCAACCTCCTCTTCCTCCTCCTCTTCCTCCTCCTCCTTCCTTAACCTCCTCCTCCTCCTCCTCCTCCTCCTCCTTCTCCTCCTTCTCCTCCTCCTCATCCTCCCCATCCTCAAGAGTGAGGATGAAGAGTCCCGAGGGAAAAGGGTGCTGGACCCTGGGGCGTCTCCCAAGATCAGCTTCCGTCCTGAACGGTATTCGCCAGTCCCGGGGCCCGATGAGGGCCCCTCCCCCTCCAACATCTGGAGAAAAGAAACCGAGGAGGAGGAGGAGGAGGAGGAGGAGGGAGGAGGAGGAGGAGGAGGAGGAGGAGGAGGACGAGGAGGAGGAGGAGGAGGGTTTTCGGAGTTTTCGACGGGGGGTGGCCGCAAACAACGACACAAACTCGAGGGCCGTTTCCCTCCGCACTCCTCTTCATCATCATCATCATCATCATCATCATCATCATCATCATCATCATCATCATCATCATCATCATCATCATCATCATCATCATCATCATCATCACATCATCATCATCATCATCATCATCATCATCATCATCATCATCATCATCATCATATCATATCATCATATCATAATCGTCATCATCATCATCATCATCATCATCAGCATCATCATCATCATCATCATCAGCATCACCACCACCACCACCACCACCACCATCATCATCATCATCATCATCATCATCATCACCACCACCACCACCACCATCATCATCATCATCATCATCATCATCATCATCCTTCTCCTCCCTATTTCCCTTCCTCCTCCCCTCCCCCCCTCCTCGACCTCCTCCCTCTTTCCCTCCCTCCCTCCCTCGCTCCCCCCTCCTCCACCTCCGTCGTGGCGAAGGCATGGAGGCCCCTAGGACGAGCGAGGCGCCGCCGAAGGGCGGATTTCCACCGCTCCACCCAACCAGCCACAACGGGGGGAGCTCGTATTCATTACCCCCTCTGGGGGAACCCATCGTCTCGACGTTTTGTCGAGAGGGAGGGGGGTGAAAGCCGATGGGCCCCCCTGGAGGAACAAAAAGATATCCGCACCGCTACTCCACAGACCTCTCGTGGGGTGCATTCTGATCAGAAATTCCAAGCGAACCCAACAATGGTGACGAGGGAAAGGTAGCGGCGTCGGTAGATGTCCCTCCTGTGGACCCCAGTCGGGGCGGGGGGGAGGACCCGCAGCTCCCCCCGGCCGTGGCTGACCTGCCCACGCACCGACAGGGAGGGAGGCAGCGCCTCTGTCGGCTCTCGTTGAACTTCTGCGTCCAGATCCAGCCCGCCTCGCAGTCGTGCTCCTCGGCCGCACATCTCGGCGGCGAGCGAGGGGGGGAAGTGAGAAGGAGAAGGCCTCTCCGGAAGGCGGCGGGACCTCTCGAGAGCCCTCGCGCCCTCGGAGAGGATTTCTGCGTCTTCGGGGAAGGCCGGGGGGTTCTGCTGCCCCAGCTGCCGCGTGGTGAGCTGGCCCGGCCGGTTTGAATCGCGCCCGGCTGCGAGTTAGGTTTGCCCGTCGGCCTGGACGACTTCTGTCGCCGCCTGCGCGCTCGCTTGCGGCCGCGACCGAAAAAAGGGGAAGGCCAGGGGGCCTCTGAGCCTTCGGAGAAGGCCCGCCCCGTCTCGCCTCGTCCTCCTCCTCGCTCCTCCTCCTCCTCCTCCCCTCCTCCTCCTCCTCCTCCTCCTCCTCCTCCTCCTCCTCCTCCCCTCCTCCTCCTCCCCCCCTCCTCCTCCCCCTCCCCTCCTCCCCCTCCTCCCACCTCCTCCTCCTCCTCTCCTCCTCCTCCTCCTCTCCTCCTCCTCCCCTCCTAACCTCCTCCTCCTCCTCCTCCTCCCCCCCCTCCTCCTCCCCCTCCTCCTCCTCCTCCTCCTCCTCCTCCTCCTCCTCCTCCTCCTCCCCCTCCTCCTCCTCCTCCTCCTCCTCCTCCTCCTCGCCAGTCTCGGGCCGATCACGGCGGGCGCTTCCCCGCCACGGGGGGCCGCCCGTGGACCCACGCCCCACCGTCGCGGCCACGCGCAGGCGACGACGGTGCCCGGCGGAACGCCGAGGACGGGCCCCCCGTCGGCTCGCCGCCGAACATCGTCCCACTGCGGAGGAGGAGGAGGAGGAGGAGGAGTTGCAGAAGGAGGAGGAGGAGGAGGAGGAGGAGGAGTTGCAGAACGAGGAGGAGGAGGAGGAGGGGAGGAGGAGGAGGAGGAGGACGAGGAGGACGAGGAGGACGAGGAGGAGTTGCAGAACGAGGAGAAGGAGGAAAAGGAGGAAAAGGAGGAGAAGAAGTAAGAGGACGAGGAGGAGAGAGAGGAGGAGGAGGAGGAGTTGCAGAACGGAGAAGAGGAGGAGGAGGAGGAGGAGGAGGAGGAGGAGGAGCAGGAGTTGCAGAACGAGGACGAGGAAGAGGAGAAGGAGGAGTTGCAGAACGAGGAGGAGGAGGACGAGGAGGAGGACGAGAAGGAGGAGTTGCAGACGAGAACGGTCGCGGGGGGCGGCGCGGGCCGAGGGGCGGGGGGCCGAGGGCGAGGGGCGGAGGCAGCGGGAGCACGAGCAGAGAGGGGCGGCAGCAGCGGCGGCGGGCAGCGGCCGGCGCGGGCCCTCTGCCGCGGCGCCTGCAGCCGTCCCGCCTGCAGCTGCGGCCACGTGTGCGCACGCAGAGACCACGAGACGGACACCCAAAGCCCGAGGAGCCTCGTCCTCCTCATCTTCCCCTCCCTCCATCCACGCCCACCTCCCCGTCCGTCCTCCCTCTCTGTCACCCCCTTCATCTCCTCGGAATCCTTCCTGCTCATCCTCATCATCGTTTCTCCTCTCTCCTGCTCCTCCTCCTCCTCCTCCTCCTCCTTCTCCTCCTTCTCCTCCTCACCTCCTCCTCCTCCTGCTCATCATCAGCAGCAGCAGCAGCATCAGCATCAGCATCACCACCACCATCCATCATCATTCATCTACCACCACCACCACCATCATCACCCCACACCACACCACCACCCACCCACACCATCATCATCATCATCATCACATATCATCATCATCCATACCAATCAACATCATCATCCCATCATCATCATCCATCATCATCATCATCATCGTCATCGTCATCGTCATCGTCATCATCATCATCATCATCATCATCATCATCATCATCATCATCATCATCATCATCACCTGCAACAAACAAGTTGGTTCTGCTCGCCCTGTTTTACTCGCGTGCCCTTCAACCCGCATGTCCCCAACCCACGACTCCCGCCCGTTCCGTTCATGAAGGAATCTCCTTCGGAAGGACTCCTCTCATCATGTCAGCTCATGGGTAGACACCGACAGGGTCGGACAAACGGGTCGGGCAGACGGGTCCCCAGTGGGCAGGTCGGGCGGGTGGAACGGGCGGGTATCGGAGGCCTGGAAATGGGCACCAACACCAAGACAGGGGGTTGCCTCCACAGGGGGAAGATGATCCTCGAGTTCGGTGGTGGTAGTAGTTCGGTCACCTTGGAAGCCAGAATATTGCCACCATCACCGAGATCGGGATCTTCGTCCGTCGGTGGAGGCACAACGCCGATGTTGGGGCGGACCCCAACGGACGAGCCTGGCGGGCAGGCCCGGCTGGCGGGCCGTGACGGGCGAGTCGGGCGAGAGCGGACCCTCTTAACGTGCGGGTCGGGCGGACGGACCCCAGCGGGCGGCATGTGCGAGCGGACCCTACCGTTAGGTCGGGCCTGTCCCCCTACAGGCGCATCTTGGGCGAAACATACTCGAGAGACATAGTGACAAAATGCTCCAAATACTCCCAGAGTAGTCCCCAGACTATCTCTTTTAATGATACCGGAGAAAAAAAACAATCCGCCGACCCCTTGGGTCATCGGCGTGTGAGATGCTCCCCCCTCTCCAAACCCCTCCCCCGGGAACCCGGTCCGGTCGATTTGGAGGGGGGGGGGGTGCCCACGACGAGCGACTCACGACGCTCTTCCGGGCCCAGAAGGGCCCAAATACGTGCCAAGAAAGCCCCAAGAGGCCTCCCAGACGTTCTAAGAGGCCCCCAGACGCCCCAAGAGACCGCCTAGACGCCCTAAGAAGCGCCCGCGAGGCCCCAAGAGGCTTCCAAGACGCCCCACGAGGGCTCCAAGACGCCCGAAGAGACCTCCAAGACGCCCCAAGAGACCTCCAAGAGGCCCTCGCGGAGCGCCCCAAGACGCCAAATTCGTTGATTTTCATTGTTTTTTTTTCGATGTTTTCGTCATGCTCGCCTTTTCGGCCTTCCGACGCTCCAAGACAGCCCAAGAAGCTCCCAAGACTGCTCCAAGACGGCACAAGAGGCCTCCACGACGCCCCCAAGACGGCCCACGAGAGCCCCCAGACGGCCCAAGAGCCGCCCAAGGCGGCCCAAGAGAGCCCCCAGACGGCCCAAGAGCCGCCCAAGACGGCCCAAGAACCTCCCAGAGACGGGCCCAAGAGGGGCTCCAAAGAGAGACCACGCACCGGAAAACCCAGCCGCACGCCCCAAGAGGCCCCCAGGAAGCCCCAAGAGGCCCTAAAGAGGCCCCAAGAACCCCGCAAGAGGCCCCCAAGACGTTCCAAGAGGCGCCCAAGAAGCCACAAAGAGGCCCCAAAACGGTCCCAAGAGCCTTCGACACTGCTCAAAGAGCCCCGCAAGAAGCCCCCCCGCAAAATCCCAACGGACATCTCCGAACACACCGGTGTTTCGAGTCGCGCCCAGCCCCATAACCCGGAGCCTCATCTCCGCGTCCCCCTCCCCCTCCTCTTCCTCCTCCTCCTACACTTCCTCCTCGTCCCCCTCCTCCTCTTCCTGCCCCGCTTCAGCTCATCCTCACCGATGCTTCTCCCCCCCATTTTCCGCCTCGCCCCCCATCCTCCTCTTCCCGTCCTCCCTTTTCTGCCAAGCACGCGCAACCGATTGGGCATCATTTGCACGTCTTGCACTTCAGGTACCCCTTATTTGCGTCGCGCGGGACATTGTGCGGGTCGGGGAACGCCGACTTTGCTAGTCCTCTCTTGCACGCGCCGCTGCACTGATAAGCCTGGCAACTGCGCGCTGTGAACCCGAGTTCCTCGCAGCTTCTGCACACCACTTTAGCTCCTTTCGCCGCTCGATGATCTTCCACTTGCTTCTGCTTCAAATGTTTCGCGTCCGAGAACGCGCCTTTGCACGCCGCGCACGTCAGCGGCTTCGCGTCCGCCTCTGCTTTCCGCTTGCGATTCTCTGCATCCGCCTTCTCGTTCCGCCCACCCTTCTTGTTGCGGGCGCACGCCCTGCAAAACCTCTCCCCCGCATGTTTCGAGTCGTACTGGTTCGCCGCCACTTCCGCCTCCGTCTTCAAGAAATTCTTGCACTTCGCGCACCGAATCTTGAATTTCTTCTGAACCTTCTCCTGCCACGCCGCCGACTCCTTCCGTGACTTCCGCGCCGTCGCGGGCCCCGCGCATCTTTCGCACTTGCTCGTCCTTGCGTACACTCGCCTTCCGCGAGCCTCGTCCTCTGGCGCCCTCGGCCCCAACGCGGCCCACGTCTTGCATTCGGTGCACCACTTTTCGCCCGCTTCCTTCAACTCATCCGCGCACTCGCGACAAAAACACGGCCCGACCTTTTCCCTGAACTCTGTCAGCGTGAAACCCGCTTTCTCCTTCAAGGTGCTACATCTACTGCACATCTCACGGGGCATCAGCTTCGCTTCTATTTCCGCCCGCGGCACCTCCTCCCCGCGTAACTTGCCCAGCAGATGTTTCGCCCCTTCCATCTCTCCTCGCGTATGCGGCTTCATCTCAAACGGGCGATATATCAGCAAACCTCCACGAGTCTTCACGCGGGTGATTGCCACGTAACTCGCCATCCAACTCACATTTCGACCCTCCTGCAAATCTGCTATGACAGCGTCTAGGGATCGGCCCTGCGCCGCGCGCGCCGCGCATGCCAGGCCCGGCGATATCAGAAACTGCTTCCGCCGAACACCTAACACAGGCTTCTTACGGTACGCGTCCAAGAACCAGACCCGTTGTTTCGGTACGATCGGATACAAGCCCGGCCCCGGCATGCTCTTCAGCGTCCACGCGTCCGTATGAAAGTCGAGCACGATCTGCCTCGGCATCCTTCGAAGCGTGACTTCTGCCGCGTCCGCGACGGCACCCTCGCCCTCGTCGACAACCCACGAGCGAATCGTCGCGTGACACCCGCGGAGCAGCTGTTTCTCACCCCGATCCAAATGATCTGTCAAAACCACGGGCATGCCCGCCGCCAGCGGCAGCCACCCAGGCATATCTGCGCATGCTTTATCATGGTATCCCAGCCACCGAACCTTGTCCGCAGACGTGTACGGCAGTCTTTGGAGGGCTCCATGACGCGCCACGTCTCTCGCGTACACCCACGAAATTGGCTTCCCCTCGCTCGCGGCCCAGTCCACGGCACGCTGGCGCGCGACTTTGCATTTCACATCCTGATTCGGGTAAATCGCTGTCGCCTTCACGAACTCCGGCAAAAAAATCGTTCGTCATCGGGCCCCGTCGCGACGAACTGCCGTCTACGCCGCTCTGCTTTACAAAGATCGCACTCCTGCGTGTTGTCTCTTGCGATGGCCTCTGCGTTCTTCGCGCAGTGCTCGGAACCGCACGTTGGCCCACGCCCCGCCCACGACCCGGCTACGTCCGTCGGTCGCCCGTGCAGAGACTGGTGCGTCCGTTCGCTCGAGGCCCCGCGCCGGAACTCGCCCTGAACACTCAAGAACCACTCGTCCTGACCTTCCAACCGCTTGCATTCCACTAGCTCGGTCATCCCTGCAACGGAACCGTGTCCCACACCCCAGAAAATGCAATGCCCATGGTCCCCCCCCGCGCTTGGCGCGTACTGCCTTGCCTGACGAACCCACGACGTCGGGATCGCGTTCAAAGGCGCGCCACCCGGCGGCTCCAGCTGGTAGAAATCTCCACAAAACAACACATTCACCCCTCCAAACGGCCTGTCCACCCCTTCAGCGTCAACTTTTCCCTAGCGCGCCGCCGACATGATCGACCGCAAATGCGCGTCCAACTCCGCGAGAAAGCTTGCACTTACCATGCTAATCTCATCGATGATTAACCACCGCCACTGTTGTATCCGCTTGGCAGCCTCCACCTTTTTCGCCCCGTCCGCCCCGCGCTTCTTAGAGTTGTCCGAACCGCTCGCAAAGGGCGTCATCCCAAAAGCCGCATGCAAGGTATGCCCGTCCAGCGCCGACGCGTTCGTGGCCTGTAGTGCCGCCGCTTGAAAGTCCAGCCCGTGTCTCCACTTCATGATACCCTCGAACACGTGCGTCCGCAAAGCGTCCACCACGTAGCTCCTGCCTGTTCCTGGCCCCCCGTGCAACATCCACAACGAAGGTTCCCCGCTTACCCGTGCTGAGTCGTCCTCCCCGCACTCCTCTATCATCCTGCTCGCGACTTTCCCGACCACTTCCCGCTGCTGCTCGTTAAGCTTCAGCGGACGCTCCTCCTCGGGTCCGCTGAGGCTCGCTCTCCATTTCCTCAGCTCCCGCGCGGTCCCAGCTGGCTCGGACACAATGCGCCCGTCTTCCCCTTCATATGCCGCCAGGGGGTCTCCACTCTCTTTCGTTTGCGACGCCCTCGCCTCCGCTTCCCTACGCTTTAACTCCGCGTCCGGCACTTCCTCGCGACCGTCTGTTCGCGCCCACCCGCCCTCCGGCGAATCCTCGCCGCCGCCTGGAAGCCGCCTCCACACGCGCGCAGACAAAACCATGGCTTCCGCACTCTGTCGCCGAGCATCCGCCACTGCTTCAGTCGTCTCCCGCGCCTCGTCTTCCATGCGCGTGCCCCCTACATGTACCCGGCGCTTTGTTTCGTCGTCGATGTCATCGACATGCACGTCTTCGTCGCTGAAAAGGTCATCCTCGTGCTTCCAACCCGACTCCTCCCCCTCTGGCCGCATGTCAACCACGTTCGTGTAATTCTGCACGTACCGTTTCGCCTCTTCGCACGTCAGCCCCATCTAGCCACTCCCGTGCCACTACGCCCGCAGACCGGCCGTCCGCGCACCAGTTAGACGCGCGGGACACTGTGTCCACGGCCGACGTCTGCAACGTGAATGGGCGGAAGTACGCCATGAGTATCAACCCGTTCCTGTCTTCCTCACCGGGCCTGTGCTTCGGCTGCGGCGCACCGTGGAAGCTCGGGTTCCGCTGGCGCTCGTTTCGCACGAGGACCCACCTGTGGCGCGTCGTTTCCATGCCAGGAACGTCTGGAAACGCCACCCAGCTGTCACATCCATCCCCTCGAACGACGTAATCCTTCCCAGCGGTCAACGGAGGCTCCTCCCCGATTGTCCACTTCGCTCGCTCCAGTTTCGCTCTGCCGGCGGGTGTGAGAACCGCGTGGTACACTGTTTCGTCGTCTTCGCCTTCCTCTTGTTTGCTCTTCGGCTTCGTCAAACACCGCGTCAGCTCGATCCGTCAATACCGATAAAACTCATACACTGACAAAAACTTGAGCTCTGGAGCCCACGCCGACTCCAACGGCCTCATGCCAGACAGCACTGCTGGGTTCTTCGAAACTACCCGGGGCCTCTTCGCACGCCTCCCATCGCGCTCAATATGACACCGCCCTGGCCCCGACCGTTCTGACGCCACACCGCGCTCTCGCTCGACGAGGCGTACAACATCGAACCCAGGGACCATGGCCGTCTTCGCTGTTTTCATGCTCTCTGCGGCCGTTACGTCTCGCGCATCCCCATATGCGCGCAGGTTCACGCTCTCCTGCACTGAACGCACGATTCCTTTCCCGTACAAGTCCGACAGGAGGGCGCGATGTGCCTGTGTGCCACGTACGACGCACTCCTCTCTTTCACTTTCTCACTCAGTGCGCGATGACCCTTCTTGATCTCCTTCACCTCATTGAACGACGTCGCCAGTCGCTTCGCTCCGCAGTCACAAGCGTAGCCTGCCTGCGCGTTTTGGGCGCGCTGCGCAGCAAGAACAATGTCTTTCGCCTGCGCCCCTTCCCAGCACCTCTCTTCGCACACCGTCCCGTCGTGCGTTTCTTCCAGTATTGGAAACCGATACGGCAACTGCAAACCCGAATTGAAGTTGAGGCCCACCCCGCCGCTCAGAATGGCAGGCAGCGTGCCGTTCAGATTCTCCTCATTCTGCGGCCCGCGAAGACACCCGGTCATGTCTCTCCGGCCCGTGCTCGGCATAGCGCGACTTTTGAGGAAGCCCTTGCACAAAAGAACGGTCTTGTCTACCTGCCACGTGGTCCGCGGGAAGAAACTCTTGCACTTCGTCGGGTCGTCGTCCCGCTGACAGTGGAGTAACGGCATCATCTGTCGTTTCCGCGCGTTCCACTTGTGCACGTGGTTCTGACGGTACCCCTGACCGCGCTGCACGCACTCCCCTACATACTTCCTCAACCACCACGTGGAGCCGCTTCTCGCCCCTCCCCCGTTGTCGGCGCCCCCACTCCCACCTAGCGCCCTTTCGATCTCCGCATCTGACTGCGCCAGATACTCCTCCCCGCCCACAAGGTCATCCGTCTCTCTATACGCTGGCCACGTACCCTCTACGCGCTCCTTCTCCTCTCGCCACGCGTCGACGTCTGCGTAAACCTGCCTGGACACGTGCCGCTTGTACTTGGCGTACCCGTCGAGCAATTATTTCAGCCTCTCGCGCGGGAGCCGCAGTATCTCGTGCAGCGGCGTGTGCTGATGCACACACTGCACGAACAGTTGCGCGTGCACGTGCAAGCTTCCCGCTGACTTCTGCGCTTCTATGGACCCGTACATTCCATCCACCCTTCCGGCGCACCCCCCCACAAGCTTCGCGTTGCTGCCAGTCAAGTCCGCGCATTTGCAGTCGGGGCACCGCGGACACCAGCGAAGCCCAAACAGATGCGACCAAACCAGGCCGATTATCGTGCGGAATCCATCCACGCCAGCCAGCGGGCCCCGCGCCAAACACGCCAAACGCGCCTTCGCGTCGGGGATGTCGCTCTCCAAGCTCTCCACGGGGAATGCCAGATGCACGTCGTCTCCGGGGGCCTCACAGGCCTGAGGCCATTCTGGCTCCCACAGGCCGCCGTGCGTGTTCCCGTGCTCTGCCTGCGCGCGTCGCCTGCCTTCACTGGGTCTTCTCGACGGGATCGACTCATGCGTACCATGATCAGATTGTGCCTTTCGTCGGGAGACATCGTGAAAAACACTGGAACGCCTTGGGAAACCCGCGCCGCATGCGTGTCGTACCGCATCGTTCCCGCTATCTTCCGGTTGATTGCCTGCGCCCGCCGAACCATCCACTGCGCGGTCTCTGACAACGACGCCACAAATTTCAACTTGTTCACGTCGCCGTTCACCGCGCGACGTTGCCCTGTGCCTGGGTCCTCGTAACTGCCCCGCAACGCTTCCACTATGCTGACCGCTGCTTCTTCCATGTACGAGAAATCTCGGCCCCCCTCATCTTCGACCTGTTCGTGGTCCGCAGACAAACGCATGCTTCTCGACGTTTTCAGAGCACTCTGGTACAATAGTGAAGACATCGCGAAGCCAAACCGCCAATCTCGTCGAAGCTGCGACTCCACACGCCGGGTCATGATGCGCGTCCAGAGAAGAAGTTCCACTCTTGGGGCCTCCGGTCTCAACCTGTGCCGACTCGTCTCCGACCACTCCGGCGCGTCGGGCATGCCCGTTCCGAACTTGAAACAAAAAGGGAAAGCCACGCCAAAAAACCAAGGCACGAACTGGCTCATCATCTCCGTCCCTGGCGATACAACCAGGCGCAGACGCTTCCACCCAGGTGCCGCGCCTGGCTTCGTCCATGAGAACGAGGTTGTACCGCTGAGTTGTCTCCCCGACCTCAGTCATGCTCCGCATTCCACTGCTCGTGTACCGCAATCGCCCATTTTCCCGATCGCCTAGGAAATGCGCGGCCAATGCAACCACGTGATCTCTCCACGCTGCAGCTGCGAACCGCACTCCTGCTTCACCTGCACCCTCAGGCGCACCCGGGGCGACAGCGAGCGTCGCTGTGCCTTCCTCCACTCCTTCTGCTAACCTGGCGAACGCGACCTCCGTCATCGCGTTCGCGTCCACGTCATTGTAGCTGGACTTCTCCATCACCACCATGTTCGGGATGCGGCGATTCACGTCCTCGCAGGCTTCTTCCACCGTCGTCCTCGCGCCATCCGACGGGGTCGCGTTTTTTTGCACCATTACCTTGTCCAAGTGGTTGTCGTACGGAAGCAGGCAAACCAGTTCTGGCGGAACGCCGTTCCTTGGCAAGCTCTCGGCGCGCGCATCCATGCCCGCTTCGTCCACGTGCGCGAACGCCCAGTGCCCGCGGGACATCATCTTTTTGATGTGGTGCTTAACAACGTCCCGCCGCACTGTTGCTTGATGGATGAACTGCGGCAGGTTCTGCTTCGTTGTTGCGCCGCTCACCTTCAACAAAACCTGCACTACATGGCCCAGCTCACTACCCACGCGCGGCAAGGCGACGCCTCCGGCGCCCTCGGCCCATCTCTGCTTCCGCCGCAATTCCGCCAGGATACCCTGCCACGGCAACGCAAACGAGGTTGCGTTCCCGCGCGCCGCCACCCGCGTCTCCTGCATCCCAGCGACAGTATCGAACAAATTCTGATATTTCACTTCCAACGAGAAGCAAATCATTGAGGTAATGCACGGGCTGCAACATATCATCTCCATCACGGTCATTCCCTCGTCGCACATGCTCAGTGGCCCATAGAACGTAATCAGATCGTTCGCCAGGCAGCGCGCAGGCATCTGCGGTTTCTCTCGTACCTCCGCCCCGTCCCACTTCATTTTCGGGGTATTGATGCCTTCGGCGCGCCCCCGACACACTGGCACTTCGCACTCTGGACACGCGGTCTTCCCTTCCACGCACCCGCCCGCGCAACGCACATCCTCTGGACAGCACCACAGATCGAACCCGCCCCCGGGCACCCCTGACTCACGAGAGCACTGCGCGCGCAGCTTCCAATCGTCGAACTCTCTCAAATGTTTCATCGGGTCGAGCTTCTCGTTTCCCTCCTCGCACCTGTACCTCCGAAAGTGCGCCAGGAGACCGAACTCACGCGACGCGTCCAAAATGCACCACGCACCCATGCGCGCTACTCGGGAGCTATCTTCTGGATCGCTCTCAAACAATTTCTCCCACGAGATATCGTTGTTTTCTCGGTCGGCCACCCAGGGAAACGAGCGAGCGCAGAGAAAGCATATAGGCGCACGCACATTATTGCTGACTGTCGCGTCCGCATATCCTTTCAGGCTGCGTCGATGCATTGCATACGTGGAGAGCGGCGCGACCTGCCGCGTCTTCTGCGACACCACTTCGCTGTGCGCCGCCAGAATCCTCTCGCTTTCCTCGTGCGCCGGGGAGTGCGTGTCCGCGATTGGCTGTAGGACGCCCCCGTGCCCCACGGCCACGTTCACGATCAAGTCCGCTTCTCTGTTCCCCGACCATCGACAGCCGCGGAACGCGCAGTGCGCGGACGGTAATTCAACCGCGCAGTCTTCGGCCAACGCTTCCCCCCACGGCGCGGACGGGTCTTCCGGGTCACCTGGCACGCCCGGGGACTCCCGCAAGAGCTCCGCCGCCTCTGCCACAGCCTTTTCCCGGTTCCTCCGAGGATCTTGTGAGTCCGGGTTCGCGCGGGCCGCAAAGAACCACTCCTGCGCCTCGTCCGCCACTGGTGTCTCGATCTTATCCGCAGCCTCGCGGCCCGCAGCGTCGCCAGGCGCGCCCCTCTCGCATCTGCCGCCGCATTCCGCCCCATCGCTACACCCTCCTCCGTTCCACGCCGCAACCAACTCTTTCCTGGCCAACATCTCCTCCCACGCCGCCACCTGCCCTGCTCTTCCGGCGCGTCCGCGCGATCTCCCCTGCGAGCCCCGGGCCCGTTGCGATCGGCGGAGGTAGACCTGTCCCCGCTTCGCCCGGGCTCGAGGCGCCCCGCCCGCCAACGCCGGCGATTCCCCGCGCTGCGGAACTGGTCGCGCTCGGACCCGCCTCGGTCAAACCACTTCGCATCGCGTCTTCGTCGCCACCCCTTGCCGCGTTGACGTCTCCATGCGGTTTCGTTCTCTCCGGCGTCAAGGCGCCATCGCCGCGATGAGCGTCGTCCTGCGACGTCGATCCGCTTGCGGCGCTTGCGGCGCGCGCAGCGCCACCCTCCGCCACTGCGTTGCGACGGTCAGCCTCCTGCGCTGCTGCGCCGTCGGCCCTCCGCCGCGCACATTCCAAGTCGTCCGACTCCTCCACAGCGCGGCCCGAAGTTCCCGCCGACTGCCCGAAACCGCTCGAAGCGGCACGGCCATGACTCAGCGCACTGACTGCATTACCACAAAACTCCCCACTTGGAGGCGCGCCTGGGCGTCGCTTCCTCTCGGGCAGCTGCTCCTCTGAACTCGGGTCCGCGCGTTCATACACGAGGAGGAAAGCCTGCGCCTGCTGCACCTCTGCCACCGACGCGGATCTCGGAACGTTCTCGTCATCACAGTACACCCGCTCCCCGCTGGACGTTTTCGCGTACGTCGTGTAGCGGCCGCGGTACCCATTTCCCGCGCGCACGCAAACGGCGGTCAACTCACCGGACCACTCCCCCGAGTCCTGTTCGAAGACGAATGGAAAAGCCACGGGCTCATCGACCTTCTCCCTCAGCCACCCTCCCGGAGTCCGTTGCAGGAGCAGCCTACGAACGTGGAAGCACACTACCTGCGGCCACCTCGCGATGCGAGCTTGCTTCTGCAATTCGCCCTCCATTCCGCACCTGGTGCACGCGTCTCCTGCACCCGTCAATCGCTCCACCGACTCGAACTCTGCCACCAGCGCTTCCAGCGCGGTTGCAGCCGTCGGGGACGCGAGTGAAATGCACGTAAACATCTCCCCATCCGACGAACTCTCCGAGTTGCACGCGATGCACCTTAACAGAGTTTCCTGCACGCCTCCGACTACGGACCACAGCGGCGCGGTCAGGGACTCCGCATCGATCGCGCCATGCCGCATCTGGCGATCGGGCGCCACTGTTGCGAACCTGGCCATGTCCTCTGCGTGCATTGCTGCTGTCAACGTCACGAACGCCTCGTGGATATCTTGCTGCGCGGCCCCTGCAAACAATCCCCCGCCCCGCGTCGCTCTCGACGCAACCGCGCGCGGGACCACGGGCCCCCGCCCCTCCTCCCGACGCATGCCCTTGATGTCCTTCCCCACGCTGCACAACACGCAGTTCCGCGAGCACGCTCCCCCCGCCGTGTCAACGCGCTGAGTTGCCCATGTTGCTATCGACGGAATGCGGCCCAGCGCGTTCAGCAATGCATTCAAATAACATGTATTCCCCGCATTTCGGAAAGCTGCGCCGCGATGCGCCCCTGTCACGCGGCGCGACAATTCGTGCCCAAGCAGTTCTGCAACGTTGAACGCCGGTTCACACAACCACCCACGCTCGACATCGGCGCCCCCCGCCGCTGGTGGGAACATTGGGCTGATGCACACCGCAACCAACAGAGGGCCTCCAACAGGCTGTACACACTCCACCGCGGCCAATATCGCGAGCCGCGCCGTCAACCCGACACAGTCGGTCCATGACCCACAATGAAATCCAGCGGTGAACAATGACAATGCGAGCCTTGCTGACACAGATCCGGCCCCCGCACAGTGTTCGAAGTGACAAACCAACCATCTGCGTACAAGTTCTGCGTCCTCCTTCCGCGACCCCGGCGCGGCGCCTGCCCTCTGCTTCGCGCCACGACCACGCCCTACGCCGTCCATTATTGCTGCATCGCGGTGCCCATGGCCCCGCCCAAACGCAATAGCACGAACCAGAACCGTCACCTCCCCAATGCACCCGTGCCTTGTGCAAGGACTACGCACGCTCGTGCCTCCCCCATCCGAACGGCGACCACCATCGGCGCTACCTGCACAAGCGGTAGCGCCACGAACACCACAACGCATGCTACGCTCATCAATGCAACCGCGACCCAACGCGACACAACGAATGCGACTGACTGCGATAGCACGGGGGCAGCTACCAACGACGTCGTCGCCGCGGCAGAGACCATCAGGCAAACCGCGGCATGAACCACGCTGACGACCACCGACGCGAGCACCCCGCGCGGCGGTGCGAGCGTCAAGACAGTTGCCGAGGTTATCTGTGTCGTCGCAGACCGAAGCGTGACTGCGCAGGTGAGGGGATTTGTGACCCACGCGTATAACGCTTCCGGTCCCGCGCGCGCACCGCTCTTCCAAGCGCGCGTTCAGCCTCGCCGTCCGCTCGCCATGCGAAAGCACTTGCCACTGACAAGTCCACTGCTGCGTGAGCGACAACAGCTCATAACGACACCTACAACCAGCTTCGCACACGCAGTGAACAAAAATGCCACCAAGCATAACGCAGCTACCACTGGCGCCGCCGTCTCGACGGAAGCAGCCAACAACGTCATTACCCGGATAGACGGCGGAGACGGCACATGAACGACGACGCCAGGCATCACCAACGTCAGGATCGCGGACAACAGCACAACCGCCATACACCGCACGATAGGGAGCAGAACCAGCATCATTGCGGCGACCGCGCCCACTAGCACAGCTCCCACGACGACGCCCAACAGCAACACCACACAACACTGCACGACTGCGACGAACGGTGTCGCCGCACCGACGGCAGCAAACAAGTCTACAGCGTATTGTCCCCGCGAAGCCTGTGAAGTTGCTGCGACCTACAGTCGTCGTCGCGGCCAGGGTGGACGCAGTAAGAAACATGGTGCTTGAAATGTGACGGACTGCGCCAGCGGACACCTCAGACAACTCTGGTCCCACTATAACGGCGGACACCTTTTGTAGGGGTCGTCTTCATTATCGTCCGAGACATACCGCGGCCCATAATCGTCACCTCTCCAATGCACTCGCGCCTGGTCCAAGGACAACGCACGCTCCAGCCTCTACGACCTTGCCCATCCGACTGCATACACTCCACTGCAGCAGGAAAAATCGTCGAGCGCAGTCCCGCGAATCGTGGCCGCGATCCCCTTTCAAGCTGGCCCACACACTGGTGACGTCTATTCCAATATGCACAAAAGACGGCGACTCTGACGATCGGCACTGGCGACGCCCCCTTCGACCACAAAACCCTTCGCATGCTACGGCGCCCGGACGCACCACTACGACTGCGACTGGCAGCAACGACAGAACGACAAACACAACAGCAACCACACTCAGCATCTCCGCGGCAGCAGCCAGTACCTCTTCCGTGGCGGCGCTGAATCTCTGTGATCGCAGCACTCTTCAACGTCGTACACTCCCGAAGGAGACGCCCAAGAGGGCACGGGCTGAACCCGCTAAGTGCCTTTCGGCACCTCGTGCATTTACAGCCTGCACGGTCGGCCTCGTGCATTTGAAACCAGCACGGTAGGTCTCGACTTTCGCAGTAAGTCGGCAACTGTCTTCCCCGCATGGCCCCGCGGATGGGGGGGGGGCTTCCCTGAGGCGGGGGGGGGAAGTCTGTGCAGCAGTAGCTCAAGGCCACTTGAGCCTGCGGGCGAAACGACACCGTCCCAGAATCTATCTCTCGTCGTCGTCTTCATTCGCCTGATCTTCCTCGTTGCCTTCGTGCTTTCATCACACCCACGTATTCCTCCTCCTCCTCTTCCTCCTCCTCCTCCTCCCGCTCCGCCTCCTCCTCCTCCTCGATTATCAAGAAAGCGGCGCGGCCGTCGTCGTTGCGATCATCATCACCATCATCATCACCATCACCATCATCACCATCATCACCAGCATCACCATCATCAGCATCACCATCATCATCATCATCATCATCATCATCAACAACAACCCTTTCTCCTGCTCCTATTCGTGCTCATGCTCGCGTCCTTCTCCTCATCATCGTCCTCCTCCTCCCCCTCCTACTCCTACTCCTACTCCTCCCCTGCCTCGTCCTTCTCCTCCTCCTCCTCCCCAGCATCCTCCTCCTCCTACTCCTCTTCCTCCTCCTCCTCGTCATCATCATCATCATCCTCAGCTCCTCCTCCTCCTCCTCCTCCTCCTCCTCCTCCTCCTCCTCCTCCTCCTCCTCCTCCAAATCTACTCCGAAAACGAAACATGTTGGAAGAGAAAACGTCCAAACCGCCTGAGACATCCCCACAAAATTCCCCGAACGGGACCCCGTGCAAACAACACCCCCCGCCGCCCCACTTAGAGTGCTGAAACCAGCGAATCGCCTGAGACATCCTCCAAACCTGGTTCGAAAGCGAAACATGTTGGAAGAGAGAATGGCCAAACCGCCTGAGACAGCCCCACAAAATTCCCCGAACGGGACCCCGTGCAAACACCCCCCGCCGCCCCCCGTAGAGTGCTGAAACCAGCGAATCGCCTGAGACATCCTCCAAATCTGCTTCGAAAGCGAAACATGCTGGAGGAGAAAAAGGCCAAACCGCCTAAGACATCCCCACAAAATTGCACGAACGGGACCCCGTGCAAACGCCCCCCGCCGGCCCCCTTAGAAGTGCTGGAGCCACAGAATCGCCTGAGACATCCTCAACATCAGTGCGTGTGTGAATCATCTGATGAGTGGACCTGACAGAGTGTAGTGAGTGTAATGAGTACAAGTATGAATGAATATGATTGATGAGTGCGTCTAAGTGATGAATGAGTCTGAGTGAAACTGAGCATGAGGGAGTCTGAGTGGTGATTGAATTTGATTGATGAGTAAGTCTGGTTGATAAGTGAGTCTGAGTGATGAGTGAGTCTGATCTGAGTGATGAGTGAGTCTGAGTGATGACTAAGTCTGAATGATGGGGTTGGTGTTCCTTCTTCCGGCGCGGTCAGAATCAGAGTATAGGGTAGTCGTCTGGTGAGAAGCCGAGAAGAGGAGGAGGGGGAGGAGGTGCGTTCTTCCTTCCGGCGCGGTCACAGTAAGAACAAGAACCCCATACTTAGGATATGGGGAAAAAACAGCGAACATAAGTAATCCCGGGTACTCCCGCGCGCCATCCGCCGACACCCTTGAAGTGTCACCGGCGCGCAACGTACTTCCCCTCTCCACCACCCGAAAAGGCCCCAAGGGCCTGAAAACCGCCGCGACAGGGCCCCCCAAACGGCGCCCATGCACGACGGCCCGCCCAACAGTACCCGAACACAGTTCAAGATCACCACCTGAATCTCTCCCGCGGCTTGACAAAGAAGCTCTGGTGAGCGGCCCCGCGGACAATTAAAAAACAAGGGGTCGGCGGATGTGGCGTAAGCCTAAAGAATAATAGTAGTATCAATGTGAAAGCTATGATTTTCAATACCCTCATCAATGCCAATATTGCCACTAGCATTCGGAGTCCCCTTATCCTTCGCCTTATTATCATGAAGGTTCCGGATTCGTCTTCGACATCGCGTTCGTCTTCGTATTCGTATTGGTCGCATTCATACTCGTAGTTTTCTTAGCCCTAGTCTGATACTCATATCATTTTCCCTCCGTCCTCCTCCCTCCTGCCTCCTCCCTTCTCCCTCGTCCCTCCTTCGTCCTTCCCCCATTCCTCCGTCCTCCTTCCTCCGTCGTTCCTCCTCCTTCCGCCCTCCTCTTCCTCATTCCTCTTTCTCCTTCCTGATTCCTCATTTCCCCTTCCTCCGCCCTCCTTCCTCCACGTGCTTCCTTGTTCCTCCTTCTCCTCCGCCTTCCTCTCCTTCCGCTTCCTTCCTCCTTCCTCTTTCATCCGTTTCCTTCCCCTTCCGTTTCCTCTTCCTCTTCCGCGTCCTATTACACCTCTACCGCGTTGTCTTCCTCCTCCTCCTTCTCCTCTTCCTCCTCCTCCTCCTCCTCCTCCTCCTGCCGTCAGGCCGAGGCAATTTTCAAATGCCTCGCCACCGCAGATAAGCGGTGCAGCCTGGGCTGCGTGCGGCTCCGCCTGAATGCGGTGTGGGTCCGATGATGTCACGCTCCTTATCCCGCCCGCTCACGGGTGCGATAAGGCGGCATTTCCCTCTGGGAGGTTCGTGGTCGTTCGCTGTCGTCCTTCGTGTCTCGCTTCGTCGTCGTGTCCGTCGCCCTTTCCTCTTTTGGAGTTGCGGCACGGCCCTGGATTAAGTTCCGGGGTGGACGTTGTTTGCGCTCCTGGGCTGGAGAGTGACCCTCCCCCCCCCTCCCCGCCCTGCTGCCGCCGCTGTCGCCGTTGCAGCTGTCAGGCCAGGCTTTTAGTGCCCTGCCACCTCGGCCAAGAGGTGCGGCCTGGGCGCGGTGAGACCCCAGTGGCACCTCCTAGTCTGAGGTGAACCGCTGTTGACAATCACGGAGGCGGGGCCCGCGGCTTCCTGCCTGCGACCTCTTGGTTGCAAAGCTCTTTACCGCGGGCAGACTGTTGCCGTGCTTGTGCGGGTGCGGGCGCTGGGCAACGCTCCGTGTATTGTCTCTTGGGCGCCGATCCCGAACCCCCATGCGCCATTTTGGCGCGGGGCGTAGGGCGGTCCTTGGTTTGCCTTCGTTTTCTTGATTTCCTCCCCAAAGCACAGCGTTTTTGGCGCTATTGGGAGTTAGTCAGGGAAAGGAAGCCGGAGATCAGGACCCAGCTTGTGTCCGTGATTCCCCCTTTTTACGCGTGTGCCCTTGGTATTGGCCGTTGGCCACGTTGGCCGTTGGCCAGGGCACGTTGGCCCGCGCTTAGTTGAGCGCCACGGTTTTGTTCTGCCTCTTTGGGCCAGCAACAGTCCTCCTCCTCCTCCTCTTCCTCCTCTTCCTCCTCTTCCTCCTCGTCCTCCTCCCAACTCCTCCACCTCCCCCACCGCTCCCCGTTCCCCCTCCCCCTCCTCCTCCTCCTCCTCCTCCTCCTCCTCCGATTATTGATTTATCCTTCTCCTCATCTTCCTATTTCTCCTCGTCCTCCTCCCCTTGCTCATCCTCTTCTCCTCCTCCTCGTCCTCTTCCTCCTCCTCTCTCTTCCTCCTCCTCCTCCTCGTCCTCCTCTTCCTCTTCCCTCCTGCTTCTCCTCCTCCTCCTCCTCCTCCTCATCCGCATCCTCTTCCTCCTCCTCTTCCTCCTCCTCATCATCATCCTCAGTATCATCTTTTGCCGCCGCCACCGCCTCCGCCTCCTCCTCCTCCTCCGCCGCCTCCTCCTCCGCCTGCCCCATCCTGCCCCTCCTCCTCCTCCTCCTCCTCCTCCTCCTTCCGCCACTTCCCCTCGTCATCCGCATCCTCCTCCTCTTCCCCCATCCTCCTCCACCACCTCCTCCTCTCTCTCCTCCTCCTCCACCACTGAGTTCTCCTCTCCTCCTCCGCCTCCTCCTCCGCGCCCCCGCGTTCCTTCCTCCTCTCCTCCTCCTCCTCCTCCTCCCGCCTCCTTCTCTCCTCCTCCTCCTCCTTTCTCTCCTTCCTCCCCCTCATCATCCTCCGCTTCCTCATCCTTCCTCCTCCTTCTCCTCCCCCCCCCTCCCTCCCTCCATCCCGTCTTCTGTCCCTCCCTCCGTCCCTCCCTCCCTCCCTCCCTCCCTCCTCTTTCTTCTTCTAGTGATTATTAGTCACGTTATGCATAGTGTCCTAATTCTTCGTATCATGATTAGTATTACTGGTAGTAATGTGAATATAATAGTATGATTACTCTTCGTCTAAGTACCAGTAATCGTATTATGATTACTCTTACCAGCGTACGTATTCGTCTGCATGTGGGTCTCCGTTTTGCCATTTGTCATTATTCCGTATCCGAAATATTAGTAGCGTTCGTATTCGCTTTCTTCGTAGTATTCGTATTATGATTATTAACATTCTTAGTCTTAGTACCCGTCTTCTTCGTATAACTGTTTTTTGCTACTTTTCGAATTATCAATATCCTTCTCCTCCTCCTCCTCGTCCTCCTCGTCATCCTCCTCGTCCTGCTCCTCCTCTGATTTCAATATGGGTCATCTGATTATGCTGAGTATCCTTGGTGTCAATCATGAGATCATCCGTCGGGCAATCTGCTCAGCATTCGCACTATTAGTATACCTAGTATCGTCGTATCCGTGCCAATGTTATTAGTCGTAGTCAGAAGCCCAACCTTAGTGCTATACCATTACAATTAGTACCGTTATTGTTGGTACCAGTAATAGCATTAGTACTAATATCATCAGCACGACTGCTATTACAAAGGTTCCTAGTAATAGTGTTAATGCGAGTAGTGGTAGTAGTAGTAGTAGTAGTAGTAGTAGTAGTAGTAGTAGTAGTAGTAGTTAGTAGTACTACTACTACTACTACTACTACTACTACTACTACTACTACGACTACTACTACTACTACTACTGCTACTACTACTGCTACTACTACTGCTACTGCTACTACTACTACTACTGCTACTACTACTACTACTGCTACTACTACTACTACTGCTACTGCTACTGCTACTGCTACTGCTACTGCTACTGCTACTGCTACTGCTACTGCTACTGCTACTGCTACTCTGCTACTGCTACTGCTACTGCTACAGCTACTGCTACTGCTACTACTACTACTACTACTACTACTACTACTACTACTAATACTACTACTACTACTACTACTACTACTACGACTACTACTTCTACGACTACTACTACTACTACTACTACTACTACTACTACTGCTACTACTACTACTACTACTACTACTACTACTACTGCTAGGACTACTGCTATTATTGCCATCAGTACTATTACGTTCAGTAGTTTTATGGGTGATATGTTTATGATTACTGTTAGTGTTCGTAGCAGTGTCAAAGGTATAACTGGTATTATTGTTGGTATGATTAGTATTTGTGCTACGCGCATTAGTCTTATTGTCTGTCTTCTTGTCAGTGTTACGATTCGTCTTCACCATATTAGTAGTACCATGTGTGCTATATTATTCGCATGGTACGTCTTAGTAGTATTGTTTTATTTGTATGTTCCCTCGTAGTATTCTGATTAGAAATGTTAGTAATATTATTCGCAGTCGCAAGGTGATCATTCGAATTGAACGTATACGTCTTATTCGTCGTATTATTATCAGTCGCGTTCTTCTCCGTATTAGTCGGTGTATTAGTATTAGTCTTAGTCGCCTTCTTCGATTTCTTCTTAGTACTACCAATATTCGTATTATTATAACTAGTAAGCGTCGTGCTAGTAGAAGTCGTAATAACAGTAGTAGTCGTAGTCGTAATATTAGCAGCAGTCGTAGTAGTAGTTGTCGTCGTAGTATTCGTCGTCTTCTCCCTCCTCTTCCTCCGCCCTCCTTCTCCTCCTCCTCCTCCTCCGCCTCCTCCCTCTTCCTCCTCCTCCTCTTCCTCCTCCTCCTCCGCCCTCCTCCTCCACCACCTCCTCCTCCTCCTCATCCCTTATTTTCCTTTGCGCCCACCTGCTCCCTGTGGTCGACATGACGGGCCGGGCGTTTCGCCTGAGACCCCCTCTGCACTCAGGATCCTGAAGCTTGCAACTCGGAACAGCTTCGCGGCTGGGGGCTGGCGGCTTCTAACATGTGGCTTTCGATCGTATCCCCTTGGGGGTAGATCTTCCTTACAAGCCGCGAAGAATTGGTGCAGCCCCTGAAACAGGGGAAGGGAGGACGGATGTAAAGAGAGAAATATTGAGCACGGGATTCGCAGGAGGGGGGCTAGGAGGAGAAAACACGTGGCAGAACCAGACGGGCCCATCGGGCGGGAGACCCAAACGGGCGGGTCGGGAAGGCGGGCCCAAGCGGCCAGGTCAAGAAAGCGCGTTGGTGAAGCGTGGGCTGCACCAATTCGCAGATTCAGAGCGGGTCGTTTTCAAAATGTGGCTCTCGCCTCAGCGCCGCGCACATTCGTCTTAAACATGTGCAGGGGTTGTACGGATTGAAAGCGTGTGGTGTTCAAAATGATGCGCTCGCGTTTGCGCCGTGCACATTCGTCTTAAAACACTGCAAGAGTTTCACAGAGTTAAGGCGGCGCCATTTCAATATGTGGCTCTCGCCTTAGCGCCGTGCACATTGGTTCTGGACAATTGCAACAGGTTCACGGATTCCCATAATGGCGTGTTGGAACGACTAAAGGTTGTCAGGCCTCAACAGGTACCTTGATTCGCTGTGTGGAAGTCCCAAGAGTGGTGTTCTGGCACGATTCAGGATCGCCAAGATGCAACAGTCAGGTGGATTCGTTTCGCTGAAGTTCCGAGAACGGTGTTTTCGCACGCTGCAGGATTTTCAATCGGTTGTCACCCAACGGTGCATTTCCCACAGAGGGCATAAATCCTTGTAGAGGCTAATCAAGATGGATTTTGGAGGAAGGACTTCTTCCAACATCGTTGATGAGTCTTGGGTTTGCACTGGTCATCCTCCTCCTCCTACTGATGATCCTCCTCAGAACCCTTCTCATGATCCTCCTCATGATTACCCCCCTCCTCCTCATCATCATCATCCTCATCCTCATCCTCATCATCATCATCATCATCATCATCATCATCATCATCGTCGTCGTCGTCATCATCATCATCATCATCATCATCATCATCATCATCATCATCATCATCCTCATCGTCCTCATCAGCAGCAACATCATCATCATCAGCAACAGCACGACCAACATCATCATCAAAACCAGCAGCAGCATCAGCATCATAATCAGCATCATGAGCACCAGCACCATCACCATCATCATCATCACCCTCATCCTCATCCTCATCATCATCATCATCATCATCATCAGCATCATCATCATCATCATGATCAGAATCGTCATCACAATGATCATCATCATCAGCAGCAGCAGCAGCACCATCGTCATCATCATCAGCATCGTCAACATCATCATCGTCATCATCATCACAATGATCATCGTCATCATTATCATCATCAGCAGCATCATCATCATCACCATCATCATCATCAGCATCATCACCATCATCATCAGGATCCTCCTCATGCTTCTCCTTATCCTCCTCATTCCCCTCTCTCTCCTTCCTCTCCTTCCTCCTCCTCCTCCTCCTCCTCCTCCTCGTCCTCCTCCTCCTAGCCCTTGTGGCCGAGTTCGGCGCCCCCCATGCCCGGCACGCGCGCGGCGCTCGGCGCGGCCCACGGCGGCGGGTGGCGGCCGGCTCGGCGTCGTGCAGCGCAACTCACAGGGGGCGCTGCTGCACGGAGCGTTGCATGCGCCCAGTCCGGATTCCATAATAAAGTGGGGGGGGTCACATTTGGGGGGGGTCTGATTTGAGCTGACTCGGAGGGTTCGGGGGGGTCTGGGCGAAGGGCCGCCCTTTCATGGATGGTCTGGAGGGCTCTAAAATTTATCGTCTGGGAGGGTTGTGACCCCCTCCCTTGTATTAAATTAGCCTGGCGAAGGACCCAACCATATGCAGTTGTGAATACCGCAAATATGAATATCGTTTTCGGTGGCGCTACCCCTGGGTAGGGGAGACGCATGCGAACACCCCCACTGGGGCCTTCGGTGCAGCTCCCTATGGGGCTACGAAACGCTGCCCTGGGTGGGGGAACCGCACGCGGACACCCCCACTGGGGCCTTCGGTGGAGCTACCTATGGGGCCACGAAACGCTGCCCTGGGTGGGGGAACCGCATGCGGGCACCCCCACTGGGGCCTACGGTGGAGCTCCATATGGGGCTACGAAACGCTGCCCTGTGTGGGCGAACCGCATGCGGACACCCCCACTGGGGCCTACGGTGGAGCTCCCTATCGGGCCACGAAACGCTGCCCTGGGTGGGGGAACCGCATGCGGACACCCCCTGGGGCCTACGGTGGAGCTCCCTGGGGGGCTACGAAACGCTGCCCTGGGTGGGGGAACCGCATGTGGACACCCCCACTGGGGCCTTCGGTGGAGCTCCTTATGAGGCCACGAAGCGCTGCCCTGGGTGGGGGAACCGCATGCGGACACCCCCACTGGGGCCTTCGGTGGAGCTCCCTAACGAAACGCTGCCCTGGGTGGGGGAACCGCATGTGGACACCCCCACTGGGGCCTTCGGTGGAGCTCCCTATGGGGCTACTCAACGCTGCCCTGGGTGGGGGAACCGCATGCGGACACCCCCACTGGGGCCTACGGTAGAGCTCCCTATGGGGCTACGAAGCGCTGCCCTGGGTGGGGGAACCGCATGTGGACACCCCCACTGGGGCCTACGGTGGAGCTCCCCATGGGGCTACGAAACGCTGCCCTGGGTGGGGGAACCGCATGTGGACACCCCCACTGGGGCCTCCGGTGGAGCTCCCTATGGGGCTACGAAACGCTGCCCTGGGTGGGGGAACCGCATGTGGACACCCCCACTGGGGCATTCGGTGGAGCTCCCTCTGGGGCTACGAAACGCTGCCCTGGGTGGGGCAACCGCATGTGGACACCCCACTGGGGCCTTCGGTGGAGCTCCCTATGGGGCTACGAAACGTGTGAGAGGTGTGCCGAGAGCAAAGGCAAGGAGGGGGAGGAGGGAGGAGGGGAATGAGGGCGGGAAGGAAGGAGGAACGCGGGGCGCCGTCTCTTCAAAACGAGGACCCAACACCACAGGATGGTTGGAAGAAATCAAAAGTAGCCGTCCGCATCGCCTCCGACCGCATTTTTTTCGCGGACGGGGGCAAGGCGGTGGGCAACTCTGCTGTGGAGTGGCTCAGCGGTCGTCATCGCTGGAGCGAGGTGGCGGTCGAACTCGGCCACGAGCGGGTTCATCCTGGAGGCGCTAGGGCCGGGGTACGGCCCTCCGACGTCTCGGGTGCAGCCTCTGCCTCGGCGGACGGCGCATCACGTCGCGGGGTCGAAGGACAAGAGGCCGATTCCAATCGAGACGACTCTGTCGGGCAAGGCTGCGAAGTACGAGGCGATGAGGCAATCTCGGAAGGCGAAGAAGGACAAGAAGAAGAAGAAGAAAAACAACAGGATGGGGGACGCCAAGTCGGAGGAGCTCAAGGAGGAGCCGCAGGTGGCGGGCAAGCCGATCCACATGACGCACAAGGAGGCGGTGGCAGCGTCATCAAAGACTCGCTTGGGGTCGCCGACGCGCGTTCCATCCAAGAAGGCCGGGGACTGGGCGAATCGGGAGCGCCAGGGGCTCAAGATCCTGGAGCTGAGGACCTGCGACGTGCAGCAGGAGGACATCAGGACGAAGGTGCTGGAGGAGGCCTCGTCAGCGACGGCAGTGCTGGAGGAGGACGAGGCCTGGGGCACGTGGGCGCTGCCGAAGCTCAAGCGCTGGGACAAGTACATCAAGAAGGGACACCACCGTGCCCGAGGCAGCTCCTGTGTGAACGGTGGTGGAGGGCAGAAGGATCGCGTGCCGAATCCCACGGATAATGGCGGTGTCAATGACGGCAGCAAAGGCGGCGGGGAGTGCATGCTGGAGCCCAGCGTCAAAGCTGCTGGTGATCTTGCGGCTGGCCCTTCGGAGTTCTACACCGGGGACTTTGAGCTGGCTGGCAAGAACAAGAAGAAGAAGCATACTACTAACAACAACAACAACAACAACAACAACAACAACAACAACAACAACAACAACCATTTTAAGGCTGTGCGCTCTTACTTGCCCGCGAGTCATTCAACACGTATACCCAACACCCTCGATACCCGCCCTCTTCGTCTTCGATCACACCCCTTTCGGGGGGATTATTTCTCTTTGCTGGGGCCGGCGGGCTTAGACGTACGGGCAAACCGGAACGGGCGGACAATCCTTCGGGGGCGTACATCTCTCTGCCCGCCATTGGAATTGGCGCGGGCCCTGCAAGAGGAGGAGGGGAAGAACGAGGGAGAGTGGGAGGAAGGGGAGGGGGAAGGAAGAAGGAAGAGGAAAGATACCACGTTGTGAAGGCGTCCTTGGCGCGCGCGTGGTTCCTGAGCGCCGAAACGCGACTCCATAATAATTTGTGAGGACGTCGCACGCGAGAGCGCAGTCCTGAGTACATTGAAAGGAAATCTCGGGCGGAAGCGGGGGCCCTGACTAAGTTGCGAGGAAGTCTCAAGCGGGAGCGCCGTTCCTGAGCAAATTGCACGGAAGTCTCAGGCGGGAGCGGGGGTCCTCACTAAATTGCGAAGAAGTCTAAGGCGGGAGCGCCGTTCCTGAGTCAATTGCGCGGAAATGTCAGGCAGGAGCGGGGGTCCTGAGTAAAATTCGAAGAAGTCTCAGGCGGGAGCGCCGTTCCCACGTAAATTGCACGGAAGTCTCAGGCGGGAGCGGGGGTCTTGATTACATTGCGAGGAAGTCTCAGACGGGAGCGCCTTTCCTGAGTAAATTGCGCGGAAGTCTCAGGCGGGAGCGGGGGTCCTGAGTAAAAATCGAGGAAGTCTCAGGCGGGAGCCGTTGTTGTTGTAGCCCGGGGGGCAGGGGCACAGTTTGAGCAGGAAGACTTTCCTTGAGAAAAAACAAGGTGCGAGCCCCGGGGGTGGCACTTCAATCGAAAAAAATCAATGTGCACCGGTGGGGGGGGATCAACAATAATTATTCTTCAAGAATGAGAATTCAACAACAACAACAACAACAACAACAACAACAACAACAACAACAACAACAACAACAACAACAACAACAACAACAACAACAACAACAACAACAACAACAACAACAACAATTACTAGCACGTGGGGACACTCCGTTCTCACCAGTGCCAGGGTTTTCATAGGAGGCGGGCAATACCCCCACTTTGTGGGGGGGCCGGTTCAAGCTCTACCAAATTTCCAAACGACTCTTCGCCACCACCCACACCCAGCTTCCCGCCCTATGACGTTCGGACACTTCACTTCGTGGCATGCGGACGACCGTGGCTACTATTCAGGGCCCCGCGGCCGACGACGACGGCGTGCGCGCGCGAAGAAAAAACGAATGTGTCCCGCATGGTAGTATTTGACAGGGATGATGGCCCTGGCAGGTGCGCAACCGTTGTTGCAGAAGTTCGAAATCCGCAAGAGCGCGCGGGAT
>CAUYUJ010021532.1:0-27500 GCA_963575745.1 Prorocentrum cordatum | reverse complement strand
TGGCGATGACGTCCGCGGCCCCCCACTCAGCGGTCATTGAGGCGCGCCCAGTCTCGCGGGCATCGGCCACGACCACCTGCGGCGACCAGGAGGCATCCAACTGGGCGCACAGCGTGATGAGGACCCCGCAAAAGATCTTCAGCTCCTTCCGCACTGAGGCCCACAGCGGCCGCGCGCGCTGGCAGCCCTGCTGCGCGAAGGCGTAGACGGCGCCGACGCAGCTGAGGCTCTCGCGGCGACAGAGCGCCGCGAAGGTGCAGCGGCCAAGGGCGCGCCCAATGTCGCGACCGGTCACCCTGGGGCGGCGCTGCCCCAAGAAGCCGAGGCCCACGCGCAGCTTCCAAAGGCGCCGCGGCGCCAGCGTGGCCCGCGCGGGACGGCCTTCGAGCTGCCCGCCAAGCATCGTCGCGGAGTCCGCGGCGTCGGTCTCGTCGTGGACGGCAAGCCCGGCGGCCTCCAGGGCCCAGGGGGCCAGACGCCTGGCGCGCGCCGCCTCCTCCCAATCAGCGCCCACGACGATCGCGCTGTCGACGTAGAGGGAGTGGATCGGCCCCGCCAGCGGCGACGGCGGCGGCGAGAAGTCAACTGCGCGCAGCTCGGGCCGAAAGGCGCTGCAGGCGCCCAGCTCGCGCACGCGGTCCTTCTGCGCGAAGTAGAGGGCCCGGCTCCCAGAGTGTACGCCGGGCGATGGCCTGGCAGGGGGTGGGCGGCGGAGGAGAACCAAGCCGGCGGGATACCCATCCGGCGCTGGATGGGTAGGGGTACCCAGCCGGCACCCGGCAGATACCCATCCGGCGGCAGCCCCGAGGGGGGGGGCGCTCAGATACCCATCCGGCGGCATACCCATCCGGCGCCGGCCATCCATCCGGCGGCAGCCCTGAGGGGGGGGGGCGCTCAGATACCCATCCGGCGGCATGCCCATCCGGCGCTGGATGGGTAGGCACCCGGCAGATACCCATCCGGCGGCAGCCCTGAGGGGGGGGGCGCTCAGATACCCATCCGGCGGCATGCCCATCCGGCGCTGGATGGGTAGGGGTACCCAGCCGGCACCTGGCAGATACCCATCCGGCGGCCGCTGGATGGGTAGGGGTACCCAGCCAGCACCCGGCAGGTACCCATCCGGCGGCAGCCCTGAGGGGGGGGGGCGCTCAGATACCTATCCGGCGGCATACCCATCCGGCGCTGGATGGGTACTTGAATCGTCTTGGTGGTTCCTAAGTGGATTACCAACTTAGATCTGGATCCAATCCTACTTCAGTCACTTCTATGACCACTTCATAACTGGGATATAACCTAGATCACCTGGAGTTTATAACCTAGATCTGGATCTAGGTTAACCCACTTCCTAACCACAAGTTGTGGCCGTTTCTGAAGCGAGAGCACGCCCGCGAGTTTTAGAGCGCGGCCAGTTCTGAGGCAAGAGCGCCATTCCGAGCGTGAGGAATGCGGCCCACGCTGAGGCGAGAGCACCACCTTGAACCTCGAGGGGGCTTGCGGACTCCCGCCGAGAGGCGTTTATATATAAGGGGGTATATGCGGCTAGCCGACAGGCTATTGCGCGGTGCCCCAGGTGACGACACAGGAGGTCGGGAGGAGCTGTGGGCACAGCGGCTCTCACCCTCTTGTTTGCTGTTCTTCCTCTTCCTCCTCCTCCTCCTCCTTCTCTTCCTCTGTCCTCCTCCTCCCTCTCCTCCTCCTCCTCCTTCTCCTCCTCCTCCTCCTCCTCCTCCTGTGTGTCCTCCTCCTCCTCCTCCTCCTCCTCCTCCTCCTTCCTGCTCGACTTCATCCCTCAAATGCCGTTGCCATGTGTACATCGGCCCCATCCGAATGTTGCAATACACTCAAGCCCTCGAGTGCAGCTTTGTTAGGTACAGAACTTGTGAGACATGTCCTTCTGAGCAAGGCCAAAAGATGCAACTCTCGATAAGCAAGCTGGAATCTAAGAGAGCTGGCGAGACCTGATTCAGGCATTTGGCGTGATTGTGCGAAAGCTCCTGGACGGGCCAATCCGAAATACAGCTCCTGAGCACGCCTGCGCACATGACGTAAAAATACACGAGGCCGAACTTAATATCGCCTCCAGGCGTTGATCGATATGCCACGACGTCGCCAACCTGGACCGCCCTTGCATTTACATGCAGGGCCTTGGCTGTAAGAACACTTTGACTGCATGCGCCTGGAGCCACTTGGAAAATCGCAGATTTGAGGCGCTTGCTAGCCTCCCTAGGGTTCAGAAGCTGCGACTTTAAAAACGCACCACCTAAGTCGTGCAGGGACTGCAAGGTTACATCAACTAGGAGGCCTTTTCTCGAAACTGGTTGTGTTTTGTCTATGGCCTGCATACTTCTGCACGCATCGATGCTTGCGCTCATGGACGAACGTGGCGATAAGGCAGCGGTGTTCCATGAGCTGCCGAGGTAAATGGGGCGTCCAATGACTTTTGTTTTCCCATAACGAATCAGAATAGCACGCTTGGTGTGCCTCCAAGTGTTCCACAATGGCGTCAGCGAGCTCAACAGGGGACACGCGTCCCGAATTCACAATTGCAAGTAGCTCTGCAACTTTACACAACCGAATCGCACTCTCCACTGCCAAGGGTTCGCGACCCGTCGGGACGATGACCTCTTGTAGGAATTTGAGCAGCACGGGAGATAATGACAGCTGCTCTGACGCATTGCCACCAGGAGCCCAGCGGTTGTGATTCGCACGTTTGTTGGATACCTTCTTTGCGTTACCGCATGCTCGAGGCCATTGCCAGTGTTGGATATACTCGCGCATCAACTTACCATCCTCCACACAAAGTAAATCAAATAAGGCTTTGACTTCTGTAGTGAAGACGCCGTCGCACATGTACACACGCATCCAATCCCAGCATGCAGTTTTCGGAACGTTCACGGACAGCTCACTGTCCTGCAGGAGGCCAGTCGGGATATAGTTGAAACCCAGTTCTTGCTGGGAGGCATCTAGCTCGTGCTTCCCTACTGCTGCCTTCTCTTTCAAAATCCGCTGGACCCCTTTGATGCTCTGGTCGGTGTGGCGATCGAACCTGGACACACCGGCGACAGTGGCGGGTATACAATACCCTGAAGGATCGGGAAGCCACGAACTATTCTTGTTCAAGACGTTTTTGCAGAAGAGGCACGTATTGTGGCCTTGACCGCCCTTGCACTGTAGAGCAAATGTGCGCCCCCTCTCGTCTGCAAGAAGCATGCTGAGTTCACCGTGAACCAAGCGAGGGCCACCGTCGCCTTGAAGATTCAGCAACACCCCGCCCCTCAGGTCGGGGCCGCTAGGTCGGCCAAAGAATTGCTTCAGCACCAATTTCATCACCTCGCTCATCCCACCGGGAAATTTCTTTTCCTCCGATGATCGCAGAGCGCATATGGTTGCCCATAGGGACTCGTAGCTCAGCTCTGGGAAACCATACTGCCGAACCTGGAGGAAGCGGAAAGGGCATGGATGGACGAATCGGACGGGCATTGCACAATGAGAGGTTTTCTGTCGGCCCGATCCGCCCCAGGAAAAACGTCGAGAAAGGGAATGCGTTAGCATGAGGGGCCTACGGGCCCACATCAAAAAAAAAATCAAATCCCAGTCTGATTTTCTTTCGCGATGCCCGACCGTCACCCATTCCCCCCTATTCCCATCCCTCCCCTTCCTCGGGTCTTGGGTTACCCGACGCACCGACCAGCAACGCGCTTGAAATTTGCGTGTCAGGTGCTCTCCCAGCGGGTTGCCCGCCGTCACCTCGTCTGCGTAGACGATGACGTCGAGGCGGGTGTGACTGCGGTCCAGCACGCCCCGCAAGAATTCAGAAAACGCATGGCTTTCAGCTGCAGCAACCTCCAGGAATGCGAACGGGCTCTGTACCCAGAGGGGTTGGCGCTGCTGGCCGGCGATGGGAACCTGCAGCTCCTGCACAAGTGGCCCAAAGGACGTCATACGAAATGCAGCTTGATGTTTATCTCTGGAAATCGTTGCGGGTGAAAATGCGTCGGGCAGACCTTCATCGCGGATTGCATCCATGAGTCTCGGCATCCCTATCTCGGGCAAGATCCCGAAGCCGCTTGGGCATCGGAGGTACTGAATTTCAACGAGTGGGTTGTGCCTGAATTAGCTGAGGGCTAAAGCCAAACATGATTTACGGTGGGACCTCGATCGCATGCATCATCGATGTTACAACACTTGACCTTGAGGACCTGTTCCCGCTTCAACAGCAAAAAAACTCATATCTTTGTTATCCTCGTGTTGTTCCGTGTTCCTCATTGTTGCGCCCTTATGTTGTCCCCCCATTCGTTTGTGTTATCTAGCCGTGCGCCAACGAGGGAAGGGGCAGTGATGCTGAGCTCCAAGGGGGGACGGGATAGCGTTGACAGACCGCACCCCCATTTTATCAGACTCTATGTTGCTCAAGGGCGCAACCGTCGCATCACACAGGGCAGACTAGTACCAGAGCATTGCGGTGCTGAGTGCGTGTGCTTGCCCATTGTTAGTGCAATATGCATGCGTTGCTGTTGCTAGCAGTTGCCCTAGTGCGTTGCCGAGGTGCCCTATAGCATCCTAAGCACCGAGCTGAAAACATGCGCAGATGACATAGAGGAACGTGGCGCACCTGCATCAGTCGAAAGGCTCTTCGCTCCCCGATGAAAAGCTCGCTTTAGCATTAACCTACAAACATGCTCAGGTGCATAACGATACCTAGCTACGTTATTTGGCGTGCCTGTTGAAAAACACGCCAGCCTGGCGACCAGCCATCGCGGCAAACTGGTTCGGATCAGGATGGCCAGCTTTGCGAGCCCTGGCGAGAGCAGCCGAGCGGGTCTCGTTCCAAAACTTGCGAAAGGTGCTACCCTTCATCCTCTCCTTGGCGAACAAATCGCGAATGTCTATCTTCACGGATTTGCCTCATGGGGGACAGGGGATATGAAACAATGGGAGGGGGGGGGGAAGGGGAGGTGAATGGGAGGAAGAGGGAATGAATAGGAGAGGGCGAATGGAGGAGGACGAGATGCCACAGGAGAAGAGAAGGATGAGGAGTGCATGATGTTTGGTTTGCGCAGTGGCCTGCTGAGGCCGCAGGCTGGGGCTTGGCAGGCGTCGACGCCTTGGGCTTGGCCATGGCCTTGCCCTTCGGCGTGGTGGCCATCGCCTTCGCCTTGGCCTTGGCTTGGGGCGATGCCGTCGGCTCGACGGCGGCGGCCTCCACCGGCAAGTCATCGAGCGCAGCAGCAGCAGCTGGGCGCTGGCGCGCTGCAGCGCTGCGTGCCCCAGCGCGCCGCTCCGCAGCAACCTGCGAAACGAGCTTCATCCGCTGCTCGAGGACGCTGGCACCATCTGCGCCGTCGTCGAACCCAGCTGGAACAACAGTTGCGGCATCCGTGTCCGTGGCGACGGCGCCGTCGCCGACGTCGGCAGCGGCTTGGTCGCCACGATCTGCGCGGGGCACCTTGCCGACGTAGGGCAGCCCGTGCTCTTCGGCACCGACGGGGGCGTGGGGCCGCGGAGGTCGCGGCGCAAAAGAGGCGAACGGATTCCCACCATAGCCGCCTTTGCCCCAACCCATGTCGTAGCAGTTGGGCGCGCCGTGGCCGCTGCCCTTGCCCCCGAGCATGTGGTCGAACATCTGCACGTGGTTCCCCTTGCCGCTCTGCGCCGCAAAGCCACCGTGCTGCATGCATTCCATCATGTGCTGCCTGAACCCACCCGCCAGCATCGCCATCTCGTGAAAGCCGCCCCTGTTGCCCGCGTTGTGGCCCAGGTCAATGGTCGGAACAGGTGCTTTGTACGGCGCCACTGCAGATGGGGTTTCGGATAGTGACTTAATACTGCTATGGTTCTTCCTGGTGCCGATGGTCTTAACGATCGAATCCTTGCGAAGGGTGTCCCAGTCGGGAAGGCTCACAGGGTGCTCGTCGCCGTAGGCGTGTTTGCAGACCGATGGAGGCAGACTTGACGGTGAATCAGGATACCTGGTGACGTATGCGAAGGGCCACCGACCAGCGCCAGGATCAAGAAGCTTGACTCTCGATTGAACCCTGTCCATCCAATCGCCCGCGGTTGCAATGTCGGGGACGCGTTCCACGCCCTTGATGAGCACGATGGCAGCGACCCGCTTCTTGATCGACTTCGCGGGGCAGTGCGTGCCCAGCTTGGCCAGGCGTTCAGCTATCACGATCAACTTGGGGGCTTCCGACTTGGACGTATCTGTCACCACTGCCCAGTCCGATGGTGTGAGGTAGCTCTCCAGGTAGTCGCAGTGCTGCTGGTCGCGGCTGCCGCTCGCCGCCCCTGGCGAACTTATCGCCTCGTCTACTGCAGTGCAAAGCTCGACTTTGCCAGCGCCAGACCAAGGACCAATGTTAATCTCACTGCAGACATCTGTGCCCATGTCGATAGTTAAACCAGTCGTGCTCAAGATGACGGAGATCAAGGCCTTGACTTGGCGGGCCCTCCAGACACCCACGTCCACTCCTGCGCTCGACTGCGCATCCAAGAAGCTCGCCCGCGCTCTCAGAGCGCTGATGATGGTCTCACCAGCGCTACCGCTCGAACCTGCCGAAATCGTCACCACAGCTTGTGATTGCGAGGAAAACGAGCCAAAACGACTTACGCCAAAAACTGCGTTACGGAGCAGCCTGTCCAGGAGCAACCCACGATGGCTCCAATGACGACGTGCAAGCGCCTCCGCACATGTACGTGGTGAGCGCACCCGTGTTTCTGGATGAGCTGTCGTTGGATGTCCAATTTCCACACTGACATTGTAAGTGTGATTAGATTGGGGGTCAGGTGGGTGAATATTTGTATGGTTGCCATGCTACATATATGGCTGCACGATGCTGTTATCTTCGCGAAAGCATGGGCTCTGACGGGGCTCATGTGGGTCACGCTGGGGCTCCAAATCCTGAGAATGTGCGCAGGTCTTAATTCAGGATAATCCGAGTCCCCGATGCCCCAGATCCTACCTAGCATCTGGAGCACATGCCGCAGATGCTACGTAGCATATCGGGCATTCCACTCCTTATGAGAATCATCAAGGGGGTGATGCCCCAAGTGCTAGGCAGCATCTCGTGCATTTGCTCGAGATGCTAGGTAGGATCTGGAGCATCCGATACTCCAGCCGGCCGTTCTGACGGGAGACTGACTGCCATTAAATTCCCAAGAGAGTCCGATAGCCACACTGACTGTAACGAGTAAGCGTGCTGAAGGTGTTTTGGATTCATTTCTAGACCACGGATGCGTGTGCACTGGCGGAATATGACGCTGTACCGCTCAACCCCATCGGTTACAACGTCATCGCGAGCTCGCTGACAGTGGGTTCTACAAAACTCTACGCCCCACCATTCAGCACACACCAGCTAGCTCACAAACTAACTGCAGACCGTCAGATCACAGCCACACATAAAATACTCACATCTACTTCGGCTCTACGTGGCTACGGGCGTAGAAAGCCTGGAGCGTTTCGGCAGCCCTCTTGAAGGCATCATCCATGCATGTGTCTGCGGGGCCGACTGTTACCTTCATCTCCTTGGTCGCCCACTTGACACCATTGTAGTAGTGCGTCGCAAGAGCAAACCGCCGTGCCAGCCATTGGACATTTGGCGTGCCATCGAAATCAAGGATCGGGTAAACCTCGCCCTGGTCCCCCACCTGAGGCTGTGGGGCCATACGAAGCAACTCCATAGCATCGGACGTGAGCGCAATGGTGAGGTTGCTCCGTTCGCTGGCGGTAGGTACCACCTGTACTTGATGAGATCTGCCGTCAGCGGTCACCACTGGGATGGTCACCAAGGGGTCCATGGCGTCCACAGTCTCACGCTTGGACCTCTTCGACCGTTGCCCTCCTGCAGGTACGTCAGCTCCTGGCTGTGCCAGCGGGTCGACTGCATCTGCGGACTGCTCCCGAGCGTCCTCTACGAACCTGTTGCGCTTCTTAGTCAGGTAGTCGACCATCTCCAATGAACCAATCGTCTACAGAAGCTTGGGGTCGGTCTTGATGATCGGAATGCACTGCGCGCCCGCGAGGTCAACTGGTTTCACCACGCACGAGTTGTTCGGCTGAGGATTGGCCGACGCAGATACGAGTACATATCCCGTGTCAATTGTGACTGGCATGGCGCTTCCCAAGGTCAATTGCCACTGCACCAAATCTGACGACATGTCGCTGAAGCGGCTATTGTCAAGATGAGGGTAGGGCAGACGCAGCGGCACAGCAGCAGGGGGGGGGCCCAGGACCCCCAAGCTGGACAGGCAAAAAAGCCGGCATGAAACAACTGCCAAGGTTGGCAATGCTGCGGGTGTGGATGGGGAGGATTGCATGAGGATGTGGAGGATTGTGAAGGAGGGCCCGTGGGCTATAGGCACGTACGACACCGCTTCCCAGGTCGCAGAGGGCATTCGAGGGTCATCCGAAAAAACACCCCCGCCCCTCCCTTCGCAGTTGTCGCCTCATTCCCCCCTCTCCCTGAGCTCCCCATGGCAATATTGTTTATGTTCCCAGACGCCCAAACTCCAGACATTGATTACTTTGGCCCCGGTGACTCGGGGAGCGTGGTTTACCAGCCACCCAACGGAGTAATTTGTCGTATCTCTTGGTCCCTCACAATACTCACCCTCCTCATCCTTATCCTGCTCCCCCTCCTCCCCCTCCTCATCCCCATCCTAATCCTCCACGTGCTCATCCTCATCCTCGCCACCGTAGCGCCGCAGAACGCATGGTGAAAGGTATGCTGGCTTTTGGGGGCTTCTTTGCGAGCGAGGCGATACGCGCGACTTCATTCATGCGTCGAATGTCCCACAATCGCTGAAGCAACCCGACTCGCATCACTGCGGTAGCCTTCGACAGCATTGCGTGGTATACACAAAACTAACATGTGCAGCTGGAGCCATGTCCCCCTTCCCCCCCTTCTTCCCCATCCTCCTCCCCCTCGAATGTGCGCTCGACATTAGCACCAGCTCTGGCCTCGCGCCTTCCTGCCCCTTCCGCCGCCGCGGCCGCCTCTACCGCTGCCCTTGCCCTTGCCTTTGGCAGGGGCCGAAGCTTTGGTGTTCGGAGCGGCGGCGGCTTTGGGCGATGAGCAGGCCTTCTTGGCAGGCGAAGACGCCTGTGCGTCATCAGAGGCCCTCTTAGTTGGAACCACAACTGGCTGGAGGGCCAACGGTGACTTCAGCAACTGGTCGCCAGCTTTGAGCGCCCTACTGTTTGTGAGCGCAGGGATCGCGACGAGAACTCCGCGCTCGTTGGCAGCGGGGTCAGCAATGCGAACAGTGTGGCCTATGCCATCGGACAGGGGAGCAGTGGCCCACACGGCAACGCCTACCCACTTCACGTTGGATTCGCTCGAATCCTTCGCTGTCTGACAAGCCCAGAACGGCACGACAAACGGCTTAATAGATTTCGCAGCCGACGGGGCCCCGTCTGGCTTGGGGAACTCGAGCTTCCCTGAGATCCACAGCTTCGGGTGATCACCGTGCTTCCCTGGAAAAAGCTTCCGCGCGTCGATCTGCGCGCAAGCCCAAGGGGCCTTCTCACCCGAAGCTACTGTCGACGAGAATGGCACGATTGTCACCCCACCCTTCTCATAACCTGAAGTTGCAAAAAGGCCTTCTACCGCAGGCTTGGGCTCGCGAGTATAACGGATCTCGAGCGTCAGATCATGCGTCTGCACAAAGGCCTGCCGAAGGCCCAGCCGCACAAGGGCGCGAGCTTCCTCCACCAGCCAGGCGTCGTGGTCCTGGGGGCGCATCGGGGGGGGGGGGGGGGGGGGGGGGGGAGTTCTTCATGCTCGCCCGCGCTCACATCATTCAGTCTCCTCCGTCTCTCCTTTCCCCCCTCCTCCTCCTCCCAACCCTCCTCCCTTCTTCTCCTCACCATTCTCCCCCCCCCCCCCTGTCCCCTTCCCCATCTCCCCAGTTGGACTTCGCATTTAGCTTCTGCACTTCAGGCCCCATCCAACCACTCGGCAAGGAGGAAGCGCGATGACGAGTCGGGGAGGTGGCGGAGGGGAGGAGGGAGGACGACCACCTAGAGGAGACCCAGGGGGACCAATGGAGGACGGAGAGAGGAGAAGGGGAGGAGGACGAGATGCGAAGAGAAAGAAAGGGATGAGCAAGTTGAGTAGCAAGAGGGAGGGCACGGGCAAAGAGAACGAATATGGCAAGGACGTGCGTGCGGACTATGTGAGGAGCGCGGTCCAGCGGGCTTGGGGCGTCGCCGACCTTGAGCTTGATAGTGGCGTCGGCGGCGATCACCTGGGAGGGCCGCACTCATTCTCCACCCCTGCCGCGCTCATCGTTCTCCTGTTTGTCCGTCCTCCCTCCCGCCACCTTTCAGACCGAGGCTTCCAAAGAATGGGCAACGACGGTTGAGAAACAACGCAGGGGGGCCGATGAAACTGATGCCGCACGGAATTGGGCAACTGTCTCTCCATCCTCTTCTTCCTCTTCTTCCTCCTCCTCCTCCTGGTCCTCATCCTTCTCCTTCTCCTCACCCTCCTCCTCCTCATCCTCCCCCTCCTCCTCCTCCCGAGCCCCCCCTCCTCCTCCTCCTCCTCCTCCTCCTCCTTCTCCTCCCCCTCCTGTTTCCTAACGTCGGGCCTCATCTAACCTTAAGCTTTCAAACCCATGTGGATCGGCAGGGGGAGGTGGTGGAGGTGGAGCGATTGATGGATGGTATTTGTTTTGCGTGCCCCACCTCGCACGTGTCAGCAGGCTTGCCGACGGGCGCCTCGACGACTGCGACCTGCTCCGAGCTTCCGTCGCCCCTCTGCAGCTTGGCCACGCCGCCCACGAACTCCAAGATGGCGTAGGTGGTCTCGGGGTCGCTGACCGCGTGCACCGTCACCCCGATGTCGAAGCCCATCTGCGTAAGCTCAGTCGCCTTCACCCCCTGGTCGTCGAACTTCCGCAGACCTTTCGACCCATCGGGTGAACCAGCTTGCACGTTGAACGGCCACGGCGTCTCCATCTTGGACAGCGCGTCGGCGCCGATGATGGCGACGATGTCCTGCAAGAAGGCCTGCTGCGCCGCCTCGAGGCTGGCGTAGTGCTTCCTGGTCTTCGCCTTCTTGCCGTGGATGGCGCATGCAGCTCGGATCTGGAAATCGCTAAAATCTCGAATCCGCTGTGCGCGGGTCATCTCGCTCACCTGGCCCACGAAGGCCCGCGCGTGTTTGAAGCACGCGCACGCGTTGATACACTGCGCCCTCTTATTGCTGTTGATGTCCTGCATGTCCCCGCCGTTGACAAGCTTGCTGTGCCCGTTGACGCAGAACGGCTCAGGCGCCGTAGCGATGGCCTTCATCAGCGCATTCACATATTCAGGGCCCTCGAGGAAGTTCAGATCACAACTGAGCTTCCACGTGATCTCACGCAGCTCACGGCGCAACCGCAAAGACGACCAGAACTCGTTCAAGTCTGACAGCAGGTATCCAGAATCACCGCCTGACCGGTTTTGAACGCACTTGCAAAGATAGTGCGCCACGCTCGCCAGTCGCGGCCTGTCCTCTGCAATGTCATTCGCGATCTGGCCCCAATCAATATCATGTTTTGAAGCCACGCGGAGCTTCGCGATGTTGAAGATCTGCATGAGAGTCGATACGAACGTAACTTCCTCAAGGACACGCCTGAACCAACCTCGCGCTCTCAAGCCCACCCCCCGTCTAAAAAAAAAAAAACTTAAAGTGATACCCAAAGATGATTCATGGTATCGAGGGTTAGTCGTGAGGTCGATTATGGCGTTCCTTCCTGCGTCGCTTTGTGGCTCTTGTTCATAGCATCCTGGAGGAACCACGGCAAGTGAGGGCACGCTTCCTCCACGCAGGCGCGGACCACTGTAAAGGGCATGCCCTTCTCGAGCGGCTGCCTGAAGGACCCGCACTTCGAGACGACCTTCTCCTGGCAAATGTACCCCTGGTCATTGGCCAGCGCCTCCGTCTGACCTTCACACATCTTGGCGCCGTTCTTGACAATCGAGACGGTGGCGATGGTGTGTGATCTCCCGACCGTTAGGATCTTCACCGCGTGCTTCTGCTTCCTCGGTAGCATTCCGTCAGACGCAACGTGCAGGCTGTCTTGAAAGTCCAGCTGGCGTGCAAGCACGCGCGGGTCCTTGCGAACCTCGAACGCGTACCCCTTCGCCTCGCAGTAGGCCCACCCGTCGAGCACGATGGGCGACAGAAGCTTGTGGGCCAGCATCGCGTCCGAACCCTGCCCGTAGCGATTCTGGCGGTGAGGAGCGCACGCGTCCTCCTTGAACCAATTGACGTAGGCCAGGCCCTTATCCTGCAGATGCTGCAGAATGAACTCAGCTGCTGCCCTGGAAACCAAGAGAACTCCGACCAATTCGGCCCTGGTTACCGCGGAAAGGGCCTCTCGGAGGCCGCGCCGTGGTTAACCAGGGCCGAATGGGTAGAATATTACTTGCTCATCCAGCTTCTTTTGCGAAATGTTGAACTTGCCGCTCGTTTATCCAGGGGGCGCACTCTGCGAGGGCTGCTTTCACCGACTCGTCCACCGTATACAACAATGCCGAGTACTGCACACGGAGTACAAAGTTGGGCAATAATTGACTTATGTGAGCCAAAACGGCTGTGGAGGGAACAGAGGTTTCGCATCGCATTGGTTCGAATCAAGACCCCAACCTATAGAATTACATCCCAAACACACAGCTGTATTTCCAAAGTGTCCGAAACCATCACGCCGCAGCGAGGTGCAACGTCCCCCATAATCTGGTTCACATAGATCAGATCCTGGATGCGAAATACTTCCCGACACATCTTATCTAGGATCCCCTGGATCTCATCAACGGATTAATATCCTTTTTGAAACCACAACATCCCGGATCTGGGAATCGCTTATCTGGGCGAAACACATCACTTGAGGATCAGTATGGATACAGTAGATATATGTAGCTTTGCCCATTTAGATCCTAGGATCGCATGGTTATATCCATAGTTATAAGAGGTTATACGTGGATCTAAACGGGTGAAACACTTAGGAAAGGAGGCGGTGATCGAAACGGCCCGGGAGGGTGGCCCGGGAACGTGGCCCGGGAGGGTGGGCCCGGGAGGGTGGCCCGGGAGGGTGGGCCAGGGAGGGTGGCCCGGGAGGGTGGCCAGGGAGGGTTGGCCGGGGGCAGGTGGCCCGGGAGGGTGGGCCCGGGAGGGGTGGCTAGGGAGGGTGGGCCCGGGATGGGTGGCCCGGGAGGGTGGACCCGGGAGGCGGGGGGCCCGGCTCCCCGGGGAGGGTGGCCGTGGGCCCCCAGGGAGGGTGGGGCCCCGGTAGGGCGTGCTCGAAAGGGTGGCCCGGGAGGGTGGACTGGGAGGGCCCCAGAGGGTGGGGCCCGGCGAGGGTGGCCCGGGAGGGGGAACAGGGAGGGTGGGCCGGAGGGGGCTCGGGAGGGTGGCCCGGTGAGGGTGGCCCGGGAGGGGGGACGGGAGGGTTAATGGGTCCGAGCGGGTGGCCCGGCCGGGAGGGTGGCCCGGGAGGGTGGCGCGGGAGGGTGGCCACGGAGGGTGGGCCCGAGGGTGGCCCGGGAGGGTGGCCCGGGAGGGTGGCCCGGGAGGGTGGCCCGGGAGGGTGGCACGGGAGGGTGGCACGGGAGGGTGGCCGGGGAGGTAGCCCGGGAAGGTGGCCCGGGAGGGTGGCCCGGGAATGTGGCTGGGTGGCCCGGGGGGGGGCTCGGGAGGGTGGCCCAGGGTGGCCGGGAGGCGTAGGCCCGGGGGATGGGCCAGGAGGGTTGGACCGGGAGGGCTGTGCTCGGGAGGGTGCCCGGTTTCTAGGGGTGGCCCGGGAGGGTGGCAGGCGAAGGTGTCGAGAAGGTTTGGCCGGGAGGGTGGCCGGAGGGAGGGTGGCCCGGGAGGGGATGGCCCGGGGAGGGTCGGCCCGGGAAGGTGGGCCCGGGAGGTGGCCAGGAAGGGTTGGTGGGCCCAGGAGGGTGGCAAGGGGCCCTCCAGCGGGAGGTTGCCCCGGGCGGGGTGGCCTGGGAGGGTGGGCCCCGGGAGGGGGGGGCCCGGGGTAGGGTGGCCGTGGGGCGCCCCGGGAGGGTGGGGCCCGGGAGGGCGGGCCCGAAAGGGTGGGCCCGGGAGGGTGGCCTGGGAGGGTCCCCGAGGGTGGGGCCCAGGAGGGTGGCCCGGGAGGGTGGACCCGGGAGGGTGGGCCCGGGAAGGTGGGCTCGGGAGGGTGGCCCGGGAGGGTGGCCCGGGAGGACCCCCCCCCTGGGAGGGTGGCACGGGAGGTAAGCCCGGGAGGGGGCCCGGGGGGAGGGTGGCCCGGGAGGGGCCCAGGGAGATGGGTGGCACGGGAGGGCAGGCCTGGGAAGGTTGGCCCGGGAGGGTGGGCCTGGGAGGGTGGGCCCGGGAGGGTGGCCGGGAGAGTTGCCCCAGGAGGGTTTGGCCCGGGAGGGTGGGCAGGGTTGGGCCGGGGGGTGGCTCCGGGAGGGTGGCCCGGGGAGGGTGGCCGGGAGGTTAGCACGGTGAGAGTTGCCCAAGGAGTGTGGCCCGGCGAGCGTGGCCCGATGGGTTCCGTGTGTGGCCGGGAATGTAGGCCGGGAGCGGTGGACCGGGAGGGTGGCCCCCCCTGGGAGGCATGGCCCCGGGGAGGGTCTCCGGGGGTGGGGCCCGGCGAGGGGGCGCCAGGAGGGTGCAGCTGCCCGAAGGTAATCTTTGGGAGGCTCGATGGAGGGGAGGGGTTTGGCCCACGGGAGGGTTCCCGGGGGTGGGCCCGGGAAGGTGGCCCGGGATGGTGGCGCCCAGGAGGGTGGCGCGGGAGGGTGGCCCGGGAGTGCAGCCCGGGAGGGTGGGCCCGGGTGGCCCGGGAGGGTGGCTGGAGGGTGGGCCCGGGAGGGTGGGGCCCGGGAGGGTGGCCGGGGAGGGTGGCCCGGGAGGGTGGCCCGGCAGGGTGGGCCCGGGACGGTGGGCCTGGGAGGGTGGCCCGGGAGGGTGGGCCCGGGAGGGTGGCCCGGGAAGGTGGCCTGGGAGGGTGGCCCGCGTGGGTCGGCCCGGGAGGGTGGGCCCGGGAGGGTGAGCCCGGGGGGGTGCCCGGGAGTGTCCCAGAGCATCAACAACAATAAGATCTTACGGGGGCCGTAAGATATACGGGCATTCAAGAACTCATAATTAAGGGATGTGCCTTTAAAATTCCCCTTGCCATTCTCAAACGTTGTTGTCAGTTGCTCTCGTCGCCGCGACTGGTCTTTCTCAGAAAACTAGGTAGTACCCCCGTTTGAATCCACCCGCTTCTCTTGCTGAGATCCCAGTGATGAGTGATGAGTGATGATGATGATGATGATGATGATGATGATGATGATGATGATGATGATGATGATCTACCTCAGTTCCAGGTGTCCACATCGAGATCCAACAATATCTCGTCAAACACACAGTGCGCCCGTTTACACAACATAGACTCAGCGATTGTATTCGGATGAACAGTATGAGAAATCCCACCAGCCCTCTGGGCGTATGTGGTTTAGGGAATTGCATCTTCCATCTTCCCTTCTTCCCCTTCGGGGAGGGGTTCACCCCTCCCCCGCACCCTCTCCCCTGGACCTGGACGGGAGGTTTCGCTGGTAGTTGGAGCGTCCAAAACGGCCTCGGCGAGGAAGCCAACATCATCGGTTTTACTAGGGTGTTGGCCGATTTTAGAGGCTCCCGACGGGGGAGGCTAATTGAGGGACCCCCTTCCTTTGATCGATCACATCCAAGATGGCCCCAAGAGCGCTCCCAAGGTTCCCAAGAGCGCCCCAAGAGGACTTCAAGAGGCGCCCAGGAGGCCCCAAGAGGTCCCCAAGAGGCCCTGAAGAGGCTCCCTAGACCCCCAAGAGGCCTCAAGAGGATCCCCGAGGCATCCAAGAATCCCCCAGGCGCTCCAAGAGGACTCCAAAACAACTTCCAAAGGACATCCTAGGAGGCTCTTGTGTACGTCATTGTTTTTGCTCCTACTCACATTTCTCCTCCTCCTCCTCCTCCTCCTCCTCCTCCTCCTCCTCCTTGTCGGCCTACTCCTCTTCCTTCTCCTCCACTTTATCAGCCTCATCCTCCTCCTCCTCCTCCTCCTCCTTTCCTCGTCTCTCCCTCCCCATCCTCCTCCTCCTCCTCCTCCTCCTCCTCCTCCCCCTCCTCCCCATCATCCGCCTATTCCCCCTCCTCCCTCCTCCCTCCTCCCACTTTTCCCACCTGCTGCCCCTCCTCCCCCTCCTCCTCCTCCTCCTCCTCCTCCTCCTCCTCCTCCTCCTCCTCCTCCTCCTCCTCCTCACCCTCCTCACCCTCCTCCGACTCCTCCTCCATCCTCGCCCTCTTGGGTAGGACGGGTCCCCCAGCCTTTTGCTACTCTGTATGTTCTCTCACTCCCCTATCACCGCAATTCGCCTGGGCATCGTTTTTGGATGGGCTGGTGGGGATACGCGAAGCGTCAAGAATTCTTATCAAGCGCCCAACCAGATCTTCATCCGCGTATGTCCACCAGTAGGCTGGATTCCCGAATTGCATCGACTGCATCACAAGGTGCTCGAATAGGTGTAGCTTGGGCGCTGATTTCCAGATCTTGAGATGTTTTGAGAAACTCCAGTTCGAAAACTTACAATAAATCGACGTAAACTGTGCACTCAACGTATCCAGCTCCTCGTGTATAGCGTCACTCATGCACAAGCTTTCTATTTTCACTATTTCATAAAAACGGTCGAGCAACTGGCACGCAGCAAAAGCCAACCGATCGTGCAGGCCCCATTGTGCGTCATTAAAATTAGCAAACTGGGACAGCACGTGCAATGCGAATGACGTCAGATGCCTGGTAGCGGCGCCATGTGCTTTCAACTTCGCCCAACCTTTATCGGTGCGAAGCCTGGCCAGGGTCAAGACACCTTTGATGCGAGAGTGGCTTCCTGTCTGCTGGTACCATTGCTTCAAGTATGACGACAATCGGGAAGCGCCCTCCTCGTACGTGGCTCCGCCGAAACTCTTTCGCAAACATGCGAATACAGAAAGGACGCTACCGATAACATGAGCTGTCATGCCCAAGTCCAGTGCATGCAGGATGTCGACCATCACATTCTCCAGCCTGAGGCCGATGACCCCATGTCTTGGCTGATAGAAAGCAGGCACGGGAAGGCCTTGCGAGGCCAGATGGGCCAATAATGCTTCGTGGGACCAAACGGTTTCTCTCCACCCTGCTTCTGGGCCCACGTCATACCATGCTCTTTCGCGATGGGCGTTCGACGCCCTGCAGAATGGACACATGACATCGGCAGCATTCCATTGGGCAAAGTAGAACGCCTGGCAAAAGAATTGCCAGTCGCCCCGAACTCGGGCGACCTGGCCTTTCCAGCCACCTGCGAGGGAGAGGCCGCCACCTGGCAGTTCGTTATTCTGCCAGTCAAGCATCGGCGTTTCACCCGTCAGCAGAATATTGGCGCTCCAAGAGAAAGCTTTCATCAGCAGGTCCAGCGTCTCGGGTACCATGTCCGACTTTCTAATCCCTGTGAAGAGGAAACGGGATTGCACCGACGATGTCTTACTTGTAGCGAGGCTATTCCACGACAGTCCAAATAAATAATCGTGTTTGTTGAACCCCCCGCCATCGGCGTGAAAACCAAGCGGGATCGTTGTTGGCCAGATTTCACGAGGGGGATTCGGGCGCCGCCGCACGAACGCCGAATCGGATATCCCTTCCCAGAAATGGTTGCATGAGCCTTCTGCCCCGCAAAGGCGCTGCGTGAAAAGGTCGGCCCGCTCATCGAACATGCGCTTCACAAAAACGTGGGGCCAGAGCACAGGATGAGGCGTAGCGCGTCCTCTCTCGGTTGGCAACTTAATCCACTCAATTGGCGCGCAACCTGACGGCCAGCCGAAAATCCTCTTGAGGTCGCGGAATAAATTCCCAGGGCGTTGCCCGTTTGCACCAGCGTCGGCCAAACGATCCAGTCCGATAGCGCTTTGCTCGCGGGCGCCGTGCGAGTACTCTTGCACACGTGCAGAGCTGAGAACGCCAGACCCCCAATCCCTCTTCAGCGAACGATATAATGGCAAAGATGCTGAAGCCTGCGGGTCAGTGACGGTGCCAGCTTCAAGTCGCCGCCGCACTCCGCCCCGAACACGATGAGATGGCAATTCGGGCTTGCCATCAGGAGGAGGCGTGTCTGGCGCAGCCTCAGCCTCTGCCAGCCTCTGCCGCACACCTCGCTTCGCACCGAAGCCATGCGTGCAAAGTAAACATGCGAACAGAATGCGCAGGCTGCGCGTGCTCATCGGTTTCTCATGCTAGAGCCAAAACGGCTACGGAACACAAGAGTTTAACGTTCCAGGGGTGAGGTCGTACGGAAATGCTTCCCATGTTACGAAACTCTTTGTTTCAGGTCGAGCTATATTCTGAATATCATAATGTGCGACTCTGCGACTCTGCATTTCACTTGCCCTGTGTTCCATTGAGTTGGCGAGGCGCTCTAATTCGCGTACAGCATGCGGATCCAAATCTCGCACCATAGGTGGGTGGACGATTGGGAATAAGTAGACGAGCATTCAGAGCGAGCAGCGAGAGCAGGGACGAGGACGACGACCAGTCCAGAAGCACAGACGAGGACCCAACACCCCACAGGCCGGCAGGAGGCGGCGATGCCCCCGCAGCAATGTTTGGTTTCACTTCTTGGGAAAGACGCGTCGCCAGATGTTGTTGGCTTGGTTATGTTGTTACTGTAATTATGCCATTGCTTGCCGATTGGGTTGCCGTTGTTGTTGTTGTTGTTGCTGCTCTTCTTGTCACGGCTAATTGTGTTTGTTGCTGATGTTGCATGGCGAACCGTCGCAACGTGAGCGTTGTTGTTATTGTTGTTAATGTTGTTAATGGTGCGTGGCGTGGTGAGTCCCACCCAGTCTGTTACCAACCATCCTTTGGCGTTAGGTCCTCGTTTTGAACAGGCAGCGCCCCGCATCCCTCGCCTCTCCTCGCCCTCCCCCTCCCCCCCTCCCTCCCCCAATTACCTTCATCACCATCGTCATCCATATCATCATCATCATCATCATCATCATCATCATCATCCTCATCATCATCATCATCATCATCACTTGTGGCTGTCTTGCCCTCCCGTCGGATCAGTTCGGCACACCTCTAGTGAAGGTCGTGGCTCTATACGGAGCTCTACCGAATGCCCCGCTGGCAGGGATCGCATGGCGGCCTCAGGCCAGTTCGGCACATCCCTCACTAGCATCGTGGCCCCACACAGGAAGCTCCACCGAAGGCGGCACTCACAACTGCAAATGGTTGGGTCCTCCTCCAGGGTAAGTTTTCCTTTTTGTCCGAGGCTGCTTCAGTGGGCGATGCACTCGTCCCCTGTGAGTGTCTTAGCGGCACTGCTGCCGACAAGACGGCTGCCTCGAGACCAAGAGAAACTGAAACGTGTCTTGACCTCCTCAACCCGTCTACTTACGCGAGCGCTTCTTCGGGTTGGCCTTCTCCTTGTAGCCGTTCCGCAACGAGAACTCCTCGATCTGCTCGTACTTCTCGCGCAGATCGCCCACCTGCTTGATCAATTTGGGAACCTCCTTCGCGTCGGCCTCTTCCGTGTGCAGGCGCTCCAAGATCACTTTGGTCGTCTTCGTTTTTTTCAGGCATCCTTCGAGATCGTTCCTGAACTCCGAGTGGTAGGGGTCGGCTTTGTTCTTCGCTTTTGTCTGGATCAGCTTGAGCTCCAAGGTCTTGTCCTGGAACTCCCTGACCAACTGCGGTAACTCGGACTGGAGCTTGGCAACCTTGAGGGCGAGCGCTTTCTTCGCCTGCTCCTCAGCGTCGGCAGGCTCCACTTTCACCTGGGAAGGGTCGACTCCGCTGCTCGATGCCACCGAGCCGCTCAGCTCCATGGAAGGCCCCTGGCGATCCATGGCCATCTGCACGTCCTCTAAGCTGCTGTCGCCCTGGGTCTCCACCAAGAACTTCTTCATCTCGCTCTCGGTCATGCGCTCCCAGTTCTTCGGCACAGGGTATTCCAAATATTCTGGCTCGGTGCGGCCAGTGAGAGAATCTGGTAAAGCTTTGAGAACCGACCGCCGCAACTTTGCTTTCTGTGGCCCAAGCTCCCGATCCATGGCGTGGGCGGACATGCGAATCACGTCCGAGAACTTCGATTGCAGCCGCAGGACACGAACATAAAACCGATAAACCGATAAACCGATAAACCGATAAACTATTTCGGTTGATCGGTTTATCGGCAGATCGACCGATAAACCGATATGGTTATATCGGTTTATCGGTCGATCTGCCGATAAACTGATCAACCACTAAACCGACTCATTGCATGCGTGCCCGAATCTCAGCACAGTTTATCAGTTTATCGGTTTATCAGTTTATCGGTTTATCGGTTTATCGGTTTATCAGTTTATCGGTTTATCCGAAATAGTTTATCGGTTTATCAGTTTATCGGTATATCGGATGTTTCGGTTTATCGGTTTATTGGTTGATCGGTTTATCGGCCCGGCGTTGTCGTGGTTGTCCAATGGGTAATCCTTTGAAATTCTCTCTCCTCTTCCTCCTAGTCCTCCCCTTCCTCTTCCTCCTAGTCCTCCTCCGCCTCCGCCTCCTCCTCCTCCTCCTCCTCCCTCTTCCTCCTCCCCCCTCCTCCGTTCCGATCCTCCCTCCCTCCCTCTCCTCCCTCTCCTCCCTCCCTCCCTCACTGGCCCCGACGCCCATGGTTCTCCTAGTCCTCCCTCCCCCTCTTCCTCGTAGTCTCCTCCGCCTCCCCTTCCTCTTCCTCCTAGTCCTCCTCCGCCTCCGCCTCCTCCTCCTCCTCCTCCTCCCTCCTCCTCCTCCTCCTCCTCCTCCTCCTCCTCCTCCTCCTCCCTCCTCCGTTCCGATCCTCCCTCCCTCACTGGCCCCGACGCCCAGTGCCCAGGCCCATCCAGAAAGAAAAACTGGAAAGGGGGGAGGGCGGGAAGGAGAGATGGAGGCAGGGGGGGTTGGATTCGATTCGGGAAGGGGCATTTGAGAAAAGAGGGGATGGAGGGGTGGAGGGACTAGGGATGGGGACGGGGGTTTGGAGTTGGGAAGGAGGGGTGGAGGGAGGAGTGGCGGGGGGAGGGCGGGGTTTGTGGGAAGCAAAATCTGGCGGGGCATTTCGGGCTAGGACGTTTTCGGTTTCTACAGCGCTGTGGCGGGGGTGCCTCCAGTTCCCCCTTCCTCTCCTTCTCTGGGCTTTGGGGGGGTCGCATTTCCCCTCTCCTCCTCCCCCATCCTCCTTCTCCTTCCCCCCTCGGTCGTAGCCGTATCAGGTTATCACTGTAGCGCGAGCTGCGGCGAAAGCTGCTGGCGTCGCGTGTCCTAATGCGGATCCGCGGCGATAGCTGCAGATCTGCGGCCACCCACACTATTGCGGGTCCGCGGCGATAGCTGCAGATCGGTATGGCCGCTTCTTGCGCCATCTGCAAGCAGAGTGCGTCAACGCGCACATGCAAGTGCACGGCCAGGACTTCGCTACTTTTCCATGCCCAGAGTGCAGGACCACGGAACGCCAGCTCCAGTCGATGGAGGCCGCCAGGTTGCAGCGGCAGCAGGTCGTCAGCAGCAGTGGGTCGTCAGCGGCAGCAGGTCACAGGCGCACAGCCGTCTTCCGGATCCCCCTCACCCAGGGGGGGGGGCGCAGGATCACCAGGGAGAACCGCCGCTCCAGGTCGCCGCCTCCCCGCGTCGTGGCCGATTCGCCCATCATGCAGCCCGAGTCGCCCGGTGGGGCCATCGTCCCGGCCGCGTCGCCCACTGGCACGGCCGCCGTCCCGGCCGCGTCGCCCATTGGCAGGGGGCTGTCGCAGTCCATATCCCCATCACAGTCTCAGCCGTCGCGGCCGCAAGGCCCTGCCATCACGGATGCCGATTTCGGTTTCACGTTCACTGACAACACGGCGGCTGGCGGTGACGGGGCCCCGGTGCCAGACCCGTCCTTGGCTGCTATTCGCGCCCTCGACGCCGTGCCGAATGCCGCCGCTTTCCGAACCGCCCTGCATCCGACGGGCTTATTCAACGGCTTGCAGGACGAGCGGGGGACCCGAGAGACAGCCAAGCAGTGGCTGGGCGAGATGCTGGCGGACCCTAGGGACCACAAGGAGGTGGGAATGGATCCCAGCTTCTCAATTCGGCTCCTGCTCCCGCGCCCCTTCCGCACAGCAGTCGTCGCGGTGGCGTCGCGCGATTTATAATTCAATCTATAAAACCATGTATATATATATATATATATATATGAAAAAACGTGATTGAATTATAGATTGAATTATAGATTGAAGTATAGCTATAATTCAATCTATAATTCAGTTTGATGGTTCGCATGTGCACCCTGGGCATTGCACTGCATGGCTGTGAACTCGCACTGCAAAAATGGAGCACACAGTTTTCAACGGCACAGCAGTCGTTGCCAGCGGGATCTGATATACAGGGCGGGGCCTCGGCGAGCGAGCACGCGCCGCCGCGCTCGGCGACGGCGCATGCGAAACACTATCTGGACTCTGTCCGTGCCCATCACTTCGGGGACTGACTGCAGATTGGCTGATCGTCTGAGTCTGTGCCATCGTCATCCACACCTCTGGGCGGAGCAGCTGATGGCCTCTTCCTGCTCGCCTGGCCCTTGCCCTTGGCCTGCTTCTTCGCCGTCGGGGTCTTGTCGGGCTTGTCCTTGCCCTTAGCCTTCTTGCCCTTGGAGCCCTTGCCAGTGCTCGTGTCCTTGGACTTGCCCTTGGTCTTCATGACTGGCTTCTCGTGCCTGCTCGATTTGACGAAGAACTTCTTCTCGTCCACCTCGTCCGCTGCATCTCGGGCCTCCTCCGTCTTCTCGTCGGCGTCCTCCTGCAACTGCGGCATGTACGGCTTAAGCTTCGCCACGCGCTCATTGAACTCCGTGTGGCTCTCTTCTATGGTCTGGAGCAGTGGTTGCATGTTCTCCGTGTGCCAGTTGATCCCGTTGGCCCAGTTCTCGAAGTGCTCCATGTCTGCGAGCAGCCTTGATGCATCATGCTTGAGCTTCTCGGTCCACTTGTTGTCACCAAGCTTCTCGATCCAGCCCTGCACGACCATCATCGTGTCCATGCTGTTCTCCAGGCGAAGTGACGCGCCCTCCACGGCGACGACGAACTCACCGTGTTCTGAATTCGGACGCTCATCACGCTCATCATCTGCAGGTTCCCGCCCATCGCCGTCGTCACCGCCCTCCAAGTCCACGACCTCGGAGTTGAGCGTCGGGTGCGCCGCCTTGCCCCGCTCGCCAGCTACGCTGTCACCATCGCCAGGCTGTTGCTGGGACTGTACCTCGCTGGGAGCTGCTGGTGGTATGATCTCGCCATTGCTGCCCAGGCGATGGCCTCGCCCTCCAAAGGCGACAAACTCACCAGACATAGAGGGAACTAGGGCACCCCAGAATGATCTTGGTTTGAGCCGAGAGACGGCTCTGGAACGGACGTGTGCCATTTGCAAATCCCACCAGCCCTCTGGGCGTAGGTGGTTTAGGGAAGTTCCTCTTGTGGCCCATTGGGGGTCTAGGGGGCTTCTTCAGGGCCTCGTGGGGACCTCTTGGGGCCTCCTGGGCGCCTCTTGAGGCCCTCTTGGGGCGCTCTTGGGGGCCTTGGGAGCGCTCTTGGGGCCATCTAGGAGGTGATCGATCAAAGGAAGGGGGCTAAATTCGGCCAAAACCCGAGTAAAATCGATGATGTTGGCTTCCTCGCCGAGGCCGTTTTGGACGCTCCAACTACCAGCGACCCCCCCCGTCCAGGTCCAGGGGAGGGGGTTAGGGGGAGGGGTAAACCCCTCCCCGAAGGGGAAGAAGGGAAGATGGAACCCGAGGCATCCAAGAATCCCCCAGGCGCTCCAAGAGGACTCCCAAACAACTTCCAAGGGACATCCTAGGAGGCTCTTGTGCACGTCATTGTTCGTGTTCCTTCTCATCTTTCTCATCCTCCTCCCCCTCCTCCTCCTCCTTGTCGGCCTACTCCTCCTCCGTCTCCTCAACCTTATCAGCCTCACATTTAGTGCACCTCCGAGCCCTTTTTTTTTTTTTTATTTTCTTTTTTTTTTTTTTTTTTTTTTTTTTTTTTTTTTTTTTTTTTTTTTTTTTTTTTTTTTTTTTTTTTTTTTTTTTTTTTTTTTTTTTTTTTTGTTTTTTTTTTTTTTTTTCTTTTTTTTTTTTTTTTTTTTTTTTTTTTTTTTTTTTTTTTTTTTTTGTTTTTTTTTTTTTTTACTCTTCTCTTTCCCCCTCCTCATCCTCCTCCTCCTCCCCCTCCTCCTCATCATCCGCCTATTCCCCCTCCTCCCTCCTCCCTCCTCCCACTTTTCCCACCTGCTGCCCCTCCTCCCCCTCCTCCCCCTCCTCATCCTCCTCCGACTCCTCCTCCATCCTCGCCCTCTTGGGTAAGACGGGTCCCCCAGCCCTTTGCTACTCTGTATGCTCCCTCACTTACCCTGATCACCGCAAGTCGCCTGGGCATCGTTTTTGGATGGGCTGGTGGGGACACGCGAAGCGCCAAGAATTTCAGATCACGAGGTATGGCCGCTGGCCACCGTGACGGATCTTTCGTTTTGCGGACTTGGCTCGAACCCCGGTTGGATCTGATTGGGCCCCGAGTCGAATTGTAGATTGAATTATGCGTTGAAGTATGCACGGTTCAATCATTCTTCAACCGCCTTGTTTTTTCTCGCATGTTTCGGTGCAGCGACCCATGTCCTCGGATGGGCTGTTCACGCACACTGAAAAAATAGTGGTCACATAGTGTTTGATTCCTGCAGCCCTAAACTGGTTCCCAAAAGCCAAAGTGTTTCTTCAGAGACATTCGCGAACGCGGAGCCAAAGGGGCTCTCTTGAGAGGCCCTCACCAGATCACGCAAGGCAAAACCATCGCTCGAGACATCCTCGACAAAAGCTGAGCTGTCCTCCACGCGATCCCCCAGGGGGGCCTGGAATCTACAAGATGCGCCCGTCGCTTGAAACATCCTCAACAAGTTCCGTGGACGGTGTTTCGCTTGAGACACCCTCGACACACGAATGCAATTCATACTCTTTAATCTGGCTGTAGTTCTTTTTTTCTGTGGGCCTGCCCTGCGCTTCGAGGTGCAACCCAGAAATTGCCTGCAACAGCGAGCCCCAAATCGCCGAGCAGCGCAGCAACAATAAAACTAACTTGTCTTCGCCAATGGCCTTGAGCCAGCGCGAGACCTGCTTGTTAGCATACTTTGCCGCAGACTCCAATGCTGTCTCCCTGGGCCACCCCATGTCGAGTCGGTATTTCTTCTCCATGGCGCGCGCTTTGGAATGCACTCGGTTCCTCAGCACAGACAGGCGCACGCCCTTGATGCCGATGTAGTTGGCAATTGGATCGACAGCACTCTCGGTGGCATCGACCTTGCTCTTGGCTGGTGTCTTGCGCTTGGCCGTCGATGGCGCCTTACGCTTGCCCTTGCCCTTGCCCTTGCGCTTCTTGCGCTTGCCCTTGGCTACATGCACATGCTGCTCTTGTCCGTCTTCAGAGCCCTCATCTGCAGAAGAATGCAGTGGCACGGATGGTTGCGTCTTATCCTTCTTGGTCTTGTTGGTGCTGGCGTACTCCTGCGGAGATGGCCCTGTAGGTGGACACGCCGCCAGCTCGGCCAGAGCTGATGCCGTCAGCGGAACGGCCCCAGGTGTCGTGGTGGCACTCGTAGACGACTTGGATCCGAACAGTTTGCGTTCCAAGTCATCTTCGCTGCTCACGGCGTCGTCTAAGCGAACCTCCTCGGCTTTCTCGTCGTCGCTGATCTCGACCGTGACGATGTTTTTTGGGGGAATCGGCACAACGGTCGGGACGTCCTGCTTGCGCGAGAGCCTGCGATTGCCACCGTCGTTCTTCGCGGGCTTCATCGTGTCCATGAGGATCTGGAGTTGGCCGCAGTTTCGAGGGGCATCTTGATCGCGACGCTTCCTGTCAAGAAGAGTCGACAGCATCGTGCGGAGGTTCAGCACGCACCTCTCTATTTCTGTAGGCGTCCATTGCAGACCCTTGCCAGCAATCCACTTCCTGAACTGGCGGTTGAGCGAAACCTGGTGAGGAATGAGCCCATGTGAAGTCATGAGAATCGCGTGGAGCTCATCGAACGCCTTCTTCAAGGCTGGCCAATCAGATGTCATCCCATGCGCTGTCAAGCGCGATAAACACCACAGCTTGTCTGGGGTGCATTGCGGCATCTTGATGTGTGAATCGAAGATGCGCTCAGCATCGTCATCTCCGAGGTCGCAACCAGGGGTCCGAAGGGCTGCCATGCTGAGCCAAAGTGGCTATGCAAGAACACGGTGGCATCATTTTTTTTGGGGGGGAGGGGCATTTGCGCGCGTGTGGTGTGGTGTGGTCCAGGCATCACAGGCAAGAGAACGTTCAGGCCAAAGCACTCCCCCCCCTTTAGAAACTTCTGACCAACATGGGCAGCGTGGGCAGAAACAAACTTCAAAGACACACGCACAACGCAAACCATTGGCAGTCACACACCAAAATCAGGACAGCCCAGGGAACTCTGGGACGGAGGGGGATTTGGGTTTCGGATTTGGAATGGATTTCCCAATCAATCGTTACGCAGAAAATGCGCGTGTCACCCGTTACGGCGTGGCCTCCGATTTCTTAGGACACGGAGCGTTCACGACTGAAATGTGGCTCCTCCTCCAAAATGGGGCTCTCGCCTTGGGGCCTCTTACGGCCTCTTGGGGCCTACGAGCCTCTCAGGGCATCTTGGGGCCTGTGGGTCTCTTGGGGCCACATGGGGCGTCCTTCCACTCTCCTGAGGGCCTCTGATGGCAAGGATGCGGACCCTATGACAATTGGAACCCATGATGGCAAGGATGCGGACCTTATAGCGATTGCGTGCTTCAGTGCAGATTGCAATGAATATTGCATTGGTGATCCAACTGTTTTTATCAGTGCACGCATCGCTGCACGTCCCAATAGCATAGTTCATCCAATCGCTTCGTCCCCACGCCGTCGGCGGGGAAAAAACTACAGCCTTCGCGTCTCCACGCCACTGGTGGGAAAAATACAGGCTTCGCACTCGCATGATGAGCCGCTCCCTCACTCAGGCCGCGCCGCGCTTAGGGAAAGCCTGCTCCAAGGGCCCAGCGGTCGACTCCGCCAACTTGCGCTCGAGTGCCTCGACCCTTTTCTCCAGCCAGAGAGCATTGGTATCCGTGGGCACCGCTGGACTGCTGCCACTGCTGCCGCCTGACAGGGGATCCACCCACAAGGACGGGTCCTTCTGCTTCCAGCCGTAGTTCACCCAGGAGTTCGGATCGCCAGCCTTCCACGGGACCTGGTAGGGGGCGCCATCCTTCTCGATCAGGAGCGTCTCCTCGCCCGTCTCCAGCTTCATGATGATCGCCTGCTCGTCGCTCTGGGGCTCGTTGTAATTCTTGTCGCTGGTCACGTCGACTGTCTGGTTCGCCTTGATGTTGATGAAGCCGTGCTGCTTGCTGAGCTCATCGATCATCTTCGTGAGCGAGTCGATCTGGTCCTTCAGCTGATACTCGTACT
>CAUYUJ010021531.1:132500-137601 GCA_963575745.1 Prorocentrum cordatum | reverse complement strand
CGGCGTTGACGACGGCGGCGACGACGAAGCGCCCCGTGGCAGCGGCGACGGTGAAGGCGATGCCGACTACGGTACGACGAACGCGGCGACAGCGACGAGTAAGATGACGACGCGACAGCGTCGACGGCGACGGTGGCGCGGACGACGTGTGCGGGGGCGACCGCAACGACGGCGACGACGGCAGCGGCGGCGGCGGCGACCACGATGGCGATGCGACGACGACGACAGCGACGACGATCACCACCGCTGCGGCGGCGACGTGGACGACGCCGATTTCCTATGTGGATTTTTTGTGAACCTTATGTGGGGTCCGGCGACGGGGGGGAAAGGCAGGGGCAAGATAATGAGAAGGCAACGAGGAGGGCGGGGACGAGGCAGAAAATGAGGAGAAGGACCACGCAACGACGACGACGCCATCATCTGTGGCGGCGACGGCTGTCACGACCACCAGGGTGAAAGCGGCGCGTGCCGCGATGATGTCAACGACGACAACGATGACGACAGCGCCGGCGGCCTTGGCGGCGCCGGCAACGACGACACCGACGACGACCATGCCCAAGACAATGGCGACGACGGCGGCGACAGCGGCGGCTTCGGCGGCGGCGGCGACGACGAGGACAGCGGTGGTGATGACGACGACGAAGAAGACGACGACGACGACGACAACGGAGACGACGACGACGGGTACGATGTCAATGACGACGCCGACGACGACGATGGCGACGAGGAAGCACCCCCACCGCGACAACTGGGAGGCCAGAGTTTCGCAGATGTGTCAGGTGAAACGGCATTTCGGAGGTCAGAGTCGGGAAGATGCCCCTGGCGCAGTCGGTCAGACCACCTCGCACGCGGCACCTCGGATATCAGAGTTGCGAGGAAGGCCGCAGGCAAAACAGGCTGGACCATTGCAGGTCTCCAAGCCCAGAGTCGCGAGGATGTCCCAGGAGGCGCGAGGATGTCTCGGGCGAACTTTGTCGGACCACTTCCCGTGCAGCATCTTCGAGCCCTGGTGTTGCGAGGATGTCTCAGGCGCAATTGGCTGGGCAACCTCTTGCGCGGCATCCGTGAGCTCCGAGCGGCGAGGATGTCGCAGGCAAAATTGGCTGGATCACTTTAAGTCCGGACACTTCGGAGCCCCATCGAATATGTCCCAGGCGAAAAGGGCCGGACCATCTCAGGTCACGGCATCTCTCAGCCCAGAGTTGTAAGATTGTCTGAGGCGAGGCGGGCTGGACCATGTCAGATCAGAGCATCTTCGAGCGCAGTGTTGCAAAGACGTCTCTGGCGAAACGGGCCAGACCACCCTGCGCGCAGCATCTCGAAACCCAGAATTTCGAGGATGTTTCAGGCGACATTGGCCCGACAACCTCGCGCGCAGCATCGTTGGGCTCAGCGCTGCGAGGATGTCTCAGGCGAAATTGGCTGGACCACCTCAGGTCAGGGCATCTCTGAGCTCAGAGTGGCGAAAATGCCTTTGGAGAAAAGGGCTGGACCACTCAGGTCACGGCATCTCGGAACCCAAAGGTGGGAGGATGTCTCACGCGAAACGAGCAACACCACCTCAGGTCATGGAGTTGCCGAGCCCAGAGTTGAGAGGATGTCTCAGGCGAAATTGGCCAGACCACCTCAGGTCGGAGCATCTCTGAGCTCAGAGTCGCGAGGATGTCTCGTGCGAAAGTCTGCGGCGAAGGTAGCAGTGTGGGCGAAGGTATCGTCGCCCATAACTCGCAGCACAGCGCGGCACATCTGAACATAATCCCAGTCAGCGCAGTTGTCTGGGGAACCAAGCGAACGGAGTCCAAAGCCGCCTCTGGCGCGTGCCAGCCGAGTGTTGATGGGGATCCAGTCACGTTCAAGCTCCGAGATGCCCTGACGTGAGGTGGTCTGGAACATTTCTTCCAACACGTCCTCACACCGTTGGGTTCCAAGATGCGTTTCGCGAGGTGCTCGCGACTGAGATATCCTTGGAACCCCAGGCTCCAAGATGCCCCGACTTGAGGAGCGTTGGCCCGATTCGGCTGATCACAACTCAGGGTTCCTAGAAGCTGTTCGCGAAGTGCTCAGGCCCGTTTCGCTTGAGACATCCTCGGGATCTCCAGGAAAACCAGTCTGGTTTTCCTGGTGATGCTGTTGTCGATGGTGATGATGGTGACCATCCTATTTCAGAGAGAGAACACATATCATCTCCATCACCACCAGCACCATCACCATCATCATCATCATCATCATCATCATCATCATCATCATCATCATCATCATCATCATCATCATCACCATCACCATCACCATCACAATCACCATCACCGTCACCGTCACCGTCACCGTCACCGTCACCGCCACCATCATCTTCCGTACGACATGGCTCAAGCCAGGCAATGTCGTCGTCCCCTGCGCCCCTTTTCGAGCCGCGCGGCCCACTTCAGCCCTGCGGCCTCCTCAAACCGCGCGGCCCCCTCGAGCCGCGCGGCTTCCTCGAGCCGTGCGGCCCCTTCGAGCCGCGCGGCCCCATCGAGCCCCGCGGCCTCCTCGAGACTTGCGGCCCCCTCGAGCCGCGCGGGTTCATCGAGCCGCGCGGCCCCCTCGAGCCGCGCGGCCTCCTCGAGCCCCGCGACTTCTTCGAGCCGCGCGGCCCCCTCGAGCCCTGCGGCCCCCTCGAGTCCTGCGGCCCCTTCGAGCCCTGGTTGCAACAGCTCGGGCGCCGAAGCCGACGTAGTAGTGTCCGACGCCGACGACGCCGACGCCGACTACGCCGACGGAGTTGCCGACGCCGCTGGAGTTGCCGAGGCCGACGGTTGCAAACATGTCTCCAGCAGCGGTTCCAGCAGCAGCTCCAGCCGCGGCTCCGCAGAGGGCAGCTGCTCCAGCAACAAGATGTCTTGGAGCGCCACCCTGTCTGCGACGAGCCCAGTAACCCTGAAGCCTGAAACTTGCATGGGCTGCGCAGGTGGTCAATTTGCAGTATGCTTGTTGTGCTCGGCGTTCACGTGCTCTCGTTGCAAATCCACCATAGGCCAGGGTGGCGGGAGTTTCCGACGTCGCGAGAACCTCGTGCACTACGCGCAGAGCGAGGGGTGCCAGGCAGCAGAAGCGGCGCGGCAAGAGCGGGTTCGATTGGGAGGCGCGCACTAGGGCCCCCCCGTGCAGGCGTTCCAAGCCGCAGCAGCCGCGACAGCTTCTTGGATATCAGCTGCAACAGCTGCGCAACAGCCACAGCCGTCCCAAACCGCAACAGCTGCCGACCCGCGCCCTGGTTGCCGCGCAGTGGCCGCCGCCCGCGCACTCTTGGAGACGTCCAGTTCCATCAGAAGTTTCGATGCGCGGCGGGGCGCGTTCCTCGGCTCGGGGGCTACCGCGGAGCGTTGGAGTCTTCGCAAGAGCGCCGCCAGGTGGTGTCCGTAATGGCTCAATGCGAAAAACTCAGAACCCAGAGGATTCTCAAAGAGAGTGTGGTTTTCGGTTGGCGCGGACGGTCTCGACCGCGCGTGCCGGGCCGAGATCGGCACCGCGCTGCGGTCTATTCCAAAGACCCTGGACTTTCTCCCGAGCGACGGTCTCAGGGCAGGCTGGCTGGAACAGCTGGGCCCTGAAGGGACCTGGATCGTGGGCCGGGCGAGCGGGGCGCGGGAGTTCCCGCGGGCCGTGGATTGCGACGGCAAGGCCCCCATGCTGGAGGAACGCGCGCGTCGCGCGGGCCAGGCGGCAGGGGGGGGGCGGGCGTGGAGCTGCACGAGCATGTGCGAGAGGAGATGCGGGCATGGTGCAGCGATGGGGCGGATCAATACGCACCCCTGGCTGCAACGGGCACGTTCTCGCGGCTGGCGTTTCACGCATGGGGCGAAGCGCATTCGGCCCAGAAGCTGCTCGGCAATTCAATGACAAAGGAGGGCAGCGATATCGCGATATCTGACATGCAGCGGGTAACGGGCAAGCAGCCTCCAAGTCTGGCCAGGTGTCTGACTGCGCCCAGCGCGTTCCGCACCGCAGCGGGGGCGCGCCAGCTGGAAGGCGAGATCGCGTTCGCCCAAAACTATGGTTGGGCCCCCCCAGCGTTTCAACAGTCGGGCAGGGCCCCTGGCGCGGGAAAGCCGACGTTGGAGCGTCGCACTCATTGCGCTCGGAGAGGAATCCAAGGAGAGCGAGGATCGGCGCATTCGCGCCCGATCTTTCCTGGAAGGGCTCGGAGGCGAGAACAGCTCGCGTCTGCGGCTCGGCGGCTTGCCGGCGGACTTGGCGGCGGAGCATTACTCGCGGGCCGCAGCTGGGGGCGCTGACGACCCCGCCGCCGCCGCCCATGCCAGGGCCGCCTCGTTCCTCGCCAGGCTGAACGCGTTGTTCATCGATGGGGCGACGTTGGGCGCCCCCTGCAGTTCCATTGTCATCGCCCTCGAGCTTTTGCGGCAGATGCCCAGGTGCCCATGCCGCAACAGCGCGCACGTTGTAAGCGTCGGCGATTTGATCGCGGCGCCCCGGGCCAGGGGAACCGCCCGCGCGGCCGAGCGACGGGCGCAGGTGATCGCGGCGAACGCGAAGGAGAACATGAAGCTGCATCGGCCAGATCATTATTGGTCGCATGCTTGTGCGGCGCCCCGTTTGCCTTCTTCTTTGTCTGCAACAGACGCGGGCGCAACTGAGTCTGCGCCAGAGGCCAAGGCATGTTTGATGCGCATCTGCACGGGGGCAGGCCTTCCTAAGCGGCAGGCCATCGCCCAGCTGCGGCGCATTTTGAAGCGCGCCGAGATGCATCGTCGAGATGGGGGCACCGCGCGGCAGGCTTGGGCCGCGGTGCAGCGGAGTGGCCTGAGAGTGCCAGCGGCCGGCTGCCGGTGGAGCTCTTCTTCGTGTGGAAGACGTCCACGGGCAACGTGGGGCGGCGATTGCGCCGTTTCTCCGAGCGCCATTGCCCCGACAGGGTTCGAATGCTCGACGTGCCCGCGGAGGACTGCGCTCTCGCGGGCGCGGCGTCCCCCGGCAGTTCCCGCGCGCGTGGCTGGAGCAGCGCGAGCGGGGCGAGCCTGGCAGGCGCCGGCGCAGGCGCGTGCTCCAGCAACACGAGCGCTCAATTTGAAAGACCGCAGCAGCGAGGAGGGCCGAGAGACCGACA
>CAUYUJ010021531.1:120000-127500 GCA_963575745.1 Prorocentrum cordatum | reverse complement strand
CCACCCTCCCTCCCTCCCGGGGCTGCGTTCCCCCCGCCCCGGCCCGACCGGGGCCGCATTCGCATCTTCCTGGAGTAGTTTTTTGCCCCGGTTCCTGTTTCTCGACGGCCCCTGGGGCCGAAACCGGCTCCCCCAAAATGAAAGGCAGGAGAGGCCCCGAGGGAACGCCGTCGGCGTCGCGTCGGGCCCGCCGCGCCGCCCTCGAGGGTGGGCGCCTCCCGTCCGGAGGCCGTTGAGGCCCGGGGCAGAGTGCAGGACCCAGTCCCTCTCGCTCGGGGAAGGAGAAGCGACACCACCACCACCACCACCACCACCACCACCACCACCACCACCACCACCACCACCACCACCACCACCACCACCACCACCACCACCACCACCACCAGGGGAGCCACCTTCATCGAGAAGGTCCGCGATGCCCCTTCAAGCTGGAGGTTGGGGATGTCTCGAGCGGGGAGGTGTGGCCACACCACCAGGGGGCATCCCCTGGCTCCTCGCCCTGGTGGTGGTGGTGGTGTCGCTTTTCTTTGCTCCCACCTCGCGTCGGGACGAAAAAACACGACGGGAAGCTTTTGCACAAGTTCCAGCCTCCAGGGGGCCCTTGCGGGGCCCCTGGACCGTAAGACACAAGGCGGGATGAACAGGCGGCCCCGGGAAGTCGTCCGGATATGCTGGGCCCACGTTGTGAACACATCCCGGCGTCGAGTGTTTTGCGAGGTGGAGGAGGGGGATGAGGAAGAGGGATAGGAGGAGGAGGAGGAGGAGGAGGAGGAGGACGAGGAGCAGGCGGAGATGGAGGAAGAGGAGGAGGAAGAAGAGAGGGAGGAAGAGGAAAAGGAGGAGGAGGAGGAGGAGGAGGAGGGAGGCGGGAGGAGGAGGGATATGAGGGGGAGGGAGGATGATGATGAGGATGAGTAGGAGAAGGAGGATGATGAAGATGAGGAGGAGGAGGACAAGGAAGAGGAGGAGGAGGAGGAGGAGGAGGAGGAGGAGGAGGAGGAGGAGGAGGAGGAGGAGGAGGAGGTAGAGGAGGGGGAAAAGGAGGAGAGGGGGAGGAGGGGGGGGATAATATGGAGGAGGACGGGAGTGGAGAGGAGGGAGGAGGAGGAGGAACAGGAGGACGAGGAGGACGAGGAGGAGGAGGCGGAGGAGGAGAAGGAGGAGGACGACGACGAGTCGGAGGATGCGGAAGGGGAGAGGGGGGGGGGAGGAAAGAGGGGGAGGAGGAGGGGGGGAGGGGGAGGAGGGGAAGGAAAAGGACGGGGGGAGGAGGGGAAGGAGAAGGAGGGGGAGGAGAAGGAGGAGGAGGGGGAGGAGGAGGAGGAGGAGGGGGAGGAGGACAAGGAAGAGGAGGAGGAGGAGGTGGAGGAGGAGGAGGAGGAGGGGGAGGGGGGAGGGAAGGAGGGGGAGGGGGAGGAGGGGGCGGAGAGGCAGGAGGAGGCAGAGGGGGAGGAGGAGGACGGGGAGGAGGTCGGTTTTCTGGGCTAACGCCACATACTTGGACCTGTGCCTGGTCATACCGTGTTCGGAGCTGTTCCGTGGCCACGGCTAGAACCTAAGCGCGCGCGAAGCGCGCGCGTGGTTCTAGTATATATATATATATATTCATCTATGTATATACACATATATATATATATATATGCTTTTATGTTTGTATATACATACATATATATAATATATATATATATATATAGAGAGAGAGAGAGAGAGAAACCTTTAAACACCTTCCCGGGGAAGGTTCCCGGAAGGTTTCAGGAAGGCTTGCCCCGAAAACTTTCCCAAACCATTGCCGTGGAAGGTTTTAGGAAGGTTCCAGGAAGGTTTTCCCAAAAAACCTTCCCAAAACCTTCCAGAGGAAGATTTGAGGACGGTTCCAGGCAGGTTTTTCCAACGCAGCCTTCCAAACACCTCCGTGGGTAAGGTCTCAGGGAGGTCCAGGGAGGTTTTTCCAAAAAACTTGCCAAACCTTCCTGGGGAAGGTTTTAGGAAGGTTCCAGGAAGGTTTGTTTAAACAACCTTCCAGGAAGGTCTTAGGAAGGTTCCAGGGAGGTTTTCCCAAGACTTTCCAAAAACCTCCGGGAGGAAGGTCATGGGAAGGTTTCGGGGAGGTTTCTTCCCAAAAACCTTCCACAAACCTTCCTGAGGAAGGTTTTAGGAAGGTTTCAGGAAGGTTTTTTTTCCCAGCGCCTCCCAAACGCCTTCCCGAGGAAGGTTTTCGGAAGGTTTCAGGAAGGCTTGTTCCCACGACCTTCCAAAAACCTTCCTGGGGAAGGTTTTAGGGAGGTTCCAGGAAGGTTTTTCCAACGCAAGCTTTCAACAAACCTTCCTGAGGTAGGTTTTAGGAAGGTTTCAGGAAGGTCTTTCCCAACAACCTTTCCTGAGGAAGGTTTTAGGAAGGTTCCAGTCAGGTTTCCCCCCGAAACCTTCCAACAAGCCTGCCGGAGGAAGGTCTTGGGAAGGTTTCCAGGCAGGTTTTCCCCAAAACCTTTTAACATCCTTCCCGAGGAAGCATTTAAGGAGGTTCCAGGAAGGTTTTTCCACAAAGCCTTACAAAACAACCTTCCTGGGGAAGTTTTTAGGGAGGTGGCAGGGAGGTTTTTCCAACAACCTTCCAAACACCTTCCAGAGGACTGTTTCAGGAAGGTCCGAGGACGGTTTTTCCCCAAAAAACCTTCCAACAACCTTCCTGAGGAAGGTTTTAGGGAGGTTGCAGGAAGGTTTTCCCCAAAAACCTTCCAAAAACCTTCCAGTGGAAGGTCCTAGGGCGGTTCCAGGAAGGTTTTTCCAAAACAAGCCTTCCAAAAACTTCCCCGGAAAAGGTTTTGGGAAGATTTTTCCCTGGGAAGGTTTTTTCTCCTCAAAAAACCTTCCAACAACCTTCCTGAGGAAGGTTTTAGGAAGGTTCCAGGAAGGTTTTTTCCCAAAAGCCTTGCAAAAACCTTACGGAGGAAGGTTTTCGGGAGATTCTGGGAAGGTTTGTCCAGAACAAAAAACTTCCAAGAAAGAACCTTCCCGGGGAAGGTTTTGGAAGGTTTCAGGTTTTTTTTTTTTTCATAAAAGCCTGCCAAGAACCTTCCTGAGGAAGGTTTCGGGAAGGTTTCAGGAAGGTTTGCCCAACAACCTGACAAACAACCTTCCTGAGGAAGGTTGTAGGAAGGTTTCAGGAAGATTTTCCCCAAAACCTTCCTGATGATGATGATGCTGCTGATGATGATGATGTTGATGATGATGATGATGATGATGATGATGATGATGATGATGATGATGATGATGATGATGATGGTGATTCTGATCATGATGATGATCTGGGGCCGCTTGCACTAATGGGAGGTTTACGAAAAAGGAGGTTTGTCCACCGCCAATCCTGGGGGGTCTGAGTCCTTGCGCGTGGCCAGAGGCTGTCGTTTTCTCATTTCTTGTTTTGCCGATCGGCGCGGGTCCCTGCACCCCCCCCCATGAAGCAGATCCTGGCTCTTCTTGCCGCCCTCTTCGCGCAGGTGGAGGGCGGGGCCTCCCCCCCACAGGACGCACGATTGCAACCTGTCGCGCCAGGCAGACCCCCCCTTGCCTCTCCTGTAGAGGGCCGCGCCCGACTTAAGCCCAATGTCGAAACGCCGAAGCAGACAACGTTCGCGAGCCCAGCGGCGGCGACGATCGAGGCACGAGGTGGTTTTCTCGGTCTGTTTGGCCCAATTGTGGACGCGAGTTTTCCTGGGGGGTCACGGCTACCCTGGCGCTGGCTCCTGAGAAGATGTGTTCACAACACCCATGTTGGGCGCTCGAGCTCATCTGGGGGGCCGCGGCTACCCCGTCGCTGGCTCGTAGTATACGTTCTCAAAGCAATCCTCGTCGTCGTAATCGCCGCAGTCGCCGATGTAGTCGTGCGTGTCCTCGTCTACGCTGTCGTCGTCGTCGCAGCCGTCGTTTGTCGTGGATTGACGATCGAGGATGGAGTTGGTTTTGTCTGTCTGTCTGTCTAGGCCACTTCTGGACGCGAACTATCCTGGGGGGTCACGGCTACCCCGGCGCTGGCTCCTGGGAGTTTTTTGTTTTTTTTTTTGTTGTTTTTGTTTGTTTGTTTCTTTTGTTTTTGTATTTCCCATCCTGGACGCTTGAGTTAACCTGGGGGGCCACGGCTACCCTGGCGCTGGCTCGTAGGATACGCTTCTGTCGTCGTCGTCGTCGTCGGCATCAACGTCGTAACCGCCGCAGTCGTCCCTGCAATCGTTGTCGCATATGTATACATACATACATATGTGTATATGTATACGTATATGTATATGTATATGTATATGTATATGTATATGTATATGTATATGTATATGTATATGTATATGTATATGTATATGTATATGTATATGTATATGTATATGTATGTGTATATGTATATGTATATGTATATGTATATGTATATGTATATGTATGTGTATGTGTATGTGTATGTGTATATGTATATGTATATGTATATGTATATGTATATGTATATATATATATATATATATATATATATTCCGCCGCAATCGTCGATGTAGTCCTTCGTGTCGTCGTCTACGCTGTCCTCGTCGTCGACGCAGCCGTCGTCTATCGTGGATCGTCGATCGAGGCTCGAGTTGGGTTTGTCTGTCTTTCTGGGCCACTTCTGGACGCGAGCTTTCCTGGGGGGTCACGGCTACCCCGGCGCTGGCTCCTGGGAGGTATTTTTCTCACTTTCCATCCTGGACGCTTGAGCTAACCTGGGGGGCCACGGCTACCCTGGCGCTGGCTCATAGGTTACGCTTCTGTCGCGCTCGTCGTCGGCGTCAACGTCGTAGCCGCCGCAGTCGTCCCTGCAATCGTTGTCGTCTGCGTCCCTCGCTGTCGTCTTCCTCGTCGTCGTCGTCGATGTCGTCTGCGCCCACGCTGTCGTCGTCGTCGTAGTCGCAGCCGTCGTCTTTGGTGGCTCGACGATCGAGGCGTTCTGATGATGATGATGATGATGATGGTGCTGATGATGCTGATGCTGATGCTGCTTTTGATGATTATGATGGTACGGATGATGATGATGCTGCTGATGATGATGATGCTGATGGTGGTGGTGATGATGATGATGATGTTGTTGATGATGATGATGATGATGATGTTGATGTTGATGTTGTTGTTGTTGTTGTTGTTGTTGATGATGGTGATGATGCTAATGATGATGATGATGATGATGATGATGATGATGATGATGATGATGATGATGATGATGATGATGATCTTGGGCCGTTTGCATTAAAGTAAAGTTTGCGAAAGGGAGGTTTTTACACCGCCAATCCTCGGGGGTCTGAGTCCTTGCGCGTGGCCAGAGGCTGTCGTTTTCGCATTCCTTGTTTTGCCGATCGGCGCGGTCCCTGCACCCCTCCCCATGAAACAGATCGTGGCTGCTCTTGCCGCCCTCTTCGCGCAGGTGGAGAGTGGAGCCTCCCCCCACAGGACGCACTTTTGTAACCTGTCGCGCCAGGCAGACCCCCCCTTGCCTCCCCTGTGGAGGGCCGCGCCCGACTTAAGCCCAATGTCGAATCGCCGAAGCAGACAACGCTCACGAACCCAGCGGCGGCGACCCCCCCCTTGGAGGGTGGGAGGGAGAGAGGGGGGAGGGGAGGGAGGAGAGGAGGAGGGAGGAGGAGGAGGAGGAGGGGGGGCGGAGGAGGAGGAACTAGGGAGGAGGAGGAGGAGGAGGAGGAGGAGGAGGAGGAGGAGGAGGAGGAGGAGGAGGAGGAGGAGGAGGAAGGGGAGGAGGAGGAGGAGGAGGAGGAGGAGGCGGAGGAAGGGGCCCGCCGGGCGGCCGGCCAGTTTTGGGGTCGTTTTGGAGCGCGCTTGGAGCGATCTTGGGCGATCTTTGAGCCGTGCCTTCTTGGGGCCATCTTGAGGGTTCAGAGGCCCATCGGAAGCGAAAAGGGGAGAATGCCAAACATTTCGATGTCCCCAGGGTTGGCCAAGGATTTTGACCTCGTCGAGAGTGCCGAAGAGAGCTCGGAGGGCACTTGGATCCATATGGGAGCTGACTCGGAGCCTCTTGGATATATGTCGGCGGCTATCTTTACCCATACTGACGTATCTTGGGCCATCTTGGAGGCCGTGTTGCGACTTTGACGCCCTCTTGGAGTCACAGCGCCCAGCATTCAACGGGCTCCCGCTGCAAAAAAAATCCATTAAGGAGTCGATTAAAATCCCCGCCCGGCCGCCCGTCGCCCGCCTGCCCGACCGAATGGTTTCTCTGTAGCGCGCGCCACCCTGTACTGAACTGTCTCCGTATCCACGACAACATCCTGTAGTCAGCGATCTTTGTTGCACGCGCCACCCTGTAATCAACTGTCTCCGTCTACACGACAACACCCTGTAGTCGACAGAGTCCGTCTCCAAGACAACACCCAGTATTCAACAGGCTCCCGCTGCAAGAGAAAATCAGTAAGGAGTCTATTAAAATCCCCGCCCGCCCGCCGCCCCGCCCGCCCGCCGCCCGCCCGCCCGCCCGGCTTCGTTGTGCCACGCACCACCTTGTACTCAACTGCCTCCATCTCCAAGACAACACCCTGTAGTCAACAGCCTCCATCTCCAAGATAACGCCAAGTTTTCAACGGTCTCCCGCTGCAGGAGACAATCATTAAGGAGTCTATTACAATCCCCGCCTGCTCGCCCGCCGGCCGCGCGCCGGCTCCCGCCCGCCGCCTCCAGCTCCGCCGCCCGTGCGCCGGTTCGCCTTGTTTGTAGCCCGCACCACCCTGTACTCAATTGTTTCCGTCTGCACGACAACACCCTGTAGTCAACAACCTCCGTGTCCGAGCGGCCTCCGTCCCCAAGACAGCGCCCAGTATTCAACAGGCTCCCGCTGCAAAAGAAATCCATTAAGGAGTCTATTCATATCCCCGCCGCCCGCCTGCCCGACCGCCCAGTTTCTCTGTTGGCCGTACGAGCAATGCGAGTCAGACTGCGGGCGTCATCATCACCATCAGTATCATCATCAGCAACATCGTCAACATCATCATCGTCATCGGATGGGTTGCCACCCCCAGGTCGGACGCAAGGTGGCTGCGACCCAACATGAAGTGCAGGACCCATAGGGAGAGGCTCCCGCCTGAGCTTTCCTCGCCTCCCCAAGACGCCCCAAGAGGCCGTTAAGATGCCCCTGAAAATGCAAACATCGCTTCATTCCCTTCGGAAAATGTGTACTTTTAGCAGATCCGCTTTTTGAGGTTTCGCAGCGTTCAAGATGGCCCGATGGGCCCCCGACCTCGCCCCAAGACGGCCCAAGAGGCCCCCCAGAGGGTTTGAAGATGGCCCAAGAGGGCCCCAAGACTGCCCCAGAGAGCCCCGAGACTGCCCACAAGAAGCCCACGATGCCCCCAGAAGGCTCCCAAGAGAGACCCACGAAAGCCATGGGACACCCCTGAGAAGGCCATTGGAGGCCTCCAAGAAAGAGGGCCCTAGATGGCTTCAGAAAACCCCTGGAGGGCCCCAGCTCCCCAAGACGGCCCAAGA
>CAUYUJ010021531.1:32500-117500 GCA_963575745.1 Prorocentrum cordatum | reverse complement strand
GATTCGGGAGCAGAAATGAGGCCGGCGCCTCAGCGAGAGCAGCATTTTAGAAAAAAACACAAGCGAAAACCCAACTCCGGGGAATCCTGTGTGTAAAAAAACAGTACGCGGGGGGGTGCCGAATATCTTCCGGACGCCATCAGGGGAAGTGGGAGAGTATTTTCATATTGTGTAATTGTGGAGGAGGAGAGGACGGGGCCAGGCAGGGCGCCAAGCTGGGACCCTGGAGGGGCCCATCGCCAGAGCTGGGCGTTCGCCGGGGCTCTGTCTCGGCCGCGTGGCCGACGGCCAGCCAGGGAGGGAGAGGGGAGGAGCAGCGAAGTACAAGCGGAGTGCAGGATCACTCGAGTTCGTCAGCGATTCGAAGCGTCTTGTGGTCTTATATCGTACAACCACTTCGCCCACTAGCGCCTGGGGCGCCAACCACGCTTCCTTGCGATAGCAGCAGTCGTCGGTCTCACGCTGCCTGGTTGGAGGGTTAGATTTCGGAGCACGTCCGCGCCGCTACTGCGGCCATGTTTTCCAATCCACATGTTTTGATGTTGGAGGGCTTAACCAATGTAAGGTATCGCCCCCGCCTGTTGCAATACATTTTTGTCGGACACCCTTGGGGTATAAGAATGATGAATGTTCAGAATATGGCGAAGACACCGCGCCTGGAACCCATCCAAACTTCGTCTGCGGTTTTTGTTTTGCCAGGCAGAGTTCACATAATACCCAATTTCAGTTGTAACCAGCACCGCTGATACGCTCAGCTTTCTCTCTACACTGATGGACGTATGTTTCCAAGCCCCTGTGTATTTTGGACTTTTTCCCCAAGCTCCCCCAAGTCGTTTAACCAGCTCTTGCTTTATGTTGACAGAACTGTAGATCGTTGCCCCCAGTTTCTTCATGTGTTCAGTAGCTGGAATCGGCTTGCCATCTGAGGCTCAACGTTGGATGTCGCAGCCTGTGTATAACTTTATAGAGTAAATTTCAGCTTATACAGTATAAGCTGAAATTTACCCTATAAAGCTTCATCCCCACTTCTGCTCCTGCTTCTGCACTTGCATCCTGTAGTTGACAAGCGTGCCGTCCAGGGGCCCCGTGCACAGTGCACAGGTACACAAGCGCCGTTGCGCATGTGGCTCGCTTTTACTGGTGCTCGCATGATGTTTGCGTTCTTTTTGAGAGGCGTCGAACGTAACGGTGCGTGCGAAGTTGCTATTTGTTTTGCCATTTCCGAAATCCCAATCCGTGCGATTGTTATCATTTTCGTAGATTTTGGAGACATGGAAGTTCTGGAATTTCTCCTTCTGTGCGCCGGCTCACTGACAGCCGCCCATTGAAAGCCAGTACGACTTACCAGGACCCGACTCATCCCTGCAAAGGGTGCCACAGGGAAGGGGTGGGACGACTTATTGGGGGTCTCAGTAACACCAGAAATTATATTAGGTCTGTCGTAAGAAACTGATCCTATTTCCGGCTGCGCGTACACATGTGTAAAGCTAGCTGTAATTTCGCGTTGATCCATGTAAGGGCAGATCTGCAAAGTGGTTCCAGCTGTGCGACTTCCACTGCGCCGCCATTGATATCCCCCATCATTGAAACCAGATGTTTAAACAGATCAACTAAATCACCACACACGAAGTCAATGTGTCTCTTATCTGCAAAGTGGTGTTGATTGTGAAGAATTTTCAGAGGCAGCACCGTGGGGCCGCGGACCTTACCAGGAACAAGTGAGAAAAAGAAGATTGGATTTGACAGCCCACATGTGTGTCCGTGATGGAATTCGTGACTCTCGCTATTCTGATGTTGCCGATCTCCCACGATTTAAGTCATGTGTAGTAGCTGGTGCAAGAAGATCCAAAGTGTGTCGACCCGCCAGCATGTTCTGTTCGGGGGGGATGAGGCTTTTGCAGCGGCCGCCACAAGTGAAACCCTTGTGTAGCAGCCTTTACAAAAGGATTCCCCTTGTAGCGATATTCCGAAAGGATTATAATTGTAGGGGATATGCCACCAAATTGCGACACACCTGGTCAGACGTTTCTTGTTTGGTGCTACTTGTCTATGTGAAAAGAATTATTTTCAGTGTTGCTAATGCTTTGCACGATTTTCTCAGTTTCCATGGCGTCGCGGGACCGCCACAGGGATCGCGGTGTGGCCGCGGAATTGAGTGAGGAAGCGTGAAACCATTTCAAAACACCATGTGTTGTCATAGCGGAAAATAGCAAAACACTTTAGGGCGCCAGTGACACCCGCTATTTCTATGTCGCAGACCCCATACTTGCAATCCTTTGAAATAGCGCTTGAAAGAGGACTACAACACACGATTTCTCATGCGGGGCAGTGGCCGCTACACTTGAAATCCTTGCGTAGCAGCCTTTGCACAACAGCGTTCGTTATGTGGCGATCTTACTGCAAGATTTCAATTGTGGGGGTCTACAACCTACAGGAATAGTTGCAGTCACACGTTGTCCTGGCTTCCCGATGTTTCCATATGAAAACACATGTTGTTTCCAAGTTTTCTGTTTTTTTCTCCTCTTCATGGTAAGCTCCCGTGGCCCCACGGAACCGCCACTGCGATCGCCGTGAGGTCGTGTAAGCCTACCAGGAAAACGGAAACAGGTGCATGAAAAAGCACATGGTCTCACATGGAAAATAAGAAATAAAGGCGAGGGCAATCAGTCATTCTCGCAATTGTATGGTCCAGATACCCCACCGTTGGAATCGCTTTGCAATGGACATTGCAAGGGGATCCGTTGTGTGGCGACCTTCCAAAAAGATGTTGCTGACTGGGCGTCTGCAGTGACCGCCACAGTTGACATCAGTGCGTAGCAGCCTTCGCAAAAGGATTCCTTGCGCGACGGCTTTACAACGGGATGTTGAGCGCGAGGGGTATGTAACCAGTAGAAGTCACGACAGTCGCATGTTGTCTAAACTTTCCCTACTTTCCCATCTGCAAACATATGTTTTTTGAATGCGTGCCATGCTTGTCCTTGTTTTTCCTGTTTAGTTTCCGCGGCTCCACGGAGCCGGCACATCTCGCCGCGGGGCCGCAGAAGTTTACCATGACAACGGGGAATTTTGCAACAAATTTGTGGCTTCACAAGAAGATGCAAAGATTTACCCTGACAACGTACCCAATCCTTGCGCAATTCATGGCCATAATAGTTGGGCATACGTTCTATACTTTGATAGCGTGGCAAGGAGGTATATGGTTCTGCGAACGACACTTGGAAGGCTCGCAAACTGCACGAGTCGCAGGACACTGAGCTGGTCCCCTTTGCCCAGCAGCCCTCGAGAGCGGCGACAGTGTCGCAGAGCGCAGCCTCCCAGGGATGCCGAGGTCCCGCTCTGATCCGCGTAGCACCGCACTAAGCTGGACCCCCTGGCAGCTCTCGAAAGTGGCGACAATATGGCAATTCGCAGCTCACCAGGGATGGCGATGTTTCGCTCTGATCCGCGTAGCACCGTACTAAACTGGCCTCTCATCAGTCCTCGAAAGTGGCGACAGTTTCGCAGATCGTAGCCCCGCGGGGATGGCGAGGTTTCGCTCTGATCTGCGTAGCGCCGCATGAAGCTGCACCTCCCAGCAGCCCTTGGAAGTGGCAACGTTTTCGCAGTTCGCAGCCCCCCTGAGATGGCGAGGCCTAGTCTGATCTGAGTAGCACCGCATTATGTTGGGCCCCCCCCCCAGTAGCCCTCGAACGTGGCGATAGTTTCGCAGATCGCAACCCCCCAAAGTCGGTTCGCCTTGCTCGTGCTCAAGAGTCAGGAGTGATCAGAGGGCCCGATAAGCAACCTCCATGGCGGTAGCAATATCACAGTCCCATGGTAAAGCGCTCGCGAATCTTGCTCGTGGTGCAGAGTCCGGAGTGATCAGAGGGCCCGATGGGAAACCTCGAAGGGCGGCAGCGATATCACAATCCGAAGGGCAAGGGCGCGCGAGCCTTGTTCATGGTTAGAGTCGGGAGTGATCAGAGGGTCCGATGGGCAGCCTCGAAGAGCGGCAGCGAAATCACAAACCGATGGGCAAGCGCACGCGAGCCGCCCTCGAAAGTAGCTACAGCGTCGCCGGCCAAGGCCCCCCATCGATGGCGCGTTCTACTTTGGATTTGCGGCGAGTGCCCAATGCGCTGGCCCCTCCAGTGGCCCTCGAAAGTGGCGACAGTTTCGCAGATCGCAGCCCCCCAGGGATGGCGAGGTCCAATCTGGATCTGTGGCAAGTACGCACGTTGCCAGACCCCCCAGCAGCCCTCGAAAGTGGCGGCAGTTTCGCAGATCGCCGCCCCCCAGAAATAGCGAGGTCTACTCTGGATCTGCGGCGAGCCCCCACTATGATGTCCCCCCCCCCGCGAGTTCCGCAGATCGCAGTCCCCCAGGGATGGCGAGATCTATTCTGTATCTGCGGCGAGTGCCCGCGCTGCTGGCCCTCCCAGGACAGTTTCGCAGACGGCAAGGATGGCAAGGTCTATTCTGGATCTGCGGTGAGTACCCACTACGTTGCCCCCGCCCCCAGGGATGGCGAGCTCTATTTTGGATTTGCGGCGAGTGCCCAATTCGCTGGCCCCTCCAGCGGCCTTCAAAAGTAGCGACAGCTTCGCGGGTCGCAGCCCCGCAGGGATGGCGAGGTCTAATTAATCGGCATTTGCGGCGAGTGCCCACTATGCCAGCCCCGCCAGCAGCTTTCGAAAGTGGCGATGCTTTCGCAGATCGCAGCCCCCCCAGATCTGCGGCAGGTCCTCATTATGTTGGCTCCCCCAGCAGCCCTCGAAAGTACCAGAAGAGTTTCGCAGATCGCAGTCCCCGAGGGATGGCAGGATCGATTCTGGAGAGAGGTTGAAGTAACAAATGAAAAGGTCCATGAGTGTTGCAATCAATTGCCAAAGATATGCGGAAGGCAAATGGTGCGCTTCCTTTGGTTGTGGACGGGCGTATGGTGCCCATCCGAGAGGCCGATTGGTGCCTCATCCCAAGAAGAGGCCCATGACGGCCACGACTTGGGTGCGGGATGCCATTTGGTGGCCCCCCTGTGCCCACCCCGTCCCGCTCACAGGGTCTTCACCTCCCCTGTATGGTGGTGGGATGGGTGAGCGGTCCGCCTCCCCCCGGGCCGCACGTACTGCCCGAGGTTCGTGGGGATTTGAATTGAAGGCTATGAAGAATCCCGTTCCCTCCCTCTCCCTTCCCGTGGGGTGCAAAATCCCGACGAAGCCCCCCACGGAAGACCCACCCCCCAGGGGAACGAAAAGGGTTGACTTCAACCACAGGGGGGTCACCTGTGACAATTATTGCCCGGGCAGACGGCTGTATCACCGCAGGCCGGAAAACCCAAATGCGCCGAACCAGCACACCACGGACGTATCCGCCAATGCCTAGGAAAATCCATGCCCAAGTAACCTGGTGGCAGTTCGTGGCACACTCGTCACCGATAGAACATCGTGAGAGAAAGCGGAGAGCGGGAAGGAGGGAACAGAGGAGGGGAAAAGGGCAGGGAGGAGGGGGAGGAGGGGAGGAAAGAAGAAGACGAAGAGGGAGAGCACGCGCGGAGTAGGCAACAATTACATACCTATGTCCAGAACCACAGCGACACAAAGTACGGGCGCTAATCCCGGCACAATCCCTCAGATATCCACTTCTCCAGCGCAAGCAATGGGTAGCCAGCGCCCTCATGCAGGTGACGCTTGAAGGACGCAACGACGCCCTCCACGGAGTCCAGCGGGCGTGTGTAAGCACGTACCCTGGAGACCGCCCCGAGCACGAGCCCACGCTTGATGGAGTTGGGGACGTAGCTATAGAAGGGCATGCAACCCGTGCCTGCCCCCAACGCCTTCGTGGACGGGCGGGTGCAGATCGTGCCGTCGAGCTGGGGCAACAGGTCAACCCCCACAAACGTGAAGCTAGTGTCGGCTTCCAGGGGAAGCGGGTAACGCAGCCAGGCAGAGCCCTCCAGGACAACGGAAATGTACTCGATCTCCCCGGAAGACAGAGACGGCGGCCCCTTCCACAGCATGATGTAATCGTCCATGTAACGCATCTCTAAAATCATGACGGTGGCGCCATTGAACGACCGGGGGTATACGCGACCTCGGGCGCCGAGTGGAGGGAGTGCTGGGCCATGCAGTGCGTAGTAATACTGCATGTCCAAAAACGCGAGGGCCATTCTGGTCAGCGCACTGCCCAAAGGTGAGCCCATCGCTAGTCCTTCGACTTCTTTGCCGACGAGAGTACCCAGCAAGAAAAAACCTGTTTCGAGGTGATGGGAAATCAAGCTTCCAATGTCATCCAACGACAACGTGATATGCTGGTCATGGAGGCGGGATGGAAGGCGAGCCTGCCCTGATACCGCTTTCCTTCCCAGACGTGCTACACGGACGGCCTGTACCGAGGAGCAGGCCGCTGAACGATAAAATTCCCAAGCTTTGCGAACCAACGCATGGGGGATGTTGGTGAAACAGCTCTCGACGTCCGCCCCCGACCCCCTGACTGGCGTGAAGGGCGCGCACGAGGAGAACTCCTCGATTAATTCGATGGCCGCGTCCGTGCGGTTGATGTCGATGTCGGCGTGGGCGGGCAGGAATGCCGAGCTGAGCCGCAACCAGAACCCGGCGCGTCTTCTGGAATTCCTCTACCACCAGGCCGTCCAAGAACTTGCGCATGCCTAGAATGTCCTCGCGGCGCACCGCGTCGAAGCCGAGCGCGTTGGATTCGGCCGAGGTGAGCAGGACATCTGCCATGCGCGAGGTCATGAGGCTTGCAGGGCCCTCTTCAAGATCCACGCCCGCTGCCTTCATGACCGCCTTCACGGAAGCGGCGCAATGCCTTTCCACCGCTGCCCGGTGAGGGACGATTGCAGTATGGCACGGCGTCCCCCCGAGCCTCGAGAGACCTGCGGGCCATGGCCAGGAGGCCTGGGGGTCGAAAACATGATGACAGCCATCTGGAGACAGGGCGCGGGGAAGGTCCGGAAACGATGTGCACACACACACAGGGCCATGGTTCCGACTCGTGGAGCTTCCGGTAGAACTTGGGCGCGTTCCTGAGGACGCCCCTGATCGTGAGAGCCGAAACCTGAGCGACACCCAAACGGAGATCGCGCAGAGCGGGTAGAAGGATACCATAGCCACGACCGCGCGCGTGCACGATCACATCCGAGAGCAACTTCCGCGCTGCGGCCCTGACGGCTGAACCAGGGAGCCACGGGAGAGTAATGTGGATCGTTGAACGTGGGACTGTCCATCGGCGAAAACGCCGCACCCTATCCAAGAAGAACGTACCCATCCTCCTGGGGATACCGTCCATGCGGCTATGAACGCAATGCCAGACAGCGAAAAACTCGCTCGGTGAAACGGTAAACATGCGGCGACGGTGTTGGCCAGGCCGCGGTTTCCCGAGCACGTTGCAAACGCCGGCTGCCATACGCGCTACCTCTGCCCCCGAGGAAGACGAAGATAAGCCCCTTTCTAGCCGGCCAGGGAGGGCTTGCTGGGCAAACAGGCGCTGCTGTGTGAAACGGGCTGGAGGCGTCGGTGGCCGGCCCGAAACGTAGATGCGTTTGCGTCCCCTGGAGCCTGACAGCCTCTGGATCGCTCTGTGCACGTACGGTTCGTTCCACGGTGGGTGCACCGATGCAATGATGCGCCGCTCAAGCTCCAGCTCCTCGTCCGACCCGGCACGGGCGATGGGCGCAAAGCATAAGGAAGCAGCCGCTGGAACCTGTCCACGGAATACAGCAGACAGCAACACCATACATGGCTGCTGGCGGCGCGATCCTGGCTGGAGGAAGCAATGAAGGTGACGACGGACCCTCGCCGGAAAGTCTATTGTTTTACCTATGTAGAAGAACTTTTGAAACGGACTCCAAATAAGGTAGACCACGAACCCAGACTCCAGAAGGTAGTCGGAGGGCGGCCACGTGGACCCCGGCAGGGAAGATGCCAAATAACGGAGTTTGCTGAAGTACTGGGTGGTGGAGGCCATGAGGAAGTCGGACGTGATAGAGAGGGTGATTGAATGAAGGGCAAATATGCACTTCCAATCCAAAACTTGGGCAGCATAGTGCTGCTCTAGAGCACGGCGGACCAATGCCAGTGTGGATAGGAGGCAAAACCGGATAGCAGAGCAACGCGAAACACGCGGCATCCCGTCGACATGCGTATCCCAAATCCCACCACATGCGCCGTCCCCTTGGGCCCGCATTCGGGCCTGTAGTCAAATCTCGTGGTCGGCTGCTCGCGCCTTGACGGCGGCCAGAAGTTGCGCGATATCTCCGGCTTTGGTGTCGTCAAACTTCAAGCCCAATTGGTCGACCTTCTCTTTGAACACTTTCAGCGCATTAGCCGGCACCTTCTTCTTACCTCCCTTGCCCTTGCCCTTCTGGCCGGTGATCGCGTCCAAAGCCTTCCGGTGCGCCTGGAACTTATTACGCAATGCCGGTGGGTCGTCTTCACCCGGGATTTTTTCATCGAGCGCCCACTCTCTGCTTTGGTGTAGACGTTGTACCTGGAACGCGTTGAGGTCATCGAGCGTGAACTTGAGGGCCTGCTCGCTGGAGACCCCGGTGCTTGGGGCGAGGGCCAATATCGCCCTGGATGAAGCCGGTTTGAATTCCGGGATCGCCGCGTCAACCTCCACATGGGCTTGACCAGGGTCGGCGATGGTAGCGGCCACCCTGCGCATCATCGCCAGGGGCGACTCGTCCTGGGCCCCGTATTCCGCCCGCTGGCACGGGCTATTGGCTTGAATCCAAAGGAGGAATGTCGAGAAGTTGAAAGTATAAGAATCCAAGGGCACGTAGGGGATAAGCTTCTGCAGATTCCTGCGGGCCTGCGACCTCATGATGCAAGGGCAGAAGTCCTCGGTGTTCTGGCTAATGTCCTTCCTCGCTTTCGCCGTGCAGAGGGCCGTGCAACGACGAAGCATTTCAGCATTGCACTTTTTGCGGGCTTCCATGAACTCCTCCGAGCCGAAGGGCAGGCCGGGGTGAAAGTTCGGAGGGAGGCCGCTCGCAATTCCCACGATCCTGGCCCCGACGCGGTCGTCATCGAAGACGAGGTGCTTAATGTCTGCATCAGACAACTGGTCTACGTTGTTCTTGGCCTTCTCGAGCTGACTGACCGGACGTTCTGGGCGCGGGCTGGCTGCCCGGGGCCGCGCGGCCGAGTCCCGCGGACCACCCTGCCGTGCCGAGGACGGAGCGCCAGAGCGCGGACGAGAGGACGGATCGACCGGGTGTGGGCGAGGTGGTGGTTGCGGGAGATCATGGCGCTGATGCCGCCTCGGCGTGAGGAGGAGCGGCAAGTGCGCTGCGGAGGGCGATTTTGGCGTGGTTGCTGGACTCGCCGCCGACGGACAATCACGAGCAAGATGACCACGGATACCGCATTGCGGGCACAACGGGCCTTCTGGAATCCCATGGTGGCTCCTGGAGCGGCCGCCGGCCCTATGATGGGCAGGGGTCCGCTCCATGTCCCGAGCCCTATGGTGGCTCGTGCCCGTGTCCCGCGTCCGTGCCCTATGGTGGCTACGGCTTCTGCTACGACGCTCCCGTGGGCCCTCATAACGAACATCGTCACGAAGACCTCCCCTAGAACGTTGCTGCTCCCCGCCGCCTGCCATGGCAAGTAGGCCGACCGAGAATCGGTTGCGCCCGCCGGGGCCTACAGAGTGGTCGCAAATTACCTGGAGGGAGCCTGAAAGGGCAGCAGAAAGCAAAGAAGGCACCAAAACAACCCCTCCCGCCCTCCCCCTCCCAAGTTCCATGAACTCAAGGAGGTCAATGTGGGGGCGCTGGACGGCCGGCAGGGGAATCAAGTCCCGTTCGCGGCCCACACTGGAGAGAGGTTGAAGTAACAAATGAAAAGGTCCATGAGTGTTGCAATCAATTGCCAAAGGCATGCGGAAGGCAAATGGTGCGCTTCCTTTGGTTGTGGACGGGCGTGTGGTGCCCATCCGAGAGGCCGATGGGTGCCTCATCCCAAGAAGAGGCCCATGACGGCCACGACTTGGGTGCGGGATGCCATTTGGTGGCCCCCCTGTGCCCGCCCCGTCCCGCTCACAGGGTCTTCACATCCCCCGTATGGTGGTGGGATGGGTGAGCGGTCCGCCCCCCCCCGGGCCGCACGTACTGCCCGAGGTTCGTGGGGATTTGAATTGAAGGCTATGAAGAATCCCGTTCCCTCCCTCTCCCTTCCCGTGGGGTGCAAAATCCCGACGAAGCCCCCCGCGGAAGACCCACCCCCCCGGGAACGAGAAGGGTTGACTTCAACCACGGGGGGGTCACCTGTGACAATTATTGCACGGGCAGACGGCTGTATCACCGCAGGCCGGAAAACCCAAATGCGCCGAACCAGCGCGCCGCGGACATATCCGCCAATGCCTAGGAAAATCCATGCCCAAGTAACCTGGTGGCAGTTCGTGGCACACTCGTCACCGATAGAACATCGTGAGAGAAAGCGGAGAGCGGGAAGGAGGGAACGGAGGAGGGAGGGGAAAAGGGCAGGGAGGAGGGGGGGGAGGGGAGGAAAGAAGAAGAAGACGAAGAGGGAGAGCATGCGCGGAGTAGGCAACAATTACGTACCTATGTCCAGAACCACAGCGACACAAAGTACGGGCGCTAATCCCGGCACAATCCCTCGGATATCCACTTCTCCAGCGCAAGCAATGGGTAGCCAGCGCCCTCATGCAGGTGACGCTTGAAGGACGCAACGACGCCCTCCACGGAGTCCAGCGGGCGCGTGTAAGCACGTGCCCTGGAGACCGCCCCGAGCACGAGCCCGCGCTTGATGGAGTTGGGGGCGTAGCTATAGAAGGGCATGCAACCCGTGCCTGCCCCCAACGCCTTCGTGGACGGGCGGGTGCAGATCGCGCCGTCGAGCTGGGGCAACAGGTCAACCCCCACAAACGTGAAGCTAGTGTCGGCTTCCAGGGGGAGCGGGTAACGCAGCCAGGCAGAGCCCTCCGGGACAACGGAAATGTACTCGATCTCCCCGGAAGACAGACGGCGGCCCCTTCCACAGCATGATGTAATCGTCCATGTAACGCTTCTCTAAAATCATGGCGGTGGCGCCATTGAACGACCGGGGGCGTGCGCGACCTCGGGCGCCGAGTGGAGGGAGTGCTGGGCCATGCAGTGCGTAGTAATACTGCATGTCCAAAAACGTGAGGGCCATTTTGGTCAGCGCACTGCCCAAAGGTGAGCCCGTCGCTAGTCCTTCGACTTCTTTGCCGACGAGAGTACCAAGGAAGGAAAAAACCCGTTTCGAGGTGCCCGCTATGTTGGCTCTCCCAGCAGCCTTTGAAAGTGGCGACAGTTTCGCAGATCGCAACCACCCCAGGGGTGGCGAGATTTATTTTGGATCTGCGGCGCGCGCCCGCAACGCTGGACCCCCAGCAGCCCTCGAGCGCGGAGACACTTTCGCAGATCGCAGTGCCCAAGGCGCTGGCCCCCCAGAAGACTTCGAAAATGGCAATGGTTTCGCAGATCGCAGCCCCCCACGGGGTGGTCAGGTCTCGTGTGAATTGCGGCGAGTACCCACTGGGCTGGCCCTCTCCCAGTAGGCGCGCCAGGTGGGAGGCACGGGGCCCTGTAAGTCAACCCGTGCTTCGCGGCACGGTGGGGTATATAGCGGCTGGGCCTTGCAGCTGTTGCCTTCAAATCAGGTAGGATTCCCTTCTGCGGAGAGCTACGTTGCCGAATGGGGCCCCGTCGCCTTACAATTGTATTGAGGGACGGGGGGGGCTTGGCAGGGCGATCCGTTGGAGGATTCGGATGGTGGTGCGGGGCGGGTAGACGGCATTCATGCGAGCGCTCGGTTGCTTCTTTGGCAACCCGTCGTGGACCGAGCACCTTGATGTTTTGGCTCGATGCAGGTTGCTCGCCACCCTGCTTGGATCCATTCAGCAGGCGCAACACCGCGGCTCCAAAACGACCCAGGAAGGGTCTTTTTGCAGCCTCTTCGAGACCATCTTGGGCCCCTCTACCGCGGCGTGGGAGCGCTCCCAGAGGGCTTCCATAGCGGTGAGAGTGAAGTCACGCGAGAGCGCGCGCCTTACCCATCACTGCTCTCGAGGGCCCTCTGGGGCCCTATTCGGGAGCCATATGGCTTCCATAGCGGTGAGAGTGAAGTCACGCGAGAGCGCGCGCGTGGCTTACCCATCACTGCTCTCGAGGGCCCTCTAGAGCCCTCTTCGGGAGCTGTTCCGAGATCCTCTTAGGACCCTTCAGCGCGGCCTCGGAGGCTGAGGGCTCACCAAGGGCCCCAAGTGTGCAGCAGTGCAACTTAAGTCATGCGAGAGAGCGCTCGCGTGACGATGGCGACGATGATGTTAATGACTATGACGGTGATACTGATGCTGATGATAATGATGATGATGATGATGCTGATGTCGATGATGATGATGATGATGATGAAGCTGATGATGATGCTGGTGGTGATGATGATGACGATGACGATGACGATGACGATACCGATGATGTCATTGCTGATGATGATGCTGATGCTGCTGATGATGATGGTGCTGCTGATGATGATGCTGATCCGCATGATGGTGATGTCGATGATGACAATCACGATGATGATGATTATGGGGGTGCGTGCGCATGAATGATGTAAAATAGCGGGCCCTGTCGTGGACCCCAACCCTCTTGGTGCGTGGGCGCGTGGATAATCGCGCTTCGCCCCGCGGGGGTCCCTGCTCCGTCGTGCTGGCGCTGTTTGGGAAATTGCACCGCGGTGCCGAACAGCTTCTCTGTAGCTGCTCCTTTTTGGCTGAGTGGTTTCTCTTCGACCTGCGGCCTCGAGCTGCATGCGGCCCGGGTACCTCCCGCAGATCCTCAGTGGCCCGATAGCCGCGGGGCTTCTCGCGCTGAGCACGCGGAGGCAGCCCTGCCCCGCTCCTCTGGGGCCGCCGAGCTGCCCAGAGACGTGCGCGGAAGCACCGCCCTGCGTGTGCCCAGGGACGCCGGCGTGCGTGTGCCCGGAGCCTGCGGCCTGCCCGCTGACGAAGCTCGGCTGGGAGGAGGTGCTGATTCGGTACGATGGGGGCGACGCTTGCCACGAGCGGGTGGCCCCGTGGCCGCAGACGCACGCCAGCTGGGTCGTACGGATCGTCGGCCTGCGCTCATGCGGGCGTCTTCCCCGGCTCGACAAGCCCGCCTATAGGTTCAAGCAGGCGCTCGACCTGGGCGCCCTGAAGGGGTACGCCCGCGAGGGCCGACCCTCCGCCGTCCGCCCGGCCCTGCAGGACGGTGCCGCGGCGGGTGACCCGCCGATCGAGGTCGCGGACGTGGTGATGCCCAATCGCGAGGTGGTGCCGCTGGCCTCCTGTTCGGCGGGCGCTCCCTGCCTCGCCGCCTCCCCTTCCGCCGCGGCTCAGCGGCGGCGGCGGGTGGGGCCGACGACGGGCCCCCGGGCGACGAGGCTGCCGGCTCCGACGCGGGCGCGGCCCCTGCGCTGGCGGCCGTCGGCGACGACGCCAGCCCAGCGTATCCCCAGGCGGGGCCGCTGGACATGCCGCGTGGCCACGCGTGGGTGCTCATGGAGGGCGGCCGCGCTGACGACCTCGGCGACGAGCTGGTGCTGGGACCAGGCGGCCTCAGGCTGTCGGACTACGACGCGATGATCCTCCGTCGGGGGCAGTGCCGCCGGCCCGAGCTCAGCCCCCCCATGGAGGGGGGCGAGTTCGTGCGAGCCCGCCGAGAGGAGCTGGCGGGTCAGCTGAGGCCGGCGGGGGCAGCTCCACTGGGTCCTCCCCTGGGACCGCCGCCTGGGCCGCCGGCCAAGGCGCCCGAGGGTGCGGGCTCCGCCGGTGGCACGGCCGCGCCGCCTCCAGTGGCAAAGGGCGCTCGCGCGCGGTGGAGCGACTACGATGAGCAGGGCGTGAGGTACACGCCATACCGTAGGGCAGTGCAGGAGAGCCTCAACGTGCCTGACCAGCATTGGCCCCTCGAGGGCCCCTCGACGGACTTGAAGGTGATGAAGTACATCGAGAGGGCGGGTGGTGACCCGCGTCCGTGGCTGCAGCTGTGGGCTCTTGCAAAGCAGGTGGACGCGAGTGATCAGGTGATGCTCGAGCCGAACTGTCTCGTGGGTATGATGTTCTACGCCCCCTCCTTCGACCAGCTGAGGGCCCCCGCGCTCGCCAGTTCCGAGATGTTGGCGCGACGGTTCAAGACCATCCTAGATGCGCACAGGATCCCGGGGCGAGCCCCGAGCTGGCAGATGGGCAGCTTCCACGGTGGAGTGACCGCGGCGGCTGATGCCATCGCGCCCGAGCTGCGGCAGTACGGCGCGAGGCGGGTGAAGGAGGAGACCGACGCAGAGACGGGGGCCCAGCGGGCCCGCGACCTCCCTGGAGGTGGCGGCGGAGCCGGCGGTGACGACGCGCTCGAGGGCACTGGCGGCGAGGGGCCAAGGGGCCGAGGACGAGGACGTGGCGACGGCGGTCGCGGGCGTGGCAGGGGCGGATTGCCCGAGGCCGGGGGCCCCGCGGCCGCCGAGAAATCATGAGCGAGGAGATCGCCGAGGGGAGTGGGCCCCCTCTCGGCGCGCAGCTGACCTGGCCCGGTGCTGGGCGCCTTCCAGCCTCTCGCGGAGAACGCCATCTGTTCCCTTTGCCGCGGCTGAAGGAGCCACATGCAGCGTGTGGAGGCGGTCGTCTTAGCCGCGGGCTGCGAGGCCGCTATCTGCGCATCCGACTGATCAACAGGGCTATCGACGCCCTGAACTGGTTGGTGAAGGCGGCCGGCTCGCCTGCAGTTGGCAGCGGCGATGGCGCGGACATCCGCAGCGAAGTGACTGCGCGCATCGATGGACTGGTACGAGCCCAGGAGCCGGTGCCTGACGCGCCTTCGCCGAGAGCGGCCTACCTAGAGCTGCTCCGAGGTCGCGGGTCCTACGAGGAGCCGGGCCAGCCGAACATAGCTCCCTTCCAGCTCGGGCTCGTGTCACTGCCGGAGAGCGCCCAGGACGCCCCGCGCCTGGGGCGGCTTCTCGACGCAGAGGGCCGACGTTTTCTGGAGGGTTGTGGAGAGCGGATGCTACGAAGTGTCCCAGATTTTCAACGCCTCCGACGGAGCGATCCAGTGCGGCCCCACTTGGACCCAGCGTTCACAAAGAGTAGGCGGCTATTGGTTCGATTCACGAAGAGGCTGCATTCCAGTGGCATGCTGCGATGCACGTCGGAGCTTGTTGAATTTGTCGGAGCTTTTTTCGTCTGGAAGAAGGGGGGGCAGAAGATGCGGATGATTACAGATGCACGCCCTACCAACCAACGGCTACTGCCTCCACCTCGAGTGGACCTGCTGACGGCGGAGGGCCTCTCGCGCCTCGAGGTCGCCGTGGACGGCGACCCGTGCCTGCTGAAGGACTCGAGCTGGGGCATCCTGCGGGCGCTCCGCCTGTGCCTCGGCGTTGGCGACGTGGAGAACTGCTTTCCCAGGATGGTGATGCCGCCCTGGATGAGCCCCCTTTTCGCTTTCCCCGCCCTGACTGTTAGCGAGCTCCGCCTGGACTCAGTGGAGACGGTGGAGGGCCGCGTGGCAAGCGGCGATGATGTGGTGTACCCCTGCTGCCGAGCCCTGCCTATGGGATGTTCGTGGTCTTTGTACTTCTGCCAGAACGCCAGCGCGAACCTGACGAGGCAGTGCGACCTGCTGCGGGAGGCTCGGCTCGCGACCGACCGCGGCGAGCCCATGGTGTTCAGAGTGGGCGGTGCTCGCGAGCAGGACCTGGCACTACGTGCGCGTGGACAACCTGGGCGTGCTGGGGCAGGGCGCGAGTGCAGTCAAGAGGGCGCTGGACGAGAAGGTGGCGGCCTTCAACAAGATGAAGCTCGACATCCATGAGGTGGAGTTCTTCGAGAGGAAGGGGTCGGCTCTCGGCGTCGTCGTGGACTGTGAGCGCCTCTGTACCTCCATCACCAGCAAGCGGCGCTGCCGCCTGGAGAGGGCTCTGGCCTACGCGTTGCAGCGGGGCAGACTCTCGGGCCAGGATTTGGAGTGCCTGCTGGGCCACTGCACGTACGCGGGCCTGGTGAGACGAGAGGTGCTCTGCGTCTTCTCTGCCTGCTGCGCCTTCGTGCAGGCCAACTATTGGGAGCGGCAGGTGATGTGGGCGTCCGTCCGCGAGGAGCTCAGCTGCTTCCGGGGCCTCCTCGTCTTCCTCAGCAGCGACTGGGCGCTGCCCTGGAACCGCTGTGTCACGGCGTCGGACGCGTCCGAGAGCGGCTTCGGCGTTGCCTCCGCCATGGTGGACGTCAGGGAAGTCGCTCGGGTCGGGCGCGTGGTCGAGCGGAGCCGCTTCCGCCTCGACCTGGAGCTGGCGCCACGGCAGCGTGCTACGCGGCATGCGGGCTTCGTCGATGACGACGGCCCCGGTCCTTGGCGCCCCTCGGCGCCCGAGGAGGCATCGGACGGCGCCTGGGCCATCGACGAGAGTTTCGAGGAAGTGCCGGCGGGGTGGCTGGACCAGGGGCGCTGGGCCGTCCGCCGCAGCGGGACCTGGGATAGGGCTGAGGGCATCGCCATTTTGGAAGCCCGCGCAGTCCTGGCCTCGGTGCGCCGCCTCGCCCAGTCGCGGTGGGGCCACGACATCAGGCACGTGCATCTTCGCGACAACATGGGAGTCGTGCTGTCGATCTGTCGGTCTCGATCAAAAGAGTTCTCGATGTTGGCAGTCATCAGACGCATCAATGCGTACCTCCTAGCTCGCAACATCCGTCTCATCGTCCGCTGGATCCCGAGTGAGCTTAACGGGGCGGCGGACGAGGCCTCTCGTATTTTTGATGATAACGCTTCCTGCTCATTGGCCTGGTGCATCCCGTCTTCATATATCTCGGCCAGACACCCAGGACCTCAAGGAGCCCCATGGGACCCATGTCGTCAGCAAGCAAACGTCGGAGCCTCTTTATCATCATCATGAGCAAGAATGTGAACACGAGCATCTGGGTAACAGTCATCATGAAGTACAAGAAGACAGCCAACATCATTACGGTCATTCAGTAAAGCCACACAACGTTAGCGATATAGACGTTCGTGAACATCATGAATTACATCTCGCCGCGGGGCCGCAGAAGTTTACCATGACAACGGGACATTTTGCAACAAATTTGTGGCTTCACAAGAAGATGCAAAGATTTACCCTGACAACGTACCCAATCCTTGCGCAATTCATGGCCATAATAGTTGGGCATACGTTCTATACTTTGATAGCGTGGCAAGGAGGTATATGGTTCTGCGAACGACACTTGGAAGGCTCGCAAACTGCACGAGTCGCAGGACACTGAGCTGGTCCCCTTTGCCCAGCAGCCCTCGAGAGCGGCGACAGTGTCGCAGAGCGCAGCCTCCCAGGGATGCCGAGGTCCCGCTCTGATCCGCGTAGCACCGCACTAAGCTGGACCCCCTGGCAGCTCTCGAAAGTGGCGACAATATGGCAATTCGCAGCTCACCAGGGATGGCGATGTTTCGCTCTGATCCGCGTAGCACCGTACTAAACTGGCCTCTCATCAGTCCTCGAAAGTGGCGACAGTTTCGCAGATCGTAGCCCCGCGGGGATGGCGAGGTTTCGCTCTGATCTGCGTAGCGCCGCATGAAGCTGCACCTCCCAGCAGCCCTTGGAAGTGGCAACGTTTTCGCAGTTCGCAGCCCCCCTGAGATGGCGAGGCCTAGTCTGATCTGAATAGCACCGCATTATGTTGGGCCCCCCCCCCCAGTAGCCCTCGAACGTGGCGATAGTTTCGCAGATCGCAACCCCCCAAAGTCGGTTCGCCTTGCTCGTGCTCAAGAGTCAGGAGTGATCAGAGGGCCCGATAAGCAACCTCCATGGCGGTAGCAATATCACAGTCCCATGGTAAAGCGCTCGCGAATCTTGCTCGTGGTGCAGAGTCCGGAGTGATCAGAGGGCCCGATGGGAAACCTCGAAGGGCGGCAGCGATATCACAATCCGAAGGGCAAGGGCGCGCGAGCCTTGTTCATGGTTAGAGTCGGGAGTGATCAGAGGGTCCGATGGGCAGCCTCGAAGAGCGGCAGCGAAATCACAAACCGATGGGCAAGCGCACGCGAGCCGCCCTCGAAAGTAGCTACAGCGTCGCCGGCCAAGGCCCCCCATCGATGGCGCGTTCTACTTTGGATTTGCGGCGAGTGCCCAATGCGCTGGCCCCTCCAGTGGCCCTCGAAAGTGGCGACAGTTTCGCAGATCGCAGCCCCCCAGGGATGGCGAGGTCCAATCTGGATCTGTGGCAAGTACGCACGTTGCCAGACCCCCCAGCAGCCCTCGAAAGTGGCGGCAGTTTCGCAGATCGCCGCCCCCCAGAAATAGCGAGGTCTACTCTGGATCTGCGGCGAGCCCCCACTATGATGTCCCCCCCCCCGCGAGTTCCGCAGATCGCAGTCCCCCAGGGATGGCGAGATCTATTCTGTATCTGCGGCGAGTGCCCGCGCTGCTGGCCCTCCCAGGACAGTTTCGCAGACGGCAAGGATGGCAAGGTCTATTCTGGATCTGCGGTGAGTACCCACTACGTTGCCCCCGCCCCCAGGGATGGCGAGCTCTATTTTGGATTTGCGGCGAGTGCCCAATTCGCTGGCCCCTCCAGCGGCCTTCAAAAGTAGCGACAGCTTCGCGGGTCGCAGCCCCGCAGGGATGGCGAGGTCTAATTAATCGGCATTTGCGGCGAGTGCCCACTATGCCAGCCCCGCCAGCAGCTTTCGAAAGTGGCGATGCTTTCGCAGATCGCAGCCCCCCCAGATCTGCGGCAGGTCCTCATTATGTTGGCTCCCCCAGCAGCCCTCGAAAGTACCAGAAGAGTTTCGCAGATCGCAGTCCCCGAGGGATGGCAGGATCGATTCTGGAGAGAGGTTGAAGTAACAAATGAAAAGGTCCATGAGTGTTGCAATCAATTGCCAAAGATATGCGGAAGGCAAATGGTGCGCTTCCTTTGGTTGTGGACGGGCGTATGGTGCCCATCCGAGAGGCCGATTGGTGCCTCATCCCAAGAAGAGGCCCATGACGGCCACGACTTGGGTGCGGGATGCCATTTGGTGGCCCCCCTGTGCCCACCCCGTCCCGCTCACAGGGTCTTCACCTCCCCTGTATGGTGGTGGGATGGGTGAGCGGTCCGCCTCCCCCCGGGCCGCACGTACTGCCCGAGGTTCGTGGGGATTTGAATTGAAGGCTATGAAGAATCCCGTTCCCTCCCTCTCCCTTCCCGTGGGGTGCAAAATCCCGACGAAGCCCCCCACGGAAGACCCACCCCCCAGGGGAACGAAAAGGGTTGACTTCAACCACAGGGGGGTCACCTGTGACAATTATTGCCCGGGCAGACGGCTGTATCACCGCAGGCCGGAAAACCCAAATGCGCCGAACCAGCACACCACGGACGTATCCGCCAATGCCTAGGAAAATCCATGCCCAAGTAACCTGGTGGCAGTTCGTGGCACACTCGTCACCGATAGAACATCGTGAGAGAAAGCGGAGAGCGGGAAGGAGGGAACAGGAGGGAGGGGAAAAGGGCAGGGAGGAGGGGGAGGAGGGGAGGAAAGAAGAAGACGAAGAGGGAGAGCACGCGCGGAGTAGGCAACAATTACATACCTATGTCCAGAACCACAGCGACACAAAGTACGGGCGCTAATCCCGGCACAATCCCTCAGATATCCACTTCTCCAGCGCAAGCAATGGGTAGCCAGCGCCCTCATGCAGGTGACGCTTGAAGGACGCAACGACGCCCTCCACGGAGTCCAGCGGGCGTGTGTAAGCACGTACCCTGGAGACCGCCCCGAGCACGAGCCCACGCTTGATGGAGTTGGGGACGTAGCTATAGAAGGGCATGCAACCCGTGCCTGCCCCCAACGCCTTCGTGGACGGGCGGGTGCAGATCGTGCCGTCGAGCTGGGGCAACAGGTCAACCCCCACAAACGTGAAGCTAGTGTCGGCTTCCAGGGGAAGCGGGTAACGCAGCCAGGCAGAGCCCTCCAGGACAACGGAAATGTACTCGATCTCCCCGGAAGACAGAGACGGCGGCCCCTTCCACAGCATGATGTAATCGTCCATGTAACGCATCTCTAAAATCATGACGGTGGCGCCATTGAACGACCGGGGGTATACGCGACCTCGGGCGCCGAGTGGAGGGAGTGCTGGGCCATGCAGTGCGTAGTAATACTGCATGTCCAAAAACGCGAGGGCCATTCTGGTCAGCGCACTGCCCAAAGGTGAGCCCATCGCTAGTCCTTCGACTTCTTTGCCGACGAGAGTACCCAGCAAGAAAAAACCTGTTTCGAGGTGATGGGAAATCAAGCTTCCAATGTCATCCAACGACAACGTGATATGCTGGTCATGGAGGCGGGATGGAAGGCGAGCCTGCCCTGATACCGCTTTCCTTCCCAGACGTGCTACACGGACGGCCTGTACCGAGGAGCAGGCCGCTGAACGATAAAATTCCCAAGCTTTGCGAACCAACGCATGGGGGATGTTGGTGAAACAGCTCTTGACGTCCGCCCCCGACCCCCTGACTGGCGTGAAGGGCGCGCACGAGGAGAACTCCTCGATTAATTCGATGGCCGCGTCCGTGCGGTTGATGTCGATGTCGGCGTGGGCGGGCAGGAATGCCGAGCTGAGCCGCAACCAGAACCCGGCGCGTCTTCTGGAATTCCTCTACCACCAGGCCGTCCAAGAACTTGCGCATGCCTAGAATGTCCTCGCGGCGCACCGCGTCGAAGCCGAGCGCGTTGGATTCGGCCGAGGTGAGCAGGACATCTGCCATGCGCGAGGTCATGAGGCTTGCAGGGCCCTCTTCAAGATCCACGCCCGCTGCCTTCATGACCGCCTTCACGGAAGCGGCGCAATGCCTTTCCACCGCTGCCCGGTGAGGGACGATTGCAGTATGGCACGGCGTCCCCCCGAGCCTCGAGAGACCTGCGGGCCATGGCCAGGAGGCCTGGGGGTCGAAAACATGATGACAGCCATCTGGAGACAGGGCGCGGGGAAGGTCCGGAAACGATGTGCACACACACACACAGGGCCATGGTTCCGACTCGTGGAGCTTCCGGTAGAACTTGGGCGCGTTCCTGAGGACGCCCCTGATCGTGAGAGCCGAAACCTGAGCGACACCCAAACGGAGATCGCGCAGAGCGGGTAGAAGGATACCATAGCCACGACCGCGCGCGTGCACGATCACATCCGAGAGCAACTTCCGCGCTGCGGCCCTGACGGCTGAACCAGGGAGCCACGGGAGAGTAATGTGGATCGTTGAACGTGGGACTGTCCATCGGCGAAAACGCCGCACCCTATCCAAGAAGAACGTACCCATCCTCCTGGGGATACCGTCCATGCGGCTATGAACGCAATGCCAGACAGCGAAAAACTCGCTCGGTGAAACGGTAAACATGCGGCGACGGTGTTGGCCAGGCCGCGGTTTCCCGAGCACGTTGCAAACGCCGGCTGCCATACGCGCTACCTCTGCCCCCGAGGAAGACGAAGATAAGCCCCTTTCTAGCCGGCCAGGGAGGGCTTGCTGGGCAAACAGGCGCTGCTGTGTGAAACGGGCTGGAGGCGTCGGTGGCCGGCCCGAAACGTAGATGCGTTTGCGTCCCCTGGAGCCTGACAGCCTCTGGATCGCTCTGTGCACGTACGGTTCGTTCCACGGTGGGTGCACCGATGCAATGATGCGCCGCTCAAGCTCCAGCTCCTCGTCCGACCCGGCACGGGCAATGGGCGCAAAGCATAAGGAAGCAGCCGCTGGAACCTGTCCACGGAATACAGCAGACAGCAACACCATACATGGCTGCTGGCGGCGCGATCCTGGCTGGAGGAAGCAATGAAGGTGACGACGGACCCTCGCCGGAAAGTCTATTGTTTTACCTATGTAGAAGAACTTTTGAAACGGACTCCAAATAAGGTAGACCACGAACCCAGACTCCAGAAGGTAGTCGGAGGGCGGCCACGTGGACCCCGGCAGGGAAGATGCCAAATAACGGAGTTTGCTGAAGTACCGGGTGGTGGAGGCCATGAGGAAGTCGGACGTGATAGAGAGGGTGATTGAATGAAGGGCAAATATGCACTTCCAATCCAAAACTTGGGCAGCATAGTGCTGCTCTAGAGCACGGCGGACCAATGCCAGTGTGGATAGGAGGCAAAACCGGATAGCAGAGCAACGCGAAACACGCGGCATCCCGTCGACATGCGTATCCCAAATCCCACCACATGCGCCGTCCCCTTGGGCCCGCATCCGGGCCTGTAGTCAAATCTCGTGGTCGGCTGCTCGCGCCTTGACGGCGGCCAGAAGTTGCGCGATATCTCCGGCTTTGGTGTCGTCAAACTTCAAGCCCAATTGGTCGACCTTCTCTTTGAACACTTTCAGCGCATTAGCCGGCACCTTCTTCTTACCTCCCTTGCCCTTGCCCTTCTGGCCGGTGATCGCGTCCAAAGCCTTCCGGTGCGCCTGGAACTTATTACGCAATGCCGGTGGGTCGTCTTCACCCGGGATTTTTTCATCGAGCGCCCGCTCTCTGCTTTGGTGTAGACGTTGTACCTGGAACGCGTTGAGGTCATCGAGCGTGAACTTGAGGGCCTGCTCGCTGGAGACCCCGGTGCTTGGGGCGAGGGCCAATATCGCCCTGGATGAAGCCGGTTTGAATTCCGGGATCGCCGCGTCAACCTCCACATGGGCTTGACCAGGGTCGGCGATGGTAGCGGCCACCCTGCGCATCATCGCCAGGGGCGACTCGTCCTGGGCCCCGTATTCCGCCCGCTGGCACGGGCTATTGGCTTGAATCCAAAGGAGGAATGTCGAGAAGTTGAAAGTATAAGAATCCAAGGGCACGTAGGGGATAAGCTTCTGCAGATTCCTGCGGGCCTGCGACCTCATGATGCAAGGGCAGAAGTCCTCGGTGTTCTGGTTAATGTCCTTCCTCGCTTTCGCCGTGCAGAGGGCCGTGCAACGACGAAGCATTTCAGCATTGCACTTTTTGCGGGCTTCCATGAACTCCTCCGAGCCGAAGGGCAGGCCGGGGTGAAAGTTCGGAGGGGGGCCGTTCGCAATTCCCACGATCCTGGCCCCGACGCGGTCGTCGTCGAAGACGTGGTGCTTAATGTCTGCATCAGACAACTGGTCTACGATGTTCTTGGCCTTCTCGAGCTGACTGACCGGACGTTCTGGGCGCGGGCTGGCTGCCCGGGGCCGCGCGGCCGAGTCCCGCGGACCACCCTGCCGTGCCGAGGACGGAGCGCCAGAGCGCGGACGAGAGGACGGATCGACCGAGTGTGGGCGAGGTGGTGGTTGCGGGAGATCATGGCGCTGATGCCGCCTCGGCGTGAGGAGGGGCGGCAAGTGCGCTGCGGAGGGCGATTTTGGTGTGGTTGCTGGACTCGCCGCCGACGGACAATCACGAGCAAGATGGCCACGGATACCGCATTGCGGGCACAACGGGCCTTCTGGAATCCCATGGTGGCTCCTGGAGCGGCCGCCGGCCCTATGATGGGCAGGGGTCCGCTCCATGTCCCGAGCCCTATGGTGGCTCGTGCCCGTGTCCCGCGTCCGTGCCCTATGGTGGCCGCGGCTTCTGCTGCGACGCTCCCGTGGACCCTCATAACGAACATCGTCACGAAGACCTCCCCTAGAACGTTGCTGCTCCCCGCCGCCTGCCATGGCAAGTAGGCCGACCGAGAATCGGTTGCGCCCGCCGGGACCTACAGAGTGGTCGCAAATTACCTGGAGGGAGCCTGAAAGGGCAGCAAAAAGCAAAGAAGGCACCAAAACAACCCCTCCCGCCCTCCCCCTCCCAAGTTCCATGAACTCAAGGAGGTCAATGTGGGGGCGCTGGACGGCCGGCAGGGGAATCAAGTCCCGTTCGCGGCCCACACTGGAGAGAGGTTGAAGTAACAAATGAAAAGGTCCATGAGTGTTGCAATCAAGTGCCAAAGGCATGCGGAAGGCAAATGGTGCGCTTCCTTTGGTTGTGGACGGGCGTGTGGTGCCCATCCGAGAGGCCGATGGGTGCCTCATCCCAAGAAGAAGCCCATGGCGGCCACGACTTGGGTGCGGGATGCCATATGGTGGCCCCCCTGTGCCCACCCCGTCCCGCTCACAGGGTCTTCACATCCCCCGTGTGGTGGTGGGATGGGCGAGCGGTCCGCCTCCCCCCGGGCCGCGCGTGCTGCCCGAGGTTCGGGGGGATTTGAATTGAAGGCTATGAAGAATCCCGTTCCCTCCCTCCCCCTTCCCGTGGGGCGCAAAATCCCGAAGAAGCCCCCCGCGGAAGACCCCCCCCCAGGGGGACGAAAAGGGTTGACTTCAACCACAGGGGGGTCACCTGTGACAATTATTCCACGGGCAGACGGCTGTATCACCGCAGGCCGGAAAACCCAAATGCGCCGAACCAGCGCGCCACGGACATATCCGCCAATGCCTAGGGAAATCCATGCCCAAGTAACCTGGTGGCAGTTCGTGGCACACTCGTCACCGATAGAACATCGCGAGAGAAAGCGGAGAGCGGGAAGGAGGGAACGGAGGCGGGAGGGGAAAAGGGCAGGGAGGAGGGGGGGGAGGGGAGGAAAGAAGACGAAGACGAAGAGGGAGAGCATGCGCGGAGTAGGCAACAATTACGTACCTATGTCCAGAACCGCAGCGACACAAAGTACGGGCGCTAATCCCGGCACAACCCCTCAGATATCCACATCTCCAGCGCAAGCAATGGGTAGCCAGCGCCCTCATGCAGGTGACGCTTGAAGGACGCAACGACGCCCTCCACGGAGTCCAGCGGGCGTGTGTAAGCACGTGCCCTGGAGACCGCCCCGAGCACGAGCCCGCGCTTGATGGAGTTGGGGGCGTAGCTATAGAAGGGCATGCAACCCGCGCCTGCCCCCAACGCCTTCGTGGACGGGCGGGCGCAGATCGCGCCGTCGAGCTGGGGCAACAGGTCAACCCCCACAAACGTGAAGCTAGTGTCGGCTTCCAGGGGAAGCGGGTAACGCAGCCAGGCAGAGCCCTCCAGGACAACGGAACTGTACTCGATCTCCCCGGAAGACAGAGACGGCGGCCCCTTCCACAGCATGGTGTAATCGTCCATGTAACGCATCTCTAAAATCATGACGGTGGCGCCATTGAACGACCGGGGGTGTGCGCGACCTCGGGCGCCGAGTGGAGGGAGTGCTGGGCCATGCAGTGCGTAGTAATACTGCATGTCCAAAAACGTGAGGGCCATTTTGGTCAGCGCACTGCCCAAAGGTGAGCCCATCGCTAGTCCTTCGACTTCTTTGCCGACGAGAGTACCAAGGAAGAAAAAACCCGTTTCGAGGTGCCCGCTATGTTGGCTCTCCCAGCAGCCTTTGAAAGTGGCGACAGTTTCGCAGATCGCAACCACCCCAGGGGTGGCGAGGTCTATTTTGGATCTGCGGCGCGTGCCCGCAACGCTGGACCCCCAGCAGCCCTCGAGCGCGGAGACACTTTCGCAGATCGCAGTGCCCAAGGCGCTGGCCCCCCAGAAGACTTCGAAAATGGCAATGGTTTCGCAGATCGCAGCCCCCCACGGGGTGGTCAGGTCTCGTGTGAATTGCGGCGAGTGCCCACTGGGCTGGCCCTCTCCCAGTAGGCGCGCCAGGTGGGAGGCACGAGGCCCTGTAAGTCAACCCGTGCTTCGCGGCACGGTGGGGTATATAGCGGCTGGGCCTTGCAGCTGTTGCCTTCAAATCAGGTAGGATTCCCTTCTGCGGAGAGCTACGTTGCAGAATTGGGCCCCATCGCCTTACAATTGCATTGAGGGACGGGGGGGGGCTTGGCAGGGCGATCCGTTGGAGGATTCGGATGGTGGTGCGGGGCGGGTAGACGGCATTCATGCGAGCGCTCGGTTGCTTCTTTGGCAACCCGTCGTGGACCGAGCACCTTGATGTTTTGGCTCGATGCAGGTTGCTCGCCGCCCTGCTTGGATCCATTCTGCAGGCACAACACCGCGGCTCCAAAACGATCAGGAAGGTTTTTTTTGCAGCCTCTTCGAGACCATCTTGGGCCCCTCTACCGCGGCGTGGGAGCGCTCCCAGAGGGCTTCCATAGCGGTGAGAGTGAAGTCACGCGAGAGCGCGCGCCTTACCCATCACTGCTCTCGAGGGCCCTCTGGAGCCCTATTCGGGAGCCAGATGGCTTCCATAGCGGTGAGAGTGAAGTCACGCGAGAGCGCGCGCGTGGCTTACCCATCATTGCTCTCGAGGGCCCTCTAGAGCCCTCTTCGGGAGCTGTTCCGAGATCCTCTTAGGACCCTTCAGCGCGGCCTCGGAGGCTGAGGGCTCACCAAGGGCCCCAAGTGTGCAGCAGTGCAACTTAAGTCATGCGAGAGAGCGCTCGCGTGACGATGGCGACGATGATGTTAATGACTATGACGGTGATACTGATGCTGCTGATAACGATGATGATGATGCTGATGTCGATGATGATGATGATGAAGCTGATGATGATGCTGGTGATGATGATGATGACGATGACGATGACGATGACGATGCCGATGATGTCATTGCTGATGATGATGCTGATGCTGCTGATGATGATGGTGCTGCTGATGATGATGCTGGTCCGCATGATGGTGATGTCGATGATGACAATCACGATGATGATGATTATGGGGGTGCGTGCACATGAATGATGTAAAATAGCGGGCCCTGTCGTGGACCCCAACCCTCTTGGTGCGTGGGCGCGTGGATAGTCGCGCTTCGCCCCGCGGGGGTCCCTGCTCCGTCGTGCTTGCGCTGTTTGGGAAATTGCACTGCGGTGCCGAACAGCTTCTCTGTAGCTGCTCCTTTTTGGCTGAGTGGTTTCTCTTCGACCTGCGGCCTCGAGCTGCATGCGGCCCGGGTACCTCCCGCAGATCCTCAGTGGCCCGATAGCCGCGGGGCTTCTCGCGCTGAGCACGCGGAGGCAGCCCTGCCCCGCTCCTCTGGGGCCGCCGAGCTGCCCAGAGACGTGCGCGGAAGCACCGCCCTGCGTGTGCCCAGGGGCGCCGGCGTGCGTGTGCCCGGAGCCTGCGGCCTGCCCGCTGACGAAGCTCGGCTGGGAGGAGGTGCTGATTCGGTACGATGGGGGCGACGCTTACCACGAGCGGGTGGCCCCGTGGCCGCAGACGCACGCCATCTGGGTCATCCTGACGCCAGAATTTGACATGTGTTCGGAGATGATAGACGGCAGCGAGAGCGTCGACGGCGTGGTACGGATCGTCGGCCTGCGCTCATGCGGGCGTCTTCCCCGGCTCGACAAGCCCGCCTATAGGTTCAAGCAGGCGCTCGACCTGGACACCCTGAAGGGGTACGCCCGCGAGGGCCGACCGTCCGCCGCCCGCCCGGCCCTGCAGGACGGTGCCGCGGCGGGTGACCCGCCGATCGAGGTCGCGGACGTGGTGATGCCCAATCGCGAGGTGGTGCCGCTGGCCTCCTGTTCGGCGGGCGCTCCCTGCCTCGCCGCCCCCCCTTCCGCCGCGGCTCAGCGGCGGCGGCGGGTGGGGCCGACGACGGGCCCCCGGGCGACGAGGCTGCCGGCTCCGACGCGGGCGCGGCCCCTGCGCTGGCGGCCGTCGGCGACGACGCCAGCCCAGCGCATCCCCAGGCGGGGCCGCTGGACATGCCGCGTGGCCACGCGTGGGTGCTTATGGAGGGCGGCCGCGCTGACAACCTCGGCGACGAGCTGGTGCTGGGACCAGGCGGCCTCAGGCTGTCGGACTACGACGCGATGATCCTCCGTCGGGGGCAGTGCCGCCGGCCCGAGCTCAGCCCCCCCATGGAGGGGGCGAGTTCGTGCGAGCCCGCCGAGAGGAGCTGGCGGGTCAGCTGAGGCCAGCGGGGGCAGCTCCACTGGGTCCTCCCCTGGGACCGCCGCCTGGGCCGCCGGCCAAGGCGCCCGAGGGTGCGGGCTCCGCCGGTGGCACGGCCGCGCCGCCTCCAGTGGCAAAGGACGCTCGCGCGCGGTGGAGCGACTACGATGAGCAGGGCGTGAGGTACACGCCATACCGTAGGGCAGTGCAGGAGAGCCTCAACGTGCCTGACCAGCATTGGCCCCTCGAGGGCCCCTCGACGGACTTGAAGGTGATGAAGTACATCGAGAGGGCGGGTGGTGACCCGCGTCCGTGGCTGCAGCTGTGGGCTCTTGCAAAGCAGGTGGACGCGAGTGATCAGGTGATGCTCGAGCCGAACTGTCTCGTGGGTATGATGTTCTACGCCCCCTCCTTCGACCAGCTGAGGGCCCCCGCGCTCGCCAGTTCCGAGATGTTGGCGCGACGGTTCAAGACCATCCTAGATGCGCACAGGATCCCGGGGCGAGCCCCGAGCTGGCAGATGGGCAGCTTCCATGGTGGAGTGACCGCGGCGGCTGATGCCATCGTGCCCGAGCTGCGGCAGTACGGCGCGAGGCGGGTGAAGGAGGAGACCGACGCAGAGACGGGGGCCCAGCGGGCCCGCGACCTCCCTGGAGGTGGCGGCGGAGCCGGCGGTGACGACGCGCTCGAGGGCACTGGCGGCGAGGGGCCAAGGGGCCGAGGACGAGGACGTGGTGACGGCGGTCGCGGGCGTGGCAGGGGCGGATTGCCCAGGGCCGGGAGCCCCGCGGCCGCCGAGAAATCATGAGCGAGGAGTCGAGGAGATCGCCGAGGGGAGTGGGCCCCCTCTCGGCGCGCAGCTGACTTGGCCCGGTGCTGGGCGCCTTCCAGCCTCTCGCGGAGAACGCCATCTGTTCCCTTTGCCGCGGCTGAAGGAGCCACATGCAGCGCGTGGAGGCGGTCGTCTTAGCCGCGGGCTGCGAGGCCGCTATCTGCACATCCGACTGATCAACAGGGCTATCGACGCCCTGAACTGGTTGGTGAAGGCGGCCGGCTCGCCTGCAGTTGGCAGTGGCGATGACGCGGACATCCGCAGCGAAGTGACTGCGCGCATCGATGAACTGGTACGAGCCCAGGAGCCGGTGCCTGACGCGCCGTCGCCGAGAGCGGCCTATCTAGAGCTGCTCCGAGGTCGCGGGTCCTACGAGGAGCCGGGCCAGCCGAACATAGCTCCCTTCCAGCTCGGGCTCGTGTCACTGCCGGAGAGCGCCCAGGACGCCCCGCGCCTGGAGCGGCTTCTCGACGCAGAGGGCCGACGTTTTCTGGAGGGTTGTGGAGAGCGGATGCTACGAAGTGTCCCAGATTTTCAACGCCTCCGACGGAGCGATCCAGTGCGGCCTCACTTGGACCCAGCGTTCACAAAGAGTAGGCGGCTATTGGTTCGATTCATGAAGAGGCTGCATTCCAGTGGCATGCTACGATGCACGTCGGAGCTTGTTGAATTTGTCGGAGCTTTTTTCGTCTGGAAGAAGGGGGGACAGAAGATGCGGATGATTACAGATGCACGCCCTACCAACCAACGGCTACTGCCTCCACCTCGAGTGGACCTGCTGACGGCGGAGGGCCCCTCGCGCCTCGAGGTCGCCGTGGACGGCGACCCGTGCCTGCTGAAGGACTCGAGCTGGGGCATCCTGCGGGCGCTCCGCCTGTGCCTCGGCGTCGGCGACGTGGAGAACTGCTTTCACAGGATGGTGATGCCGCCCTGGATGAGCCCCCTTTTCGCTTTCCCCGCCCTGACTGTTAGCGAGCTCCGCCTGGACTCAGTGGAGACGGTGGAGGGCCGCGTGGCAAGCGGCGATGATGTGGTGTACCCCTGCTGCCGAGCCCTGCCTATGGGATGTTCGTGGTCTTTGTACTTCTGCCAGAACGCCAACACGAACCTGACGAGGCAGTGCGACCTGCTGTGGGAGGCTCGGCTCGCGACCGACCGCGGCGAGCCCATGGTGTTCAGAGTGGGCGGTGCTCGCGAGCAGGACCTCTGGCACTACGTGTGCGTGGACAACCTGGGCGTGCTGGGGCAGGACGCGAGCGCAGTCAAGAGGGCGCTGGACGAGAAGGTGGCGGCCTTCAACAAGATGAAGCTCGACATCCATGAGGTGGAGTTCTTCGAGAGGAAGGGGTCGGCTCTCGGCGTCGTCGTGGACTGTGAGCGCCTCTGTACCTCCATCACCAGCAAGCGGCGCTGCCGCCTGGAGAGGGCTCTGGCCTACGCGTTGCAGCGGGGCAGACTCTCGGGCCAGGATTTGGAGTGCCTGCTGGGCCACTGCACGTACGCGGGCCTGGTGAGACGAGAGGTGCTCTGCGTCTTCTCTGCCTGCTACGCCTTCGTGCAGGCCAACTACTGGGGGCGGCAGGTGATGTGGGCGTCCGTCCGCGAGGAGCTCAGCTGCTTCCGGGGCCTCCTCGTCTTCCTCAGCAGCGACTGGGCGCTGCCCTGGAACCGCTGTGTCACGGCGTCGGACGCGTCCGAGAGCGGCTTCCGCTATGGTGGACGTTGGGGAAGTCGCTCGGGTCGGGCGCGTGGTCGAGCGGAGCCGCTTCCGCCTCGACCTGGAGCTGGCGCCACGGCATCGTGCTACGCGGCATGCGGGCTTCGTCGATGACGACGGCCCCGGTCCTTGGCGCCCCTCGGCGCCCGAGGAGGCATCGGACGGCGCCTGGGCCATCGACGAGAGTTTCGAGGAAGTGCCGGCGGGGTGGCTGGACCAGGGGCGCTGGGCCGTCTGCCGCAGCGGGACCTGGGATAGGGCTGAGGGCATCGCCATTTTGGAAGCCCGCGCAGTCCTGGCCTCGGTGCGCCGCCTCGCCCAGTCGCGGTGGGGCCACGACATCAGGCACGTGCATCTTCGCGACAACATGGGAGTCGTGCTGTCGATCTGTCGGTCTCGATCAAAAGAGTTCTCGATGTTGGCAGTCATCAGACGCATCAATGCGTACCTCCTAGCTCGCAACATCCGTCTCATCGTCCGCTGGATCCCGAGTGAGCTCAACGGGGCGGCGGACGAGGCCTCTCGTATTTTTGATGATAACGCTTCCTGCTCATTGGCCTGGTGCATCCCGTCTTCATATATCTCGGCCAGACACCCAGGACCTCAAGGAGCCCCATGGGACCCATGTCGTCAGCAAGCAAACGTCGGAGCCTCTTTATATTCATCATGAGCAAGAATGTGAACACGAGCATCTGGGTAACAGTCATCATGAAGTACAAGAAGACAGCCAACATCATTACGGTCATTCAGTAAAGCCACACAACGTTAGCGATATAGACGTTCGTGAACATCGTGAATTACATCATGAACACCATGAATTACATCAGCAGCCAGCCTACTCCAGCAGCCAAGCTTACACAGCGGAGCAGCAGCCAAGCCCGAACATCACGAGCTACATCAGCAGCCAACCTATTCCAGCTAATCCTGAACAAGGCTCTGGGCCGTCGGTCGCCCCCATGGCTCGAAGCAGCGAAGCACGCCCCTGCCGCGCGGGAGAGCCGAGCCCTGTCGACCCCCGCCCATGCGTCAGGGACGCGGGCCCGCGGCAGCAGCGCCCCAGGACTCACGCCCGCGGCGGCGCCCCCGCGCCTTTCGAGGGCTCGCGGACTGGCAGCCGCCCCGAGGCAGGTGTGCCACGCCCCGGCCCGGCCGCGGCGGGAGCGCGCCTTGAGCCTCCGGCCTGCAGCCGGCCTCGCCCCTCTGCCAGCGGGTCGCCAGGGCGTTGCGACTGCCAGGACGCTGGAGCAGATGACGGCGGCCATGACCGACTCCACGAGCGGCGACTTCGCCGAGCCGCCCGATCGTCGTCATCGGGAGCTCTCGCCCTCGTCGAACACTGGCATCACATCCGTCAGCGAGGGCGTCGGCGCCGAGCGCCATCGGACGCTGCTGGACCGGTCCAAGTCTCTCCTCCGCGAGCACCTCGAGGAGGCCATGGAGGCGCAGAGCGACGGGCTGACGTGGCTGGAGAAGCGGGCTGTGACAAGGCCCGTGTACACAGAGTGCAGGCTGGAGGCGAACAAATTCAAGCAGTCCGTCGAGTCGAAGGGGAAGGACGTCGACAACATCGGGGTCGGCGTGCTGGACGGCCTTTTCGCCGCATACTCCGGGAAGACCTTCTTCGCCGGCGTGGAGGCCTCGAGGGGGGCCAAGACGCTGGCGGGCTGGCTCCACCTCCACCCGGGCTACAACCGCCTGGGCTCCAGGCGGCTGCCCCGGGCCTGGCGGGCCCTCCGAGGCTGGTGCAGGTTGTGCCCCGGCCGCTCGCGGAGCCCCGAGGCCCTAGGCAGGTGGTTGCAGCTCATGAACGCCCTGGGGACGGCTGGGCGTCGCGTCAGGACGCTGTTCGTGCTGATCATGCTGAGCGCCTACCTGGGGCCGGGACAGCTGCTGGGCATGCACAACTCAGGGCTGACGCCGCCTGCGCCCAAGGTGACGTCCCACTGGTCGCTGCGGGTTCACCCCGACGAGACGGCGAGCAAATGCCAGATGGGCGACGCCAATGTATCCATCTTCCTGGACTCGAGCTCGGCGACGTGGATCGGCCTGGCCAGGGGAAAACTGAAGGAGATCGGGGTGCCCAGGTTCGCGCCGCATCAAGCCCGCCATTCGGGCCCGTTCATCGACGCGGCCCGGCACCTGAGGACCCTGGCCGACATCAAGAAGAGAGGTCAGTGGTGCGGCGACAAGAGCGCCCTGCGTTACGTACGACACGCGCGTCTCGCCAGCGGATTCCGCCAGCACCCGATCGAGGTACAGACTTACGCCTCCGAGTGCGAGCGACATGCCGAGGCGATCGCCCTCCGCGGACTGGTCGCCCCGCTGCCGATGAAGGGCGGCCGCTCGTGAGCGGCATCTATTTTGCCGACGCGTTCGCCGGTGGGGGCGGCGTAGCCAGATCCATCCGTAGGTGCGGCTTGCAGGCAAGGGTCTGGGAGAAGCGCCGCGGGGGCCGCGGCGACCTGGCGCGTCCGCCCGTCCTGAAACGTTTGCTCTCAGACATCCGTGCAAGGATTTGCCGAGGCGTGATGCTTGCGCCTCCCTGCTCTACCTTCTCTGTAATGAAAGCCCGCTCGGCCGCGATCAGAGACGTCGCGCGGCCGTGGGGCTTTTCCCGTAGTGAGATGACCCCCAAGGATTGGGAAAAACTACAGACGGGCAACAAGTGTTTGCGTGCAGTGCTGAAGATAATCGCAGAGTGCAATCGTTCTTGTGTCCCGTGGATTTTAGAGAACCCTCATAGCAGCTACATGTTTAAAACGCCAGAGCTCCTCAGGCTCGCCAATCTACAGTGTGTATCAGTTGTCATGTCAGATTGCTGTCAGTTTGGAGCTCGCTGGCGAGAGCGAACCCGTTTCCTCGTAGGACACTGCCACCCAGACGAGCTCGCCCGATTAACAAAGACGTGCGACGGGCCTGCAGGAATTTGCAGCCGCACGGGCAGGCCGCGCCTCATCCTCGGAGGGGCATCGCCCGAAGGTGTGAGGTGGACCACTATAGCCCAGACCTACCCACAAGCCTTGAATAGAGCGCTCGCAACGACCCTTGTGTCTCAGGCCAGGTCCTTTTTCTTCAATGTTTGAGCGAACATCCTGTTTTGGGGATGCTATGGGACCAGAGTGTTTGTTCAGGCACCTGTAGCACCCGTCCGATCCGAGGTCGGTCGGGTTTCATCGCGATGACTTTGCTGTGTTCACGAGAATAATGCAACAGAAAACTCTTTACTGCTTGCGCAGTTCCCCGCCCCCCGCGCTTAAGACAGCATGGGGGTGCGTGCACATGAATGATGTAAAATAGCGGGCCCTGTCGTGGACCCCAACCCTCTCGGTGCGTGGGCGCGTGGATAATCGCGCTTCGCCCCGCGGGGGTCCCTGCTCCGTCGTGCTTGCACTGTTTGGGAAATTGCACTGCGGTGCCGAACAGCTTATCTGTAGCTGCTCCTTTTTGGCTCCCGCCGCCAACCCAAGGTTTCTCTCTCTCTCTCTCTCTCTCTCTCTCTCTCTCTCTCTCTCTCTCTCTTGCAATTTTCGAATGCTCTATGACTTTCTGGGACCAGAGTGTTTGTTCAGGCACCTGTTGCACCCGTCCGATCCGAGGTCGGTCGGGTTTCATCGCGATGACTTTGCTGTGTTCACGAGAATAGTGCAACGGAAAACTCTTTACTGCTTGCGCAGTTCCCCGCCCCCCGCGCTTAAGACAGCATGATGATGCTGATGGTGCTGTTGATGGTGGTGGTGAGGGTGATTGTGATGATGATGCTAAGTGTTATGATGATGATGATGATGATGCTGCTGCTGATGATGATGATGATGATGTTGATGGTGATGGTGGTGGCGATGGTGGTGATGATGATGCCGTCGACGATGATGATGTTTATTGCTATGCTGACTCTGATTGTGTTGATGAGGTTAACGCCGACGCTGCTCACAGTGAGGATCCTGGTGTTGATCACAATGATGGTGGTGATGATGATGATGACGATGCAGATGATGCTGCTGATGATGATGATGTCGATGAGGCTGATGATGCTGATGATGATGAGGATGATGAGGACCATGATGATGATACTGATGCTGTTGATGATGGTGATGATGATGATGATGACGATGCTGCTGATGATGATGATGATGATGTTGATGATGATTGTGGTGGTGGTGGTTGTGGTGGTGCAGATGCTGATTGCGACGACGATGATTGAGACAATGACGATGGTGATGATGGTGATGGTGGTGATGATGATGATCAGGATGATGATGATGATGATGATGATGATGATGATGATGATGATTAGGATGATGATAGCGATGTTCGGAATGGCGTCTGTGACGATGCTTACGATCATGAGCTTGACAGCGATGGTGCGTTTGACTCCTTCTGCTCTTCGGTCGGGCGACCGCAGTCGCAGTGCGTGCGCTGGAACTTGCGCGCGCGCGAAGCGCGCGCGATGGTTCTAGTATCTATATATATATATATATATACAATACTGCATTGGCGCTGCGCGCCATGCACCTTGGTCCTTTGGAATTCGCACGCTATCGGAGTGCGAGAGTGCGTACGTGCGCACACATATGCGTCTATTAATGCATAGTACATGTGTGCATATATATATATATATATATATATACGGTTGTATGGATATGTACATGTATATGCAAATGGTCAGTGTAACTATGTGTGCGCATACACATGCGTATATCCGGCGGTAGTGGCCTGACCAGTTGCTCATATCATCGCGCCACTAAATGCGCGAGGGTCTCAGGCAAACGTGGTCAGACTACCATGGGACAGTGCGTCGCCGAGGTCAGTGTTGCGAGGACGTCCCGGGTGAAAATGGCCTGAACACCTCCGCTCAGGGGAGGGCATATCCGAAGTCAGCCGTGCGAGGAAGTTTCAAGCGAGGAGTTGGCTGAACACCTCTGCTCAGGGCATGCTTGCATTTAGAGTTGCGAGAAGTCGCACGCGAAAGTGGCCGAACCACCATGGTGCAAGGCACCTCCGAAGTGAGACTTGCGAGAGTGTCTCAGGCGACAGTGGCTGGAACACCTCAACTGAGAGTGTCTCGGGCCCCAGAGCTGCGATGATGTCTCAAGCGACAGCGGCGGGACCGATGCGAAGCAAGGCGCTTCTGAGGTCGGAGTTGCGAGCATATCTCTGGCGAAGCGGATTAGACTACTTTCCGTTATCTCCTCTTCCTCCTTCCCCTTTTTTTTTTTTTGTTCCTTTCCTTTCCTCCTCCTCCTCCCCCTCCTCCTCCTCTTCCTGTTCCTCCTCCTAAATGAGGATGCAGCCGAAGTGGCTGTGGAAGGAATCATCAGAACAGTGGTGGTAGAGTGAGGAAGACTGGTTTTCCTACAAACTTGGCAAGCGGCAAGAGGAAATTGAAGAGGACGAGGAGAAGGAGGAGGAAGAGGAGGAGGAAGAGGAGGAGGACGTTGCAAGTGTTCGTGCGGCCGTGAGTCCCCAGAGAGTGTTTCCCCAGGATGTGTGCTGAAACCGAAGGTTCCCGACGGCCTGATCTCCGAATTGTCACAAAAACCCTGGTTCCCAACAGCGCGTCCGGATGAGATGGCGTCGTGGCCCCGACGGTTTGCATTGAGTGTTGCGAGAAGCTCAGTCGAGGCGGGAGGAGGAACATGCAGTGGATGAGGAGAAGGAGGAGGAGGAAGAGGAGGAGGGTGAAGAGGAGGAAGAGGATGAAGAGGACATATTATGTGGATATTTGGGGTGCAGCCGAGGTGTCGCGGAATAAATCCGCAGCAGAGACTTGGGAATGATAGCTGCTTCTGCTAGACCTTTGGCGGGGCGGAACGTGAAACATCACGGGGAATTAGGAGAAGGAGGCGGAGGAGGTAGAGGAGGAAGACAATGAGGAAGAGGAGGAGGAGGAGCTTTTGGGTCCGTCGGTGGTTTGAACGAAAAATGGCCTCGCTGCGCCATTTGATACGACAACGACGACGACGAAGAAGGCGACGACAAAGAGAAGGGATAATGAGAGGGAGAGACCGCTGTGTTGGGATCTCGTGGTGCGCCTCTCGGGGCCCTCTGGGAGGCAGTTTTGAAGCCTCTTGGGGGTGTTTTGGGGTTCTTGGGATCTTTTTGGGGCCTCTTGGGGGCCTCTTGGGGGCTCCTTCGGGCCTCTTGGGAGCCTCTTGGGGCCTCGTGGGGCTCTCTCCGGGCCTCTTGGGGCCCTCTCGCGGCGGAAAATTTAGTTTTTGAGTTTTTGGGCGCCCTCTTGGGTCTCTCTTGGGGCCGTCTTGGTGCTCTCTTGGGCCGTCTTGGGCGCTTCTTGGGCGGTCTCAGAGCCCTCCTGGACCGTGTTGGGGCCTTCTGGGGGGCCTTTTGGGCAGTATTGGGGCGATCTAGGGAGGCTCCTGGGCCATTGTGGAGCGTCGGGAAGCGGGAAAGGCGAAAAGGCCAAACACATCGAAAAACGCACAGGCAAATCAACAAGTGTAGCCTCTCGGGGCTCCTTTGGGAGGCCTCTTGGAGGTCCCTGGGGGCGTCTTGGACGCGTCTTGGGCAGTCTTGGGCCCAGATTGGGCGTCTTGGGCCGATCTTTGGGTGTCTTGGGGCCTTCTTTGGCCGTCGTTTTTTTTTTTTTTTTTTTGTCATATTATTTCCCGCGTCGCACTCGCAGGACAGACACGGAGCTCTCTGCAGGAGCGCCCCAAAGGCTCGGGGAGGCCGAAATTCGTTTTTTTTGGGGGGGGGGCACCGTGTGCCGCTTTTCCGGGGTCCCCGGCTTTGTAAAATTATACACATAGGACTACGTATACATGTACGTATACATGCACACACATATATATATACATATATATATATATATATATATATATATATATATATATATATATGTATGTATACATATATACATACATATATATACATATATGTATGCACAGACACCTGCACATATGATCCATCGCGCGGCTCCTGCCTCCACCATATGGCTTGTATATATTGTGTGTTTCGTTTTCTCCTCTTACCGGTGCGTTCATTGGATCGTCTCACGCCCTCGCTCTCAGAATTGGGCTGAACAGCATCATGGTATTGTGTCCCAGGTGTTGTTTGGTACCGTCGCGCTTGTATGTGCAGGAGTAGACGCGGGCGTGGTAGGGTTACATGTATATGCATGCGTTGGGGCAGGAGTAGAGGGATGGTGCAAGAGGAGGCGGAGTGCTCGCGTGTTGTGAAACATCGGTGCCAGCCCCCCCCCGAGTGCCCGCCACGCTAGAGCGCCGTGCGGCACGCCCTCGCAAGTCTCACCTGCAGCGGCTAAAGGCGAAGAAGGAGCAGCAGGAGGAGGTCGGCCTCCCCTCCAAGACAACGGGCCGATTGGGAGTGCACGGGTACCTCTTGTGGGGGCGTCGCCGAATACATAGGCTCACTCGGACTATATCAGGGCTTCTTGCGGGGGTGAGCGGTCCTGTGTTCTCTTGGGGCGCAGGTGTTTTCTTCAGGCTTCATTGAAGCAATCGTGGGCCACATTGTGACTCCTTTGGAGCCTCGTAGAGTCATCTGGTGTCCTTGGGCAAATCAGGATCCTGTTTCACTCCTTTGTGCGCCGTGTTGTGCCAAAGAGAGGTAAGGATGCCAGTCTGGTTGAAGCGCCGATTTTTGTTTGAGCAAGTTTTGCCTCGTGGGGCCCGCTTGAGCCTCCTGGGGGTAACATCGGCAGCATTTTGACAATGCCAGAGTCAATGTGTTGCTGTTGTGGATCTTGGCTCAGCGAAGCTAGCAAAGTACTAGCCAAGGCAGTTATGATATGATGGCCTTGAGCTGTCTTCGGGCATCTTGAGGCAGCCATGATGCCATCACATCAGGTCGCCAGTGTCTGATGTCTTGAGCTAGATTTTCTGCCTGGGGCTGCTACGCCTTCGCGCTCGCTGTGTAGTCTATGGAAGAACGCCAGATATTCATTTTCGATCACTCACGACATTGTTGTGTTGTGTCTGATGTGCCTCGACGCTCACGTCTGAGCAGGAGGATCAGAGCGGATGGGAAGGAGGAGAGGACCATGAAAATCATATGCAGCAGGGCAGGCAAACTCAGGATCGCAAAGAGCAGAAGCAGACGCAGCATCGGGGGCGAGAGCGAGAGGGAGAGCGAGAAGAGGAAATAGCGAGGTGGAGGGGGGGCGGAGTTTGATATTTCTGTTGGGTGCCCCTGCCAGGTCGCTGCCAACAGCTACGGGTAGCTGGGCGCGCACCCACGCTGTGCTTGCTGAGGCATCCTGCAAAGCAGGGCCAGCCACGCGCGCCACCTCGCTTGGCATTGGAAGAGCAGTGATGTTGGGGTGACCCCATGACAGCACCACAGTTCTGGTTGGTGGGTCGGCCCTGCAAAGCCAAGTGTGCCGTTGTGTCCTGTCGATCCCTTCTCATACCCGCTGAAAGTCTGGAGCTCGGGCTTCCCTCGGAAGGGTTTGAGGTCCTCCTGGGTGATCCTTTCATTCGAGCCCGGCGGTCAGGCTTGTCGGGGGGCAGCAGGGTCCATTTCCATCCGATTCAATGTCGATTTTTCGGGCCGGGCGAAAGGGGGGGATTGGGAAAGGGGGGGTTACGAAATTTGCTGCATGCAGCTGGTTTCGGCCTCACCGAGGGGCCCATTCCTCGATACATAGCCGCCTCCGGCGCCGGGAGGCGCCGGGAAAATCAGCTACGTGAGCTGATTCTCAAACCCCCCCTTTGCTATCCCCCCCTTTCGCCCGACCCGAATTTTGGCTGGCTCGATCCGACACGATTCTGATACTCTTGCGGTCCAATGTGGCTTGCCACTTGCATGGCGCCGGTGCGCATCTTGGCTCAGTCGATCCGATTCGGTTCCGACTCCTTACCGATGCGGCCCGATTCGATGCAAATGTTTATCCCATTTTCCGATTCGATGTTGACTGATCCTGGGGAAGAGGGGGGGGCATTCCCCCACCTGGAGACTCTTCGCGCATGTCTAGCAACAGATTCCAATATTTTTCAACTCCGCTCGAAGAACACAAATCTTCACCAACACAAACTGTTGGAGCTCCGCGCCGATTTCTTGGGTCGGCGCTGGGGCCCCCTGGCGCGCTTCAGGGAGGGGGGCCAGCGCGGATCCAAGATCTCCGCGCGGAGCTCCGAAAGTTCTTCTTTATGTCGCTGTTTGTTCCTCTGCCCACGCGCCACCATGCAATCCCCGCTAGGGGGCCCGTCTTGGGCCACCTCGGGCCCGTCTTGTGCCCACGACCCCTCGAAGAGCCTTTCGCTGCTCACGGCTCGACGCGTAGTACTGCCGGGTCTCGGATCGAGAAGGCGCCTTAGACGGCCCACAGGCAAGAGGTTGACAGAAGTTTTGTGGGAGGTCGGCTACATACAGAGTTGAGTTATCCCAACAGTTGTCCCAACACTGATTTGTTCGGCGATTCTACAATGCAAGCGTAGAATGCTCCGTAGATCTGCGGACATTTTTTCTGCAGTTGCGACGAACAAATCAAATTGGAGTGACTCGATTATGTAGTCGATATCCTACTCGAATGCGGAACGCTAAAGGGGCTCGAAAGGGTCACGAAAGGTGCACGTTTCTCCCCCCCCCCGTCATCGCCCCCTGCTAACAACGCCCAAGGCATGGACGGTCCTGCAATTGACCCGTAGGACTGACGAAACCGAGAGGCTGAGCTCGGCCCCACATCGAGAGCTGTCAGCAGGGCTCCTTCAGTGGAAGGAGGAGCGCCTCCGGCAGAGGACAGAGCGGGGCGAGGTGGTGTTGATAAGCGGCGAATGCTGTGGGGATGGAGCTCGGAGGGGTAAAGAATTCGGGAAACAAATATTCACATAAACAGTGTTTTTGTCTCCGCCAAAAATTACCCTGTGACGTACCCAACCCATGTGTATCAATGTAAACGAGGAGTTGGCCGAAACTTGCATGGACAATCAACTTGATGTGTAAGCTACTTGGGACACGCGCCTATGGCATGATGCGCAGGAGAACCATACAAGAACGAGGGGCGACAGCTACAGGCTCGAAGAGGACATGGGGAGTCGGGAACGCAGAGCAGGAAAAAAACGTGCGGGAAGCCGAACCATCAGCACGGCAGCAGCAGAGGGAAGGTGACTGCAGGAGGAAAACAAGGACGAAAGCGGCGTCTAATTTGAATTTGCGGTGAGTGCCCATTGTGCTGGGCCCCCCAGCAGGCCTCGAAAGTGGCGACAGTTTCACAGATCGCAGCCCCCCAGGGATGGCGAGGTCTAATTTGAATCTGCGGTGAGTGCCCACTGTGCTGGGCCCCCCAGCAGGCTTCAAAAGTGGCGACAGTTTCACAGATCGCAGCCCCCCAGGGATGGCGAGGTCTAATTTGAGTTTGCGGTGTGTACCCACTGTGTGTTGGGCCCCCCAGCAGCCCGCGAAAGCGGCGACAGTTTCACATATTGCAGCCCCCCAAGGATGGCGAGGTTTAATTTGAGTTTGCGGTGAGTACCCACTGTGCTGGGCCCCCCAGCAGGCTTCGAAAGTGGCGAGAGTTTCACAGATTGCAGCCCCCCAGGGATGGCGAGGTCTAGTTTGAGTCTGCGGTGGGTACCCACTGTGCTGGGCCCCCCAGCAGCCTTCGAAAGTGGCGACAGTTTCACAAATCGCAGCCCCCCAGGTATGGCGAGGTCTAGTTCGAGTCTGCGGTGTGTACCCACTGTGCTGGGCCCCCCAGCAGCCCTCGAAAGTGGCGAGAGTTTCACAGATCGCAGCCCCCCCAAGGATGGCGAGGTCTAATTTGAGTCTGCGGTGTGTACCCATTGTGCTGGGCCCCCCAGCCGGCCCTCGAAATTGGCGACAGTTTCACATATCGCAGCCCCCCAGGGATGGCGAGGTCTAATTTGAGTCTGCGGTGTGTACCCACTGTGCTGGGCCCCTCAGCAGCCCTCGAAATTGGCGACAGTTTCACAGATCGCAGCCCTCCCAGGTATGGCGAGGTCTAATTTGAGTCTGCGGTGTGTACCCACTGTGTTGGGCCCCCCAGCAGGCTTCGAAAGCGGCGACAGTTTCACAGATCGCAGCCCCGCAGGGATGGCGAGGTCTAGTTTGAGTCTGCGGTGTGTACCCACTGTGCTGGGCCCCCTAGCAGCCCTCGAAAGTGGCGACAGTTTCACAGATCGCAGCCCCCCAGGGATGGCGAGGTCCAATTTGAGTCTGCGGTAGGTACCCACTGTGCTGGGCCCCTCAGCAGCCTTCGAAAGTGGCGACGGTTTCACAGATCGCAGCCCCCCAGGTATGGCGAGGTCTAATTTGAGTCTGCGGTGTGTACCCACTGTGCTGGGCCCCTCAGCAGCCCTCGAAATTGGCGACAGTTTCACAGATCGCAGCCCTCCCAGGGATGGCGAGGTCTAATTTGAGTCTGCGGTGTGTACCCACTGTGCTGGGCCCCCCAGCAGCCCTCGAAAGTGGCGACAGTTTCACAGATCGCAGCCCCCCACGGATGGCGAGGTCTAATTTGAGTTTGCGGTGTGTACCCACTGTGCTGGGCCCCTCAGCAGCCCTCGAAAGTGGCGACAGTTTCACAGATCGCAGCTTCCCAGGGATGGCGAGGTCTAATTTGAGTATGCGGTGTGTACCCACTGTGCTGGGCCCCCCAGCAGCCTTCGAAAGTGGCGACAGTTTCACAGATCGCAGCCCGCCCCAGGGATGGCGAGGTCAAAGGCAGGGGGAAGAGAGGGACGGGAAGGAAGGAAGGAGACGCGCGAGCAGTGCTCTATTCAAAACGAGAACCCAACGCAGGAGGGTTGGGAAAAAATCAGAACTCAACGGTCCCCGCGGATAACTCGGATCGGCGCTGGGGTCGCCTGGTGGCGCCTCCTGCGCCGCCCCTGACGCGCTCTGCGGAGGGTCCAGCGCGAATCCGAGAAATCTGCGCAGACTTCAGAGTTTGTATGTTTATGCCGATGCTTGTTCCCGAAGAATGCGGACGCTTGCGAGCTGAAGTTTCACTTGTTTGTGGCTCGCATCCTGGGCGAAATCTGAATGGATGGACAACTGCAGTTTTCCAGACGGCGTCTGCGATCCAGGGGAGCTCTAGCACGAGCCAGCCTTTCATCGGGGCCCCTCGGGCCGTCCTGCAATACATTCAGTCTCGAAAGCCAGCTCTGGTGCTCTCTGGTTGAAGGGCTTAGCGGGAGCTTGGCGGGCGTGCCGAGAGGACGCGGCAGAGGTCGCGCCGAGCTGGTCTCTGCGCTCTGCCCTTCTGTGGGTCCTGGCGGGGGACTGGTGCAGACTTTTGTGTGGACCCCGTGCCGCTCGGTCGTTCACATGCGCGACAAGTTTCACTCTGTCTGGCCACGTGCGGCCGCCGGTCTCACCACCTTCTCGCCTCTCCTGCTCTGTCGACTGCGAGGGGGGGGGGGTGATCCATAACCACCGCCTGGGAGATCGATCTTCGGAGACCTTGGCAGGCGGTGGATATGGATACACTCTGGCCGCCTGGGGAAAAATATGGGCATATCCACCGCCCCTGGGTTTCCAGCACGTCGTGCCCCCACGCGGTCAATATTGATGAATCCCCACCTCGCATGAGTAAGTACTGATTACAATATCCCTCACACCAAGCACTTGATGCAAGCACAAGATAAGAGAAGTAATCTCACTTTATCTCCGTACTCAAAGCAGTCGTGAGTAGGTGCGTCCACCCTCCCGCCCAGCTTGTGAGCCACAACAGCCATGGGCGGAAGGGACAAATATACATTATCACCCTACATATCACATCCTCGCCTATATGTTTTCACACAGGAAAAAAGTTGCTAAATAATGCATGGCAAATCTGAAGCAAGCCTCCAGAATATTCATGAATATGCTTGTCGGCTCGACCGGCCAAAAGCCGCCCGCACACCGAACAACAACTATCAAGATATCAAATCAAACCTTGAGTAACAAATGACAAGATCTCCGATCAAATCTTCAGCAACAAATATCAAGATCTCAAATCAAATCTTGATGCAAACATCATCCCTTCACTTGAGAGGGTGCACTCATCATCTCTTCACGTGAGCTAACCCTGGCCCTTGTTCTCGCTATGGCCGTTTTGCTGGACCCTCATCCGCGCCATGACCCTCGCAGTCGTTTGCATCCGACGGCCTGGGAAAAGTCCATCCACGCCCGCTGCAGCAGCCCGTAGTGCTTCTGGCTCATCTTCTTCGCGGGGAGCGGCGCGTGGAGCTTCTCCCAAAACTTGCCGCTCTGGGAGGAGTTCGCCTGGCGTTGCGTTACTCTCTATCTTCCTCTCTCTTTCTCTCTCTCTCTCTCTCTCTCCTTGTTTCTTCTTTTATCCCTTCCTTCCTTCCCTCCTTCCATCTCCTCGTTGTCATGATCTCCCTTCGGTAGCTACATTCGGCTTCTCTCCTTCTCGTCTCCCCCCTGCCCCCCTCTGGTGTACCATCCTTCTTCATGTCTTCGATTTCGTCCACCTCCCCCTCATCTTCCTCATCCTCCTCCTCTCCCTCCTAGCCAATTCATGGCTCTGCCGATGTCGCTTTCGTACGGCGCGGGTGTTCGGTGCGAGCGGTGCAGTTAAGCAGGAAGCAAGCAGCTTGAGCCCGAAACGTTCTAGAGTAAGAGCAAGAGTACTAATAATAGCAATAGTAATAATACGGGTAAGAGTAAGAGTAAGAGGTCGATTGAGAGTAAGAGTATATTATCAAGAGTATGAAGGGACTCATTGTGCGCCCACGTGCATGCCAAACCCCTCTGCCAGCTATTGTTCGGTTTGCTTTGGGTCGTTTCGGGTGGCGTGCCGCTGCAGCGCAACAGAAAGCAGTGCGCACTCAGTTGCCCTGCCCCTGCAATGGATCCTTCGCCGACTCCGCGATCCCCGCCCCCCCCCTTTCCCCACCGGTCATCGATCCTCCCTTGCTCTTCGCTCCTGTTCATTGTCTTGGTGTTTTGATGCGATTTGGCTGCGCAGCTGTGGTGTGCGTCGTCCGCGCGTTTTTGCCTGGCTAGCGGGCTGCCCTGGTGCTTGTAAGCCCTCTCGAGCCGCTCCCCCGCTGCATGCCCGCCCTGCCTCCCTTTTCCCCTGTCCGACTTTTTCCACGGTATCGCTTTCGCGCGTGAGGTTTGCCGCATCGCAATCAGGGGGTCTGGCGCAGAGTGGGGGTTCTCTTTTGCCCTGCTTGGGTCGTCCGTCAGAGTTTGCTGCAATAGTTTCGGCCGAAATGTTCGCGCGCGTGCTGCCTCTGCATCTGCATGTGGTCCCTCCTAGTCGCGCGTGTGCAGTCCCGTTGCGGCGCCGACGCGTTGGCACTTTGTCTTCGCTGAGCAAGTTGGCCGTTCTGTTCCAGTATCACGCACCTTTTGTTTGGAACGCGCCAGAACGTCACGGGGCAAAGTTGGCGATTGTCTGCCAACGCGCGAAGTAACCCACACGGACTTGCATTCATGTGTTTTTGTGGTCGCGAGTCATTTGGAGCCACCCATGTCCAGCCCCTCCCTGCACACCTTTTGGTACTCCAGATTCTCGGAGCTTTCATTTTCGCACGCGCTAGTGTCCGCGTGGAAATCTGGCGGCGGCGGCCATGCTGGTTTATGGGCGATGTTTGGTGCCTTTACTTTCTAGCTGGTGCCCTGCTGGAGTTGGCCGCGCTGTTTTTCACGCAGCCGCCAGGACCCGCGTAGAGCAATGGCATGGTCATGCTGGGGGGCCCTCTCGTGTCTGCTAGAATATGATCGTGTCCTACTGGAGTCCTCGGGTTTGGTGGGGTCATTCTGCGGTGATGTCGGGGTGCTGCTTAAGTCCCGCTCGGGTCTTGCTGCCAGCCGCCGCCGGCCGCCGCCGCCCCCCGCCGCACCGGCGTCCGCGCGGGCCCCCCGCCCGCCGCTGCCGGGCGCGCCCGCGCGGCAGCGGGCGGCGGCCGCGGCCCAGTCTCCGCGGCCCCCCTCTCCTCCTCGCCTTGTGGCGCCGGCGGGGCCCCGCCCGCCCGCCTGCTGCGGCGGCCCGCCAGAGCGCTGGGGCCCCGCCAGCATCCGCTCTCCTCCGCCGTGGTGGTGGTTGGGCCGCTGGTGCTGCTGGCTGCCGTCGTGGTGGCGGCGCTGCTGGTCGCTGTCGTGGTGGTGGTGCTGGCCGCCGTGCTGGTGGTGGTGGCGCTGCTAGTGGTAGTCGTTGTTGTGGTGGTGATGGTGGTGGTGGTGGTGGTGGCGGTGGTGGTGGTGCTGCAGTGGTGCGGGAGATTATCGCTGATAATGCTTTCTCGCTCTGCGCGGCAGCGGTACACGCAGCAGCTCTGAGGCCAAGGGCCTATTCGAGAAAAACGGCGGCGGTAGGGATGAATACGAGCAGGGAGAAAGAGAGCGAGGAATGAAACCACAGGGCCCTCGAGGCTTCTGGGGGAACCCCCCTCGGGCCTTTGACATTCCTAGGCAGTGAGCTTGATTCACGCTCCTCCTAGTCGCCGTCTCGGGCGCCTGAGCGGGGACTAACAAGTCACTCGCCAGAAACGTCCTTGCAAACAGGGAGATGATTATCGAGCACATCCATGCTAACAGGCTGCCCTTCGGGGCGATTTAACGGGTGCTCTGCGCGCACCTGCAAACATGAATCCTCAGCGAGGCCATCTTTTCGGGATACAAACATGACGAGGAAGGCTGGTCGCGCAGGTGAGCATGTCGTTCGGCTGCGCTGTGGGCGAGGAGCCGTTTCACGACACAACACCCTGGCTGACGTGGCGGACGCTGAGTTCGACCAGCAGCACCACGACTGCGACCAGCAGCAGCACCACCACGACAACGACCAGCAGTACCACCACCACGACCGCGACCCGCAGCACCACCACGACCACGACCAGCAGCACCACGACTGCGACCAGCAGCGCCACGACCGCAACCGGGAGCAGCAGCACCGAGACAGCGACCAGCAGCACCACCACGACCAGCACCACCAGCACAACCAGCATTACCACGACTGCGACCAGCGGAACTAGCGGGGAACTAGCGGGCTCGCGCGCGCGCCGGGGGGGCCGGGCCTGCGCGCGATGGCGCACTCGCCCGGGCCCGCGGGCAGGAGCTTGCACGCCGACCTGCCGCGCAGCCGCTCGGGGGGAGCAGAGGCGGCGCAGCAGGAGGGGAGGCGACGCGCAGGCGGAGCCAGCAGCACGGCCGCGCCAGAGGCCGAGGACGGGCCAGAAAGAGCCGCCAAACTGACCGGGCGCTCGCGCAGGGCGGGGGCGGCGGGCCGGCCCGCGGCGCCCGCCGGGATGGCCCCGTTGCCGGGGCGACGCCCCGCCATGCAGGCCGACAGAGGCAGAGGCTGCACAGGGAGGGGCGATGCCGAGCAGGGCCAGAGGCAGAGCGGCAGAGGAGGAAGAGGAGGAAGAGGAGGAAGAGGCGGCAGAGGCGGAGGAGGAGGCGGCAGCGGCAAAGGAGAATCACCGCCGCCGCCGCGACGGCGCCCCGCAACGCCGCCACCACAACGGCAACCGCCAGCACCACCGCGACGGCGACGACCAGCACCAGCAGCAGCACCACCGCCAAGACGAAGACGAGCACAAGCGACAGCACCGCAACCAGCGGCGGGGCAACGACGGCGAGCACCAGCAACAGCAGCACCAGCACCAGCACCAGCACCAGCACCAGCACCAGCACCAGCACCAGCAACACGACTACGACAGCACCGGCGCCACGACGCGACGGCCCGACCCTGGCAGACATGACCCCCCTGGGGGTGGACACCGCCAGGGTCTAACCAGGAAGACCCTGTCCACGAAGGGTCTGGGGACCCCCTTGGGGGCTTCCTGGACAAGCGGCGTGGGGCCGCCGCCGCCGCCCGACCCGGGTCCGCCGCCTGGCCTCTTGGACGCTGGTGCGGCGAGGGCCCCCGAGGCGACCACTCGGGAGCCAGGCGCGACAGCCAGAGCAGCAACCGCGACGCTCGGCGCCAGCACCGGGCGACGCACCTGACGAGGCCGAGGAGGAAGAGGCGAGAGAGCAGCACGAGGAGGCAAAGGATGCGCAACGCGACCACGAGGCGCCGCAAGGGGCAGGCGCGAACGAGAGGGCGCCGCGCCGGGCGGCCTACGCTCGCCGGGTCCTTCGCCGCGGCCGCCGGCGAGCCACGCGGCGGCTGGCGGCCAGTGCCCTCGAGGCCGCGTGCGCCGAGCACGACGCGCTCGTGGAGCAGGCGGCGGCTTTCGAGCGTCGGCGTGCTTGCCTGGCCGCGAGGTTCGACGCGAGGTGGGCGCAAAGCGAGCTCCGGAAGGCACTCGCCGCAGCCAGGGGCGCGGCGACACGCGACGAGGAGCGGCAGCCGCAGCAGCGACAGCACCAGAGCCCGCCTGCACAGCAGCAGCCGCGTGAGGAGGCACAGGAGGGCGGCAGGAGAAGGCATGGCGAGGGCCGCCGCGACCAGGAGGCCAAGCCAGGACAGCCGGCGCCCCATGAAGGGGATGGGTACTTCATCAGCTCCGGCGCCCGCACCGGAGACAGGACGCTGACCGTGAGATGGCGCGGGCGGGTGTCGGCGAGGCCGCGCCGCTCGTGACCAGAGCGCACTTTCGCCACGGGCGCTGCGAGAGCAGACAGCACCGCAGCGACCAGAGCGACAGCAGCCAGCACCCAACTGCGGCCACAGGCGGAGGAAAACTACGACGGCGCCCGCCACGGCGCCCACCACGACGGCGACCAAGACAGCAACGAGCAGCACCACGACGGCGACCAGCAGCACCAGCAGCACCAGCTGCACCGCCACAGCCACGACGGCCAAAAACAACGGCAGCAGCACCACCGCCACGACAGCCATGCACGCATGACAAGAACTGTTGCGAAATTGACTGGGCCAGCTGCTGTGCTACATTCTGCCTCGCTTTACACGGCAGGCCCTGCTCACAACTACGACCCGCGGCATCACCAGCCCCACCAGCTACACCACCACGACGGCGACCACACCAGCACCGCGCCAACCGGCACCACGGCGACGACAACGACAAGCACCACAGCACGCAGCCAACGACCAGCGCCACTGCACGCGCACACAGCGACCAGCACCACAGCGGCAGCACACAGCACCACAGCGACCAGCACCATAGCGACCAGCACCAGCGACAAGCACCACAGCACGCACCCAACGACCAGCACCACAACGAAGACAACGACCGCGGCCAGCAGCAGCACCACGAGCAACACAGCGGCGGCGACCAGCAGCCCCAAAAGCAGCAAGCACAGCCAGCAACACCACAGCGACCATTGAGGGAAAGACCACGAGACCAGCAACACCACGCCAGCAGCACACAGTACCAAGACCAGCACCACGGCGGCGATATTGACCAGCACCACAGCAACGACCAACACCACAGCGACCAGCGCGACAGCGACCAACACAGCAGCAGCAGCAGCAGCAGCAGCAGCAGCAGCGGCGGCGGCGGCGGCGGCGGCGGCGGCGGCGGCGGCGGCGGCGGCGGCGGCGGCGGCGGCGGCGGCGGCAGCAGCAGCAGCAGCAGCAGCAGCAGCAGCTGCAGCAACAGCAGCAGCACACAGCACCACAACGACCAGCACCACAGCGACCAACACCAACGACCAGCAACACAGCACGCACCAAACGACCAGCGCCACAGCACGCAGCCATCGACCAGCACCACAGTGACGATCAGCACCACCACAGCACCACAGCACGCAGCCAACGACTGCGAGCGGCAGCCCCCTGGCAGCAGCAGCAGCAGCAGCAGCAGCAGCAGCAAAAGCAGCAGCAGCAAAAGCAGCAGCAGCGGCAGCCAGCAGGGCCCTCCGCCACCCCAGACGGCCATTCCAGCCGTTTGGCCGCCAGCCCTCCAGCCCCTTCCGAGGGAGGGGGCTGGCGTCAGCTGCAGCCCGTGCCCCCCAGGGGAAAAAAAAAAAAAAAAAAAAAAAAAAAAAAAAAAAAAAAAAAAAAAAAAAAAAAAAAAAACGGTAGGACCTCCCTGGGGCCAGTTCCCCATCGGGGTTCGCGCGGCTCCGCTGCGGTCCCCGGTGGCGCCCCGGCTTGTGCAGCAAGCCCACAGGAGCAACGCGACAACATGCTCGACCACAAAAGGCGGCACGACTCCCAACAAGGCCGCCGCGAGCAGCAGCACAACGACGACGACAAGCAGCAACATCAGCAGCAACACCACTACCACGACAACCATCACCAGCGGCAGCGTCGCCACTGCGACCCGCTGCAGCGGCACCACCACGACGACCAGCAGCAGCAGCAGCAGCAGCAGCAGCAGCAGCAGCAGCAGCAGCAGCAGCCGCAGCAGCAGCAGCAGCAGCAGCACCACCACCACCACCACCACCACCACCACCACCACCACCACCGCTACCACGACCAGCAGCAGCAGCAGCAGCAGCAGCAGCAGCAGCAGCAGCAGCAGCAGCAGCAGCAGCAGCAGCAGCAGCAGCATGGCAACCACCACAACGACACCCTGCGACACCGACCAGCAGAAACACCAACGCCACCGCAAACACAGCGACCAGCAGCAGCACCGCGACAGCGACCGACAGCGCCGCCACCAGCACCAGCGCCAGCACAAGCACCGCCACCACCACGACAGGAGCAGGGCGCGCTGGCGAGGAGTCCGCGGGAAGCGCTCTACGGCTACCGCGGACAACGGGTCGGCGAAGCTAGCCACCCAGGCCCCCCCGGGCCAGCCGACGAGCCGCCGGGCACGCCGGAACGCAGATTGGGAGAGTCTGCCCCGGTACCAGCGCTCGCGGAGACGCCGCCGCACATGCTGTCGGCGCCAGAAAGGTTTGCCACGCCAGACTCGCGAGCGGGCGCGCGGTCGGCCTCACCACCGCCACCGCCACCGCAGCTGAACCACTTCGCCAGCATTTTCGGCGCCTGGCCGGCAGCGCCCCCTGAACCAGAGGGAAGGCGGTGGGACTTCTCGGGCCTCTCCCTGCCGCTGCCAGGCCGCGAGGCGGCCAAGGAGCAGCGACAGCCACCGCAGCAACAGCAGGGGCCAGACCGGCCAGACAGGGAGGAATGCGCCATCTGCCAGACGCCGCTCGAAGGGGACACCGTGACGTGGCCAGCTTGCGGCCATGTCCCCCGCCGCCTCCACGCAGCGTGCGCAGCGAGGCATCGGCCGACACGGGCGGGCCTGGCCCACTTGTACCACACAGGTGACGCATCCCGTGCCGAAAGGTCGCCATGCCCCCTTTGCAACAGCCCGTGGGGGGACTCGCCAGGTGGCGTGGCGGCGCTCGCGGGCTTTGTTGGATCCCTGAACGCTTCTGGAGACTACCCCACCCGAGGGTGCAGGTGCTCACGCTGCCGAGCCGCGGCCGGCCCGCCAAGTGAGGAGGAGGCGGACCCTTACGCAGGAGGACCCCTTGAGCAGCCAGGAGGGCCCGCGCCGCACGCCATCGCAGTCAGCCCGCGACATTTCCAACCCCTGCGGTGGCGGCACTCTCGCGGGCCCAGCGGGCTGGCGGGCAATGCCTTTTTTTTTTTTTTTATTATTATTTTGTTTTTGTTTTTCTCCTCCCCTTCCTTACCCCAAGGCTGCCGCGTCCCCTTGCGGCCAGCGCGGACCCCCCGCGCGCCCACGGTGAGTGTGGGGCGGGGGCGCGCCCCGAAGGAGCGGGGGGTTTTCGGCCGAAGCCAGGGCAACCCCGAACCTCCCGCCAGCTAGCCGCCCCGCCGGGGGCCTCCCGCTCAGCTGCCCCAAGCCCCTCGGCGCCCCAGGAGCGCCCGGGGCGCCCTCGGCCAGCCGCCGCCAGCCGCCGCCGCCAGCCGGCGCCTTGTGCCGCGGCGCCCGGCCCGTCGCCGCCAGTCGCCGGCCGGCCGCTCGTCGCAGCGCCGCGCCGCCGGGCCTGCCGCCGCCAGCCGGTGCCGCCGCCGCCGCCCTCGGGGCGGCGCTGGCGGCGCAGCTTTCGGCCTCTGCGCGGCCGCGCCGCCGCCGGCCGCCGCACTTCGCCGCGGCGCCTGGCCTGTCGCCGCCTGCCGCAGGTCGGCCGCAGGCCGCCGCGCCTCGCCGCCGGTCCTGCCGCCGCTGGTCGCCGCGCCCGCCGCCGCAGGTCGCTGGGCAGAGGGTGTGGCTTAGGAGGGCTGAATCCTCCCCCCTCTGCCCGTGCGCGAACCTGCGGCGGCGCTGCGCCTCGCGGCGGTGCGTTCGCCCTCCGCGCCGCCGCGCTGCCTCGGGCCAGCGCCAGCGTCTCCTCCGCCGCCTCCGCCGCCGCCGCCGCCGCCTCCTCCTCCTCTGTGCTGCTGGCTGCTGTCGGGGTGCTGCTAGTCGCCGTGCTGCCCCTGGTCCTGGTGGTGCTGGTCGCCGTGGTGGTGCTGGTCGTAGTGGTGCTGGTCGCCGTGGTGGTGCTGGTCGCCGTAGTGGTGCTGGTCGTGGTGGTCCTCCTCCTGGTCGTGGTGGTGCTGGTCGCAGTGGTGGTGCTGGTCGCCGTGGTGGTGCTGGTCGCCGTGGTAGTGCTGGTCGTGGTGGTCCTCCTGGTCGTGGTGGTGCTGGTCGCCGTGGTGGTGCGGGTCGTAGTGGTGCTGGTCGCCGTAGTGGTGCTGGTCGCCGTGGTGGTGCTGGTCGTGGTGGTCCTCCTGGTCGTGGTGGTGCCTGGTCGTAGTGGTGCTGGTCGTGGTGGTGCTGGTCGCCGTGGTGGTGCTGGTCGTAGTGGTGCTGGTCGCCGTGGTGGTGCTGGTCGCCGTGGTGGTGCTGGTCGTGGTGGTCCTCCTGGTCGTGGGGCTGGTCGTGGTGGTGCTGGTCGCTGTGGTGGTGCTGATCGCCGTGGTGGTGCTGGCCGTGGGCGTGGTGGTGCTGGTCGTGGTGGTAGTGGTAGTGGTCCTCTGGCCGTGGTCGTGCTGGTCGTGGTGGTGGAGGTGCTGGTCGTGCTGGCCGTGGTCGTGCTGGCCGTAGTCGTGGTGGTGCCGGTCGTGGTGGTCGTGGTGGTCCTCCTGGCCGTGGTCGCGCTGGTCGCCGTGGTGGTCGCCGTGGTGATGCTGGTCGTGGTGCTGGTCGTGGTGGTTCTCCTGGTCGTGGTGATGCTGGTGGTGGTGCTGGTCGCTGTGGTGGTGCGTAGTCGTGGTGCTGGTCGCCGTGGTGGTGCTGGTCGTGGTGATGCTGGTCGCCGTGGTGGTGCTGGTCGTGGTAGCCCTCCTGGTCGTGGTGGTGCTGGTCGCCGCGGTGGTGGTCGCCGTGGTGATGCTGGTCGCCGTGTTGGTGCTGGTCGCCGTGGTGGTCCTCCTGGTCGTGGTGGTGCTGGTCGTGGTGGTGCTGGTCGCCGTGGTGGTGCCGGTCGCCGTGGTGGTGCTGGCCGTGGGCGTGGTGGTGCTGATCGTGGTGGTGGTGGTCATAGTGGTCCTCTGGCCGTGGTCGTGCTGGTCGTGGTGGTGGTGGTGCTGGTCGTGCTGGCCGTGGTCGTGGTGGTCGTGGTCGCCGTGGTGCTGGTCGTGGTGGTGGTCGTAGTGCTCCTCCTGGCCGTGGTCGCGCTTGTCGTGGTGCTGGTCGCCGTGTTGGTGCTGGTCGTGGTGGTCCTCCTGGTCGTGGTGGTGCTGCTCGTGGTGGTGCTGGTCGCCGTGGTGGTGCGTAGTCGCGGTGCTGGTCGTGGAGGTGGTGCTGGTCGCCGTGGTGGTGCTGGTCGCCGTGGTGGTGCTGGTCGTGGTAGTCCTCCTGGTCGTGGTGGTGCTGGCCGTGGTGGTGCTGGTCGCTGTGGTGGTGCCGGTCGCCGTGTTGGTGCTGGTCGTGGTGGTGCTGGTCGCCGTGGTGGTGCTGGTCGCCGCGGTGGCGCTGGTCGCCGTGGTGGTCCTCCTGGTCGTGGTGGTGCCGGTCGAGGTGGTGCTGGCCGCCGTGGTGGTGCCGGTCGCTGTAGTGGTGCCGGCCGTGGTCGTGGTGGTGCTGGTCTTGGTAGTGGTGGTCGTCGTGGTGGTCCTCTGGCCGTGGTCGTGCTGGTCGTGGTGGTGGTGGTGCTGGTCGTGCTGGCCGTGGTCGTGCTGGCCGTGGTCGTGCTGGCCGCGGTCGTGGTGGTCGTGGTGGTCCTCCTGGCCGTGGTCGCGCTGGTCGTGGTGGTGGTCGCCGTGGTGGTGCTGGTCGTGGTGCTGGTCGTGGTGGTTCTCCTGGTCGTGGTGGTGCTGGTGGTGGTGCTCGTCGCTGTGGTGGTGCGTAATCGTGGTGCTGGTCGCCGTGGTGGCGCTGGTCGCCGTAGTGGTGCTGGTCGTGGTGGTCCTCCTGGTCGTGGTGGTGCTGGCCGTGGTGGTGCTGGTCGCTGTGGTGGTGCCGGTCGCCGTGGTGGTGCTGGTCGTGGTGGTGCTGGTCGCCGTGGTGGTGCTGGTCGCCGTGGTGGCGCTGGTCGCCGTGGTGGTCCTCCTGGTCGTGGTGGTGCTGGTCGAGGTGGTGCTGGCCGCCGTGGTGGTGCCGGTCGCTGTGGTGGTGCCGGCCGTGGTCGTGGTGGTGCTGGTCTTGGTGGTGGTGGTCGTCGTGGTGGTCCTCTGGCCGTGGTCGTGCTGGTCGTGCTGGTGGTGGTGCTGGTCGTGCTGGCAGCAGTCGTGCTGGCCGCGGTCGTGGTTGTGGTCGTGGCGGTCCTCCTGGCCGTAGTCGCGCTGGTCGTGGTGGTGGTTGCCGTGTTGGTGCTGGTCGTGGTGGTCCTCCTGGTCGTGGTGGTGCTGGGCGTGGTGGTGCTGGTCGCTGTGGTGGCGCGTAGTCGTGGTGCAGGTCGCCGTGGTGGGGCTGGTCGCCGTGGTGCTGGTCACCGTGGTGGTGCTGGTCGTGGTGGTGCTGGTCGTGGTGGTCCTTCTCCTCCTCCTCCTGGTCGTCGTGGTCGTCGTCGTGCTGGTGGAGGTGCTGTTCGTAGTTGTGCTAGTGGTGGTGGCGGTGGTTGTGGTGCTGTTCACAGTAGCTCTGCTGTCGGCGTTCCTGCGAGCTGCTGTGCCCCGCCCTGCCCGTGCGCGCCCCCACGCGGGGGCCGGTGCTCTCAGGGGAGCGCCGACAGAACGTCCCCTCGCCAGGGATTCTCCCCGTCTGTCGCTAGCGTTTCAGAGGGCACGTCCTCGAGCAGGCTCGCGGCCAGGGCGTCGTGGATGGCGTACGCCAACATGCCGCTCCACCTGTGCAGCAGCGCGGTCGCAAGCGATCCTCGCAGCGCCGCCGGCGCGCTCCTCGCCCGGGCGCGGGCCAGGGTGACGAGGAGCTTGTACGCCTCCTCGTCCCAGCGGCCGCCCGTCTCTGCTCCGGCTACGAGCAGGTAGCCCCGCCGCGAGCCCACCAGCTCAGGGTAAGTCGTTTGCTTGCGGCGCCTCGCCCGTTTCAGCGCGAGTCCTGGGCGGAGCCTCCGCGCAATCGGCCTGCCGGTGGCCCTCAGCGGGGATACGATGCAGGCGTCGATGGCGAGCTGCCTGCCGTGGTAGGCAGGGAGGCCGTTGGCCACCACCTCGATGCGGCGCCCGTCGTTGGCGGCAATGCCCGGGAGGTTCATGTCGCGCAGGAACACGTCGGTGCGGACACGGCCTCCTGCCTCCCGGCACACCCGGGCCCACATCCGCTCGATGGGAGCGCCGCGCTTCAGCAGGCGTCCGCTGCGGGGGCAAGCTGCTCTGTGGTCGCCTCTCTCGTCCAAGTGGGCCTGGCAGGAGCGCCCGTTGCACCTGCTTGCCGTGGCGTCCAGCGGCAAGCGGAGCCGTCTCTGGAGCAGTGCCCGGAAGCGCTCTGGCGTGAACGTGCTTTCTGGCGTCGTGGGGATCAGGGCCAGGTGCCGTCCGCCGCAGCGGCCTCCCTGCGAGTCGAGCATCCACTGCTGGTCGTCTGTGAGGCTCGGGAGAACGACCTCCTCCCTGTAGCGCCGCTCTCGGGCTGCGGAGGCGTGGTACTGCCATCCGTGCTTCCACTCGCCTGGCTCTGGCTCTGTCTGTTCAGGGCGCGCGCCGTCCCAGACCTCCTGCCAAGTTGGGCACGTCGCAAAGCCGTCGCGGGCGGCGGCAGCCCTCGCGCGCTCAGCTTCCTGGAGGCACGAGGCTGCGGCGCCTGTTCCGGCGAGGAGGGTGGCGGTGAGCTCCGTTGCTGCTGTAGGGTTTCTTTGTCGCAACATGGGGAGCGCGTCCGCCCAAGACGCCCAGTACGCGCACTCGGCCGTGCGCGCGGCTGACCTGAGTCCAAGGCCTCCGAGGCCGAGCGGCAGCGAGCTCACTCGGGAGAGCCTCTCTGCTTCAGCTGGCGCGGGGTCGAGGTCGAGGAGGTCGTGCAGCGCCTCCTGCAGCCCGCGGTCGTGGGCCTCGGCGTAGGACCGCGACAGCGTCGGAGGCAGCGTGCGCAGGACGTGGTTGCACCTCGGCACCGCGCAGTACAGCAGGAGCGCCCAAGCGCACTGAAGGTCTGGCAGGTTGGGGAGTTCTTGTAGGAAGCTGCGCTCCTCGTCCGTCCTCTGCTGCGTCAGCCGGGCCGCGAACGCCGCGGTGCCCAGGGGCGTGCCAAGTACCTTGAGGCCGCGGTGCTCCTCAGGCGTGCCGGCGCCGCCAACCCACACGTCTGTGCCCAACGACAGATGCCCTGCTGGTTCGAAGCCGCCCCGGTTCCACATGCGGCACTTGCCGAGGTTCGCCTCGATCCCTGCCCACTCGCGCATGGCAGCGGTAACCACGCGGAAAGCCTCTGTGGCGCGCTCTGGTCTGCATACAATGTAGACGTCGTCCAAGTAGGCGATCAGCGTCTCGCCCGGCTGAATCTGCGCGCGGGCTCTCTCCAGGGCGCCATGCTGAGCCAGGGAGTACAGCGCCGGCATGAGCGGGTCGCCTTGCTCTCCGCCTTCTCCCTGCCTCACCTCGTGCGCGACTCCTGCATCGTCTGTCCAGAGGTACGTCGACGGCTGGCCGTAGGAGAGCAGGACGAAGGGGACCATGGCAGAAGCCTCCGGCAGCGAGAGGAGCTTCTCGATCATGCGGTCGCGGCGCACGTGGTCGAAGGCCCCAATGCCGTCGATGCTGACGATGGTCGCCGCGGGGTCGGAGTCCGTGGCCGCTCGGAGGAAGTGGGCGGCGCTGTCTGTGCCCGCTCTCGTCGAAAGCGCGTACTGGAACGGCGCGCAGGCGTCGCCCATCTCGGACCCATACTGCCGGGAGAGGGCCTTGCCCACGAGCCGGCGGAAGGCGTCGCCTGCAACAATGCCTCGCGCGCGGCCGTTGTCCTTCAGCAGCGCCGTCATGCGGCCTGTGCCCAGGGCGCGGGCAACGCTCGCTGGGATCTTGGCCCGCGCGTAGCGCTCCGCCACGGCAGCTTGCAGCTCGAGCGTCTCGTCTTCGTCCAAGGCCAGCTTGAGCAATTCAAAGCTGGCTCCGCTCAGCGAGCTGGAAGACCCTTTCGGGGCGGAGCGGACGCAGTCGGTCCAGATGCGGCGGTCGAGCTCGACGGGTCGAGCCGGCTGGAAGGCTCGGGCGGCAGGCGGCAAGTCGGCGGCGGGCCTCGGCGGTCGCCGGGCGGGGTCTCGCAGTTCTGCCAAAGTCTCCGCCGTGCCCGGCGCCAGCCCGCGCGAGGCGAGCAGCTGCCGCGCCTTGCTGAGGCCCCCTGCTCTGACCAGCGCCACCGCGTCTTCCAGGACGCGCTGGCGCCTCGCCTCGGCGTCGCCCGCGCCGCGCGCTCCTCCCGGAGGCCGCTGCCCTTGCAGGCTTGGGGCCAGCAGCGCTTCCCAGGAGCCGTCCTCGAACTGCTCCAGTCGCGCTTCGAGCTCTCGCCGCCCTGGCGCTCCAGTGCTCGCGGTCCGTCGCAGCAGCATGCGCCAGATGAGAACCAGGAGCTTCCACGCCCTCACCTTCTGCAGCCCGTCGGCGTCGCCAGGAAGGGCGTCTGCGCGCAGGACCTCCTCGAGGACCGTGTGGTAGAGTTGGCGAAGGCGGCCGCGGAGGAAAGCCGGCGGCGCCCGGATGCACGGCACCCGCCGGCGCAGTTCGGCCTCCAAGTCCACTGCGTCAAGAAGCACCCAGGCGGCGTCGGGGAAGGCAGACTGCGCCGGGCGCCGGTTTCGTCGCCGGCCTCCGCCACTGCGCGGCGGCGCTGGCGCAGGCGGCGGCGCTGGCGCAGGCAGCGCGGGGCCAGCGCTGTCGGAGGCGCTGTCGCTCTGGCTGTGGCTGCCCTCTTCCTCGCTGCTCTCGTCGTCGTCGTCGTCGCTGCTCAGGTCTCCTCTGCCGCCTGCTCGCCCTCTGCCTCCTCGGGCGCCTCTGCCCCCTCTGCCTCCTCCAGCGCCTCTTCGTCCTCTGCCTCCTCTTGCGCCTCTCCCTCCTCTGCCTGGTGCGGCGCCTCCCTCTCCCTCAGCCTGCGGCTCCTCCTCGGCGCCTCTTCCGCGCGCGTCTGGCGGGCCCGGTGCTCCAGGCCCTGCTGCCGGGGCGGGTCTTGGAGGCAGCCCGCGCGCAAGCCGTGCCCTGTAGGCGTCAGCCTGCACCTCCACAGCGCGGATGAAGTCCACCCCCCCGAAGATCTGCATCACGATGTCCTGGGCGATCGGCTGCACGTATCCTCTGTCGTCGGCAAGGAGCCCTACCACCGCTGGCAGCCCCAGTTGGTCCCCGTGCAGCCCGTCTCCGAGAGCCTGCGGCAGTAGGGGGCCCGCCGCGCGGAAGGCGGACACGTCGGCGCGCGGCCTCTCTCGGAGGAACGCCGCGGCGTTCTCCCACCAGTGTGCTGCAGCAGGGTGCTGTCGCCACGCGGCGGCTTCCTGCACGTCAAGTTGGCCCGCGGCGTCCAGGAGGAGCGGCACGTACATCCAGGAGTTAAGGTAGCGGCTGGTCTCTGCAGCGTGTCGTGGAGGCGACCAGCCGCTGAACTGGGTTCGTGGGCCGTCCGCCGCCGGTGGGTCCGGGCTCCCGCCTCCTGCTCCTGTCTCTGGCGGCCGTTCTGGCTGTGCGGCCTCTGGCTCGGGCAGCGCTGTGGCGGCGCAGCTTTCGCAGAGCCAGTTTCCCTGCCACCTCCAAGGCCCTCCGGCGTCCCCGCTGGCCCGGGCGACCCACCCGACCTGCCCTGGCTGGCCGCAAGGGCGCTGCGGCGGCCTCTCGCCCAGCGGCGGCGGGACCTCGCTACCGAGCGGGGCGACATCGCAGGCGGCGCATTCCCAGCTGCCCGTCAGCCCATCTGGCCCGCGCGAGTGCCGCCATCGCATGGGTCGCTCCGGGTGGCGCGGGCGCATGGCGAACGCGTGCGGTGCCGGCCCCTCCGGCAGCACGAGGGGCCCCCCTCGGTACCGGTTGGCCCGCTCCTCGTCGGAACTCGGGTCGCCTGCAACTCCCCGGCAAGGCAGGCAGCGGCACCCTCGGAAAGGTAGTCCCCCGCCGCGCCCAAGGTGGCCCGCCAGCTCCGCGAGCCGCGCGGCAGAGTTCGGGCCGTCGCCCCACCTGTGGTTGCAGAGCGGGCACGCTGCGTCCTCTACCCGGCTGGAATCGCCGCCCGAGTTCCGCAGGTGTGCGAGTCCGCGGCGGAGAGGGCGAAACCGGGCCAGGCAGGCTGCGTGGAAGCAGTGCGGGACGTGGCCGCAGTCGGGCCATTGCACCCTCGAGTCGTCGAGCGGCTCCTGGCACATGTAGCAAACCTCGCTGGCCTCTGGCTGCTCCGGCTCCTGGAAGTCCGGCCCCTGCTGTGGTTGCTGCGGCTGTTGCTGCTCCTCCGCCGCCGCGCGTTCGGCTGTCTCCCGCGGCGGCGCGAACAGCCCAGAGAAGTCCCATTCGGCCGCAGGCGCCTGTCCGAACACGGCGCTGAAGTGGCTCTGTCCGGCAGGCAGCGGCGACAGAGACCGGCCCGGCGAACCGAAGAGCTCTCGAGGGGGAGTCTCGGCTTCCGCCGGCCGGGGCGCGGATTCGCCCGAAACCTCGCCCGCTGGCTCGGGCAGGTCCGCTTGCGAGCGTCCGCGCGGCGGCGTGGCTGGGGCAGCGTCGTTGTGCGGTGGCCCTGGGTGGCTCGCCTCACCCACGCGCTGTCCGCGGTAGCCGTACAGCGCGTCTCGCTGGTCCCTCCCTGGTGTGCGCAGCTCCTGTCGTGGTACAGGTGGTGCTGCCAGTGTCACTGCTGGTGCTGGTGCTGGTGGCGGCGCTGCCGGTCGCTGTCGTGGTGTTGCTGTTGGGCGCTGTCGTGGCGGTGGTGTTGCTGCTGGTCGCTGTCGTGGTGGTCGCTCTCGTCGTGCGCGCGGTCGTTGGGAGCCGCCGCCTGCTACCGTGGCTGTGTGCTGGCTGCCGTCGCTCTGGTCGCCACGGGACTGCCTGCCCTCGCGCGCTCCTCCCTTGACCTCCCCCTGAGACTTCAGAGTCCCTCCAAGAATATGTTCTTCCTGAGATCTCCAAGTCAATCCGGGAGTCTGGGTCAGTGCAGCGCTGGGTGGTGCTCGTGGTGCCGGTGGTGCTGCTGGTGGCTGTCGTGGCGGTGGTGCTGCTGCCGTTGTTTTGCGCCGTCGTGGCTGTGGCGGTGCTGCTGGTGCTGCTGGTCGCCGTCGTGGTGCTGCTCGTTGCTGTCTTGGTCGCCGTCGTAGTTTTCCTCCGCCTGTGGCCGCAGTTGGGTGCTGGCTGCTGTCGCTCTGGTCGCTGCGGTGCTGCCTGCTCTCGCGGCGCCCGTGGCTGTCGCGTTGCTCCTGTGGGCTTGCTGCACAAGCCGGGGCGCCACCGGGGACCGCAGCGGAGCCGCGCGAACCCCGATGGGGAACTGGCCCCAGGGGAGTCCTACCGTGGGAATGGGGCTCTTCCCCTGGGGGGCACGGGCTGCAGCTGACGCCAGCCCCCTCCCTCGGAAGGGGCTGGAGGGCTGGCGGCCAGACGGCTGGAATGGCCGTCTGGGGTGGCGGAGGGCCCTGCTGGCTGCCGCTTCTGCTGCTTTTGCTGCTGCTTTTGCTGCTGCTGCTGCTGCCAGGGGGCTGCCGTCCGCAGTCGTTGGCTGCGTGTTGTGGTGCTGTGGTGCTGGTCGTTGGGTGCGTGCTGTGGCGCTGGTCGTTTGGTGCATACTGTGTTGCTGGTCGTTGGTGTTGGTCGCTGTGGTGCTGGTCGTTGTGGTGGTTGCCATGCTGCTGCTGCTGCTGCTGCTGCTGCTGCTGCTGCTGCTGCTGCTGGTCGTGGTGGCGGTGGTGGTGGTGGTGGTGGTGGTGGTGGTGCTGCTGCTGCTGCTGGTCGTCGTGGTGGCGCCGCTGCAGCTGGTCCCGGTGGCGACGCTGCCGCTGGTGATGGTTGTCGTGGTGGTGTTGCTGCTGATGTTGCTGCTTGTCGTCGTCGTTGTGCTGCTGCTCGCGGCGCCACTGTTGGGAGTCGTACCGCCTCTTATGGTCGAACATGTTGTCGCGTTGCTCCTGTGGGCTTGCTGCACAAGCCAGGGCGCCACCGGGGACCGCAGCGGAGCCGCGCGAACCCCGATGGGGAACTGGCCCCAGGGGAGTCCTACCGTGGGAATGGGGCTCTTCCCCTGGGGGGCACGGGCTGCAGCTGACGCCAGCCCCCTCCCTCGGAAGGGGCTGGAGGGCTGGCGGCCAGACGGCTGGAATGGCCGTCTGGGGTGGCGGAGGGCCCTGCTGGCTGCTGTCGTCCTGGCCGCTGCCGCGGTGCCTGCTGCTGCCGTTGCTGCCGTTGCTGCTGCTGCTGCTGCTGCTGCTGCTGCTGCTGCTGCTGCTGCTGCTGCTGCTGCTGTGAAGGGGCTGCCGTCCGTGGTCGCGGTGGTGGCGGTGGTGGTGCAGGGTGTCATCGTGGTGGTTGCGGTGCTGCTGCTGCTGCTGCTGCTGGTGGTCGTCGTGGTGGTTGTGCTGCTGCTGCTGCTGCTGCTGCTGCTGCTGCTGCTGCTGCTGCTGCTGGTCGTCGCGGTGGTGCTGCTGCAGCTGGTCGTGGTGACGGTGTTGCCGCTGGTGCCGGTTGTCCTCGTGGTGGTGGCGGTGGTGGTGCAGGGTGTCGTCGTGGTGGTTGCGGTGCTGCTGCTGGTGCTGGTCGTCGTGGTGGTTGCGGTGCTGCTGCTGGTGCTGGTGGTCGTGGTGGTGGTGGTGGTGCTGCTGCTGCTGCTGGTCGTCGCGGTGCTGCAACCGCTCGTCGCGGTGGCGTTGCTGCCGCTGGTGCTGGTTGTCGTGGTGGTGGTGCTGCTGCTGTCGATGCTTGTCGTCGTGGTGGTGCTGCTGGTCGTAGTCGTTGTGCTGCTGCTCTTGGTGCTGGCTGCCGTCGCTCTTGTCGCTGCGGTGCTGCCTGCTCTCGGGGCGCCCGTGGCGGATGTGCGCTCTGGTTATGAGCGGCGCGACTTCGCCGACACCCGCCCGCGCCATCTCTCGGTCAGCGTCCTGTCGCCGGTGCGGGCGCCGGAGCTGGGAGTACCCACCCCCCTCCAGGGCGCTAGCTGTGGTGGTGGGTGCTTGTTGTGGTGGTGGGTGCGCTTGAGGTGGTGTGCTTGGCGCGGTGCTTGTGGTGGTGCTTGTTGTGCGGTTTTTTGTTGCTCGTTGTGGTGCTGGTGGGTGCGCTTGCGGTGGTGCGCTTGGCGCCGGGCCAAAGCAGGCGTGCCCCCCGAGCAGCCCCGCCCGCGCCATCTCCTTGTCAGCCTCGGTTTTCTTGTGCGGTCGGCGCGGGGCCTGACCGTAACGCGGCCGCCCAGGGTGCAGAGACAAGTTGCTCTGGTCGGGGCGTTGCTGCGGCAGCTGGTCCTCGTCGCGCGGCGCCTGACCCTTGGCCGCCTCTTGCGCTCGTCGGGCGGCGACAAACCTTCTGCCAAACCTCTCTGTCAAGAACGCGCGCCGGCGGTGAAAGGCCGTCGCCTGCTTCATGATCGCGATGTGCTCGGCGATCGCGTCCTCTAGGTCTTGTCTCGCGGCTCGTCGGCGAGCCCGTCGAAAGCCTTTGCGAGTGAAAGCTGCTCGGCACGGCGCCTGCCCAGCTTCCCTTGCCTCGAGTGGCCCCTCTTGGCGAAGGCCGTGGCTGCGCCCTGTACGCGTGACACCCTGCGCGTCGTGGTCTCGATGCTGTTTCCAGTTGTCGTGGTTGTGGTCGTTGCGATGCCGCTTGGTGTGCGTGTGTTGTCCTTGGTGTTGCTGGTCCTGCTCTTCCTCTGCCTCTGCTTCGGCGGCCCGCCGAAAACGGAGGGGCCCGAACGACTCGCCCCTGATCAAAGTGGGCCCCTGCCTGAGCTGGCTGCTCTTCCTCGCGTGGGCCTCCGAAGTGCAGCGACGCCCGCCCACTACCTCCCGCAGGCCTGGTGGAGGGCCGGGGTCAGGCGGGAGCTCCGCAGTGCCGCTCCTCTCCTGGCGGGGTCCGCCTGTGCGGTTGCTCCCGCCTTCTCTTCCTCCCCTCTCCTGGCGGGGTCCGCCTGTGCGGGTGCCCCCGCCGCCTCCTCTGCACCCCTCCTTCCTTTGCGGTGCTGCCTCGCGTGCCTCCCCCTGAGGCGCTGCTCCTGTGCTCGCCTTGCGTGCGCGTCGCCTCCCCTCTCGCCGCGCCGCCGCTGCTCCCCCCGAGCGGCGACGCGGCAAGTCGGCAGGCACGCAAGCTGGCCCAGGCGAGGGTGCCATCGCGCGCGGCCAGGGCCCGACCCCCTGCCCCGAGGAGACCCTCGACAGGCGCGCCCCGAACAGGCGCCCACCGCCGCAGAGCAACGGCAGCCTGGCCGCTTCGCCGGATGGCCCCCCCTGGCGGGCCCACTACGAGAACGAACCAACTCACGCGTGTACGTGCCCTTGCTATTAGCAGCGGCGGGGCTGCTTGACCAGCAGGAAGCGGCGGGATGGAGCACGCACCCGCTCACGCACGACTGGTGGCAGCCGACAGTGGAGGCCTTGCAGCAAGCGGACCCCGTGCCAGCCGAGACCTTCGCCCAAGGGCTGGAGTCCGCAGGGGCCAGCCCAGGGGCGATATATGCCGTGATCGCCGCTGGGGGCGGAGCACGCCCTGGACACGTGCACCTGCCGCCTGTGGTCAGAGCGCTGGCGGACAGCGCTGGCTACATCGACAACCTCGCCCAGGACCTCTTGCTCGAGCTCTTCGGGGGGGTCGTGCTGGCGCGGGGGGTCGACCGGCGCGCAGACGAGCTCCGCGACCCGGCCAGGTGGGCCGCAGCCGCGCCGCGCCCGCCGAGGCCGCCACCAGCGGCGCCAGCAGGACCTCAGCCCAGCGACGACGCCAGCGGAGGGGGCCCAGGAGAAGGCAGAGGCCGAGGAGGCAGAGGAGGAAGAGGCGCCAGAGGAAGCAGAGGGCGAGGCGCTAGAGGGGGCCGAAGAGGAAGAGGCACCAGAGGAGGGGGAGGAGGGGGAGGAGGCAGCTCGAGCAGCAGCACCGCCAGCGAGAGCGAGGAGGACACTGAGGACAGCGCCTCCAGCAACTCTGGCCCCGCGCTGCCCGCGCCGCTGGCCCAGCCCCGCCGAGACGGGGGCGCGGGACGAGCTGCTCCTCCCCGGGCGCCCCTGGGGCGCCGCCCCGCCCACGCCCGCGCTCGCTTGACGGCGGCAGAGAGGGAAGCGCTGGACGCGACAGACGCAGCATCTGTGCTCCGGGCCCGCGTGCCAACCCTCCAACGGGCGCCAGCGTTCGCGCGGGGGCCGTTCCGCAACGCCTTGCGCAAAGCTTTGGAGCTGATCCGAGAGGGCGAAGCAGACGAGACAGGAGCAGCGAGAGGGTGGAAGCTGTTCCTCCTGCTCCCACGACTGCTCTTGAGGAGAGAGGCGGGGCAGCAAAGGATCCCCAAGGAGCAACTCCTGGAGAGGTTCACCCGCTTCGAGGCTGGAGACTGGGCGCAGCTTTTGACAGAAGCACAGCCGGGCCCGCCGCGCAGGCCGCCCGAGCGAGACGCGAACGGGCAGAGCAGGGCGCCCGAGGCACGACGGGGCCGGGCGCCAGACGAAAACGAGGAGCTCCGCAGCCGCTGCGAGAGGGCCCGCGAGCTGATCCGCCTCGGCGAGGTCTCGGCGGCGCGGCAAGCGCTGACAGCGAGCGCGGTGGCACCAGGCACACAGGCCACTCTGGACGAACTCCGGGACCCGGCACGCTGCCTGCAGCAGCCGAGAGAGCAGCTCAGCGAGCGAGCCGCCCGCGCGCCGCCGCAAGGCCTCGCCAGCCTGGAACCAGACCGCCTCCTCACGAACGTGCGCAGGAGTCGCCGGGGCGCTGCGCCGGGCCCCTCAGGGATGACGGGAGAACACTTGCAGACGCTGCTGGACGACGAGCACTGCTGCGACCTCCTGCACCACGCTGCCACGCTCCTTGCGAGGGCGGAAATCCCTGGCCCCGTGGCAGAGGCCCTCCGGCTCGGCCGCCTCACGGCGCTGCGCAAGAGCAACGGGAGGGTGCGAGGCATCGTGACTGGCGACGTCTTCAGGCGGCTGGTAGCCCGCACGCTGGCGCAGCAAGTGGGCGAAGAGGTCGAGCAGGCGACTGCCCCCTTCCAGTTCGCACTCTCGACCCGAGCAGGCACGGAATGCGTGGCGCACCTCGTGCAGACTCTCACCCAGGGTGACCCGGCTGCCACGGTGGTTTCCATAGACGGAATCGGGGCATTCGACCTCGTGTCCAGAAACTCGATGCTCGAAGGATTAGCAAACCTGGGCAGGGGTAGCGCACTGCTTCCCTTCTGCCGCCTCTTCTACGGGGAAAGATCGCAGTACTGGTGGCACGACGACGCGGAACAAGGGCACGCGATCGACCAGGCGGAAGGAGGAGAGCAAGGAGACCCGCTCATGCCAGCCCTGTTTGCCTTGGGACAACACCCCGCCCTGCAACAGGTCCAAGGCATACTCTGGCCCGGGGAGCGCATCTTCGCCTTCCTTGACGACGTGTACTTGGTCACCACGCCAGACAGAGCGAGGTTCCTCTTCAAGGCCGTGCGGGACGCCCTCCAAGCGCACTGCGGCATCAGCGTGAACATGGGGAAGACGCGAGTCTGGAACAGGGGAGGGCAGGAGCCACTTGGCATCCGAGAGCTGGGCTCAGCAGCAGACCGGGTGTGGGTAGGAGGAGCAGACACACCGCCGGAAGCCCGGGGCTTGGTCGTTCTGGGGGCCCCGATAGGCCACGGAGCTTTCGTCGCCCAACACCTGGAGGCCATCCTGGAAGAACACCGCCGCTTGCTCGCGAGGATACCACACGTCGGGGACCTGCAATCCTCGTGGCTCCTGCTCAGCATGTGCGCCAACCCCCGGGCCAACTTCTTCCTGAGGGCGCTGGCTCCCGAGGACACGGCCGCCTTCGCCGCAGCGCACGACGACAACCTGGCCAACGCGCTCGCCGACTTGCTGGAACTCCCGCAAGAAGCTGTCGCAGAAGGCACGTCAGCGCGCCAACGCTGCCAACTGCCGCTTTGCATGGGGGGGCTCGGCCTGCGAAGCGCGTCCAGGACGGCGCCGGCGGCCTGGTGGGCTTCCTGGGCAGACTGCGCGCAGATGCTCCGCGAACGCTGCCCCGAGCTCACAAACCAGATCTGCGCTGCACTGAGCGAGCTGGACCGGGGCCCGCTGCCGGCCGCTCCCGGGTGCTTACAACAAGCCAGCAGGGCAAAGGAGCACCTCTCGGCGCACGGCTTCGCCGCGCCCAACTGGCACGACCTTGCGCAGGGCGCCCGGCCACCGCCGACGCACGAACGGGAGCACGGCGAATGGGCGCACGGCTGGCAGTTCTGGGCCGCCAGAGTCTTGGAGAACACAGCCCGACAGCAGCTCCTCAACGCCTCCACGCCGCCGGACCGCGCCCTCCTCCGGTCACAGAGCGGGCCGTGCGCGGGACGAGCCTTCACCGCGCTGCCCACGACGGGGGACTTCCACATCCCGCCGGCAGAATTCAGAGTCCTGCTCCTCAGGCGCTTGCGATTTGATTTACCCTTCGCAGCGAGCGCTTGCAGATGCAGAGGCAGACTGGACGCCAGAGGTGACCGCAGAGCGGCGTGCCCAAGGGCAGGGGTGCTCAAGAAGAGATCCATCCCATTGGAGAAAGCGGCTGCGCGTATCTGCCGCGAGGCCGGGGGCCGAGTCGCAGAGAATCAGCTCCTGCGAGACCTCAACGTGGACGGCGTCGACCCCCGCGACGGGCGCAAGATCGAGGTCATCGCGAACGGCCTGCCGCTCTGGGGAGGAGCGCAGCTGGCGATTGACGCGACCCTGGTGTCGCCAGTCCGCACCGACGGCACCGCGCAGCCCAGAGCCGCGGACGAGGACGGAGTCCAGCTCGCGGTCGCGCGGGGCCGGAAGGAAGCGACCTACCCCGAGCTCATCGGGTCAAGGAGATGCCGATTGGTTGTGCTGGGCTTGGAAGTCGGCGGCAGGTGGTCCGAGGAGGCCCTGACCTTCGTCCGGCTGCTCGCCAGGAGCAGAGCCCGCAGCGCGCCGCAGCGACTCCGAGCGTCGGCGCGGGCGGCGTACCTACACCGCTGGACAGGCTTGGCTGCGGTCGCGGCCCAGAGGGCGTTCGCGGCCACGCTGCTGGAGTTGCCGCCGCACACCCTGGCCGTCGACGGGGACGAGCCGCACCTCGCCGACCTCCTGGCGGACGCCCGCTACACGGAGACGCCGGCCCCTAGCCGACTGCCGCCGTGTTTCTGATGCGGTGGAACGGGCGCGGCCCCACCCCGGGGGCCCGCCCGCCGGCGCAGCAGGAGGACCAGCAGAACCACGACAACCACTACCACAAATGCGACAACAAGCAGCGGCAGCAGCTGCAGCATAACCGCCACCACCACGCCTACGACCAGCAGCGCCACCACCGCCAGCAAGGCGACCAGCACCACCACCACCACGACGGCGACCAGGGACAGCACGGCGACCAGCAGCACCACGACAACAACTACCACTACAGCGACAACAAGCAGCAGCAGCACCAGAAGCAGCAGCAGCAGCACCACCACCACCACCACCACAACCACTACGACTACCACCAGCAGCGCCACCACAACTTGCACGGCGACCAGCACCACCACCACGACGGCGACCAGGGGCAGCACGGCGACCAACAGAAACACGACAACTACTACCACAACTGCGACAACAAGCAACAGCAGCAGCAGCACCACCACCGCCACCACCACCACGACGGCGACAAGGGGCAGCACGGCGACCAGCAGAACCACGACAACTACTACCACAACTGCGACAACACGCAGCAGCAGCAGCGGCAGCAGCAGAACCACCACCACAACTACCACGACTACGACCAGCAACGCCACACCCGCCAGCACGGCGACCAGCACCACCATCACCACCACCACCACCACCACCACCACCACGGCGACCAGGAGCAGCACGGCGACCAGCAGCACCACGACAACCAATACAACTACAGCGACAACAACAAGCAGCAGCAGCAGCAGCAGCACCACCACCACCACAACCACTACGACTACGACCAGCAACGCCCCCACCACCAGCACGGCGACCAGCACCACCACCACCGCGACGCCGACCAGGGGCAGCACGGCGACCAGCAGCACCACGACGGCCACTACAACCACAGCGACAACAACAAGCAGGACCACCAGCAGCAGCAACACCACCACCACCACCACAACCATCACGACTACGACCAGCAACGACACCACCACCAGCACCGCGACCAGCACCACCACCACCACCACGACGGCGACCAGGGGCAGCACGGCGACCAGCAGAACCACGACAACTACCACCACAACTGCAACAACAAGCAGCAGCAGCGGCAGCAGCAGAGCCACCACCACCACCACTACGACTACGACCAGCAGCGCCACCACCACCAGCACGGCGACCAGCACCACCACCACCACCAAGACGGCGACCAGGGGCAGCACAACTGCGACAAGCAGCAGCAGCAGCAGCACCAACACCACCACGCCTACAAACAGCAGAGCCACCACCACCAGCACGGCCGGCGACCAGCACCACCACCACCACGATGGCGACCAGGAGCAGCAGAGCGACCAGCAGAACCACGACAATTACTACCACAACGGCGACAACAAGCAGCAGCAGCGGCAACAGCAGAACCACCACCGCAACCACTACAACTACGACCAGCAGCGCAGCGACAACAAGCAGCAGCAGCAGCAGCACCACCACCACCACCACCACCACCACCACAACCACCACAACCACTACGACTACGACCAGCAGCGCCACCACCACCAGCACGGCGAGCACCACCACCACCACGACGGCGACCAGACCAGCAGCGCCACCACCACCAGCACGGCGACCAGCACCACCACCACGACGGCGACAAGGGGCAGCACGGCGACCAGCAGAACCACGACAACTACTACCACAACTGCGACAACAAACAGCAGCAGCAGCAGCAGCAGCAGCAGCAGCAGCAGCAGCAGCAGCAGCAGCAGCAGCAGCAGCAGCAGCAGCAGCAGCAGCAGCACCACCACCACCACCACCACCACCACCAACACAACCACTACGACTACGACCAGCAGCGCCACACTCACCAGCTCGGCGACCAGCAGCAGCAGCACCACCACCACCACCACCACTACGGCGACCAGGAGCAGCACGGCGACCAGCAGCACCACGACAACCACTACAACTACAGCGACAACAGCAAGCAGCAGCAGCAGCAGCAGCAGCAGCAGCAACAGCAGCAGCAGCTGCACCACCACCACCACCACAACCACTACGACTACGATCAGCAACGCCCCCACCACCAGTACGGCGACCAGCACCACCACCACCACGACGGCGACCAGGGGCAGCACGGCGACCAGCAGCACCACGACAACCACTACAACTACAGCGCCAACAACAAGCAGCAGCAGCAGCACCACCACCACCACCACAACCACTACGACTACGACCAGCAACGCTACCACCACCAGCACGGCGACCAGAGCCACCACCACCACCACCACCATGACGGCGACCAGGGGCAGCACGGCGACCAGCAGAACCACGACAACTACTACTACTACGGCGACAACAAGCGGCAGCACCCGCATCAGCAGCAGCAGCAGCAACAGCAGCATAACCACCACCACCACCACCACTACGACTACAACCGGCAGCGCCACCACCACCACCAGCACGAATACCACTACCACCACCACCACGACGGCGACCAGGGGCAGCACAGCGACCAGCAGCACCACGACAACCACTACCACAACAGCGACAACAAGCAGCAGCAGCAGCAGCAGCAGCAGCAGCAGCAGCAGCAGAACCACCACCACAACCACTGCGACTACGACCAGCAGCGCCACACCCACCAGCACGGCGACCAGCAGCAGCAGCACCACCACCACCACCACCACGGCGACCAGGAGCAGCACGGCGGGGCCCGCGCGGACGCCGGCGCGGCAGGGGGCGACGGCGGCCGGCGGCGGCTGGCGGCGGCGGGCCGGCGGCAGCGGCTGGGCCCGCGACGGAGGCCGCAGAGGCCGAGGAGGCGGAGGAGGAGGCGGGCGCTGGGGCGAGGAGGCGGAGGGCGGCAGCGCGGGGGCCCCGCCGCCCTTTGGCTAGGAGGGGCTCGGGGAGGCACGCCAGAGCGGGCCCCGAGTGAGGGTGGGGCTAGAACGCCCGCGACTCTCGGGGCGGCCAGGGGGGCCCCGCAGCGCAGCCGCGCCAGGAGCGAGACGAGGCGCCGCGGCCGGCGGAGCCCCGCTGCGAGGGGGCGGAGGCGGAGGCGGCGGGCTGCGGCTGGCTGGGGCCCGCCAGGGGCCGGCCGAGGCGCGAGGGTGGCGGCGCGCTGGCTGGCGGAGGCGGGGGGCGCCGAGGTGGGGCCGGGCTCGGCCGCCCGCCGGCCGGCGGGGCGGACGGGGGCGGCGGCGGCGGCGGGGGGCGGCGGGCCTGAGGCCTAGGCCGACGGCGGCGGGCGGCGGGCCACTGCAGGGGCCCCGCGCGGCGGCCTCGGCTTGGCGTGAGCCCGCGCAAGGAAAAAAAAAAAGGATTAGCAAACCTGGCCAGGTAGCGCACTGCTTCCCTTCTGCCGCCTCTTCTACGGGGAAAGGTCGCAGTACTGGTGGCACGACGACGCGGGACAAGGGCGCGCGATCGACCAGGCGGAAGGAGGAGAGCAAGGAGACCCGCTCATGCCAGCCCTGTTTGCCTTGGGACAACACCCCGCCCTGCAACAGGTCCAAGGCATACTCCGGCCCGGGGGGCGCATCTTCGCCTTCCTTGACGACGTGTACTTGGTCAGCACGCCAGACAGAGCGAGGTTCCTCTTCAACGCCGTGCGGGGCGCCCTCCAAGCGCACTGCGGCATCAGCGTGAACATGGGGAAGACGCGAGTCTGGAACAGGGGAGGGCAGGAGCCACTTGGCATCCGAGAGCTGGGCTCAGCAGCAGACCGGGTGTGGGTAGGAGGAGCAGACGCGCCGCCGGAAGCCCAGGGCTTGGTCGTTCTGGGGGCCCCGATAGGCCACAGAGCTTTCGTCGCCCAACACCTGGACGCCATCCTGGAAGAACACCGCCGCTTGCTCGCGAGGATACCACACGTCGGGGACCTGCAATCCTCGTGGCTCCTGCTCAGCATGTGCGCCAACCCCCGGGCCAACTTCTTCCTGAGGGCGCTGCTCCCGAGGACAGACGGCCGCCTTCGCCGCAGCGCACGACGACAACCTGGCCAACGCGCTCGCCGACTTGCTGGAACTCCCGCAAGAAGCTGTCGCAGAAGGCACGTCAGCGCGCCAACGCTGCCAACTGCCGCTTTGCATGGGGGGGCTCGGCCTGCGAAGCGCGCCCAGGACGGCGCCGGCGGCCTGGTGGGCTTCCTGGGCAGACTGCGCAGACTGCGCGCAGATGCTCCGCGAACGCTGCCCCGAGCTCACAAACCAGATCTGCGCAGCACTGAGCGAGCTGGACCGGGGCCCGCTGCCGGCCGCTCCCGGGTGCTTACAACAAGCCAGCAGGGCAAAGGAGCACCTCTCGGCACACGGCTTCGCCGCGCCCAACTGGCACGACCTTGCGCAGGGCGCCTGGCCACCGCCGACGCACGAACGGGAGCACGGCGAATGGGCGCGCGGCTGGCAGTTCTGGGCCGCCAGAGTCTTGGAGAACACAGCCCGACAGCAGCTCCTCGACGCCTCCACGCCACCGGACCGCGCCCTCCTCCGGTCACAGAGCGGGCCGTGCGCGAGACGAGCCCTTTTTTTTTTTTTTTTTTTTTTTTTTTTTTTTGTGTTTTTTTTTTTTTTTGTTTCATTATTTTGTTTTTTTTTTTTTTTTTTTTAGTGTTTTTTTATTTTTTTTTTTTTTTTTTATTTTTTTTTTTTTTTTTTTTTTTTTTTTTTTTTTATTTTTTTTTTTTTTTTTTTTTTTTTTTTTTTTCTTTTTTTTTTTTTTTTTTTTTTTTTTCTTTTTTTTTTTTTTTTTTTTTTTTTTGTTTGTTTTTTATTTTTTTTTTTTTTTTTTTTTTTTTGTTTTTTTTTTTGTTTCACCGCGCTGCCCACGACGGGGGACTTCTACATCCCGCCGGCAGAATTCAGAGTCCTGCTCCTCAGGCGCCTGCGATTTGATCTACCCTTCGCAGCGAGCGCTTGCAGATGCAGAGGCAGACTGGGCGCCAGAGGTGACCGCAGAGCGGCGTGCCCATGGGCAGGGGTGCTCAAGAAGAGATCCATCCCATTGGAGAAAGCGGCTGCGCGTATCTGCCGCGAGGCCGGGGGCCGAGTCGCAGAGAATCAGCTCCTGCGAGACCTCAACGTGGACGGCGTCGACCCCCGCGACGGGCGCAAGATCGAGGTCATCGCGAACGGCCTGCCGCTCTGGGGAGGAGCGCAGCTGGCGATTGACGCGACCCTGGTGTCGCCAGTCCGCGCCGACGGCACCGCGCAGCCCAGAGCCGCGGACGAGGACGGAGTCCAGCTCGCGGTCGCGCGGGGCCGGGAGGAAGCGACCTACCCCGAGGTCATCGGGTCAAGGAGATGCCGATTGGTCGTGCTGGGCTTGGAAGTCGGCGGCAGGTGGTCCGAGGAGGCCCTGACCTTCGTCCGGCTGCTCGCCAGGGCCAGAGCCCGCAGCGCGCCGCAGCGACTCCGAGCGTCGGCGCGGGCGGCGTACCTACACCGCTGGACAGGCTTGGCCGCGGTCGCGGCCCAGAGGGCGTTCGCGGCCGCGCTGCTGGAGTTGCCGCCGCACACCCTGGCCGTCGACGGGGACGAGCCGCACCTCGCCGACCTCCTGGCGGACGCCCGCTGCACGGAGACGCCGGCCCCTAGCCGACTGCCGCCGTGTTTCTGATGCGGTGGAACGGGCGCGGCCCCACCCCGTGGGCCCGCCCGCCGGCGCAGCAGGAGGACCAGCAGAACCACGACAACCACTACCACAACTGCGACAACAAGCAGCGGCAGCAGCTGCAGCATAACCGCCACCACCACGCCTACGACCAGCAGCGCCACCACCACCAGCAAGGCGACCAGCACCACCACCACCACGACGGCGACCAGGGGCAGCACGGCGACCAGCAGCACCACGACAACAACTACCAATACAGCGACAACAAGCAGCAGCAGCAGAAGCAGCAGCAGCACCACCACCACCACCACCACAACCACTACGACTACCACCAGCAGCGCCACCACAACTTGCACGGCGACCAGCACAACCACCACGACGGCGACCAGGGGCAGCACGGCGACCAACAGAAACACGACAACTACTACCACAACTGCGACAACAAGCAACAGCAGCAGCAACAGCAGCAGCAGCACCACCACCGCCACCACCACCACGACGGCGACAAGGGGCAGCGCGGCGACCAGCAGAACCACGACAACTACTACCACAACTGCGACAACACGCAGCAGCAGCAGCGGCAGCAGCAGAACCACCACCACAACTACCACGACTACGACCAGCAGCGCCACACCCGCCAGCACGGCGACCAGCAGCACCACCACCACCACCACCACCACCACCACGGCGACCAGGAGCAGCACAGCGACCAGCAGCACCACGACAACCAATACAACTACAGCGACAACAACAAGCAGCAGCAGCAGCACCACCACCACCATCACCACCACCACCACCACAACCACTATGACTACGACCAGCAACGCCCCCACCACCAGCACGGCGACCAGCACCACCACCACCACGACGCCGACCAGGGGCAGCACGGCGACCAGCAGCACCACGACGGCCACTACAACTACAGCGACAACAACAAGCAGGACCACCAGCAGCAGCAACACGACCACCTACCCCGAGCTCGCGGGCTCCCGGCGCAGCTACCTCTTGGTTGCTGGAGCAGAAACGGCGGACGATGGGACGAGGAAGCGTACAAGTTCCTCGTGGTCTTGGCGCGGGCCCGGGCCAGGGGCGCGCCAGCTGCGCTCCGAGGGTCGCTGACAACGGCGCTGCTGCACAGGTGTGCTGGCATGCTGTCCTTCGCCATTCACGACGCCCTTGCGGCCAGCCTGCTAGAGGACGTGCCCAGCGAGACGCTAGCCACGGACGGAGAAGCACCCTGGCGAGGGGACCTCTTGTCGGCGCTCCCCTGAGGACGCGGGCCCCCGCGCGAGGGGCAGCGGGGGCCGACTACCAGCAGCGCCAGCACCACGACCACTACGACGGCTACCATCACAAGCGCTACCAGCAGCACGACGACGACTGCGACCCCTGCCAACGGCGACGCGACGACCAGCAGCAGCAGCAGAACCACCACGACAGCGACCAGCACCACCACCACCACTACGACTACGACGGCGACAACCAGCACCACCACTACCACGGCCACCAGCAGCGACAACAACGCCAACTTAGCGATGGCTACCAGCACAAGCACCACCAGCAGCACGACGACGACTGCGACCTCCACCGACGGCAGCGCAGCGACGACCAGCAGCAGCAGCAGCAACAGCAGCAGCAGAACCACCACGACAGCAACCAGCAACGACGCCACCAGCACAACCACTACCACGGCGACCAGCAGCGCGAAGACGGCGACCAGCAGCAGCAGCACCACCACAGCCAGCGCGACGACGACAGCCCGCAGCACCAACGCCCGAGCCCGCGCCAGCACCACCACGACACAGAGCAGCGACGCAGCAGCTACCGCCACCGCGACCACAACCACGAGCACAACGACGGCGACTACCACGACAACGACCCGCAGCGGAACTGCCACCAGCACCAGCACCGACGCCACCAGCACCACCACCACCACCACCACCCCACCACGACCACGCCAGCAGAACTGCCACCGGCACCAGCAGCACGGCCCACCACCACGACCCACCACCGCCACCAGCAGCAAGACTGCCACCAGCACCGACACCACCAGCACCACCACCAGCACCGCCACCACCACCACCACCACCACCACGGCCGCGACGAGCAGCAGCGCGACGAAGACGGCCAGGAAGGGGCCCAGAATGGAGCGGGGGCCGGAGGTGGGGCGGGGCTGCCGCGCGCCCGCCTGCGGGCCCCACCTCCCAGGCGTGGGACGGGGCTGCCGCGCGCCCGCCTGCGGGCCCCGCGCCTGGGCCCCCGCTCCAAGAACGCAGAGGAACAGGGGCCTGCTGGCGACGAGCCGGCCCCAGAAGCGGAACGGGGGTGGGAGGTGGGACGGAGCTACCGCGCACCCGCCTGCGGGCCCCACCTCCCGGGCGTGGGACGGGGCTACAGCGCGCCCGCCTACGGGCCCCACGCCCAGACCCCCGCCGCAGCTGCGCCGAGGCGGAGAATGAGAGGGCGCGGCCGAGGAAGCAGAGAAGGAGGCAGCGCGCGCCAGGAGGGCGAGGCAGCTGGCGCTAGGCCGCCTTGCGCCTGGGGCGCTGCTCAGAACCCCGCGGCAGCTGGCGCAGGCCCAGGCGCGGCTGGCGGGCAGGCCAGGTCGCGACAGGCAGGCCGCGCCGCGAGCGGCGGGCAGCGGCGGCCGCTGGCGGCAGCGGCGGAGGCGGAGGCAGCCACGCTGGCGGCCGCCTGGCCGACGGCCGCGACGGCGGCGGCGGAAGCTGGGGCAGCGCGGCGGCTGCGGCCTGCAGGTGGCGGCTGAGCGAGCCTGCTCGCCACGCCGCGGCAGCGCGGGCGCTCTCTGCGCCAAGGCCCGCCCGCGGCAGGTTCGAGGTCCTCCTGGCTCCGGCCGAAAACCTCCCGCTCCTTCGGGGCGTGCCCCCGCCCCGCACTCACCGCGGGCGCGCGGGGGGGGCTCGGACTGGCCGCCGGGGGAACGCGGCTGCCTTGGGCGGAGAGAGAAAAGAAACAAAAAACAGCAGCACCACCACGACTACAACCAGCACCACCACGACTGCGACCAGCAGCAGCACCGCCACGTCCAGCAGCAGCACCACCTTGACCGCGACCAGCAGCCCCACCACGACTGCCACCAGCAGCGCTACGACTGCCACCAGCAACACTGTTGTTGCAGCAACACTACGACCACGACCAGCAGCAGCACCACCACGACTGCCACCAGCAGCTCCACCACCACGACCAACCGCACCACCAGCAACACCAGCACAACCAGCACCACCACGACGGCGACCAGCACTACCACCACTACTACGACTAGCGCCACCACGCAAGCAGCACCACCACAACCGCGACCAGCAGCACCAACACGACTGCGACCAGCAGCACCACGACTGCGACCAGCAGCGCCACGATTGCGACCAGCCGCAGAACCTACCAGCACCACCACCACGACTGCAACCCGCAGCGCCACCACGACTGCGACCAGCAGCACCAAAACTGCGACCAGCAACGCCACGACTGCGACCAGCAGCAGCACCACCACGACTGCGACCAGCAGCAGCAGCACCACCACCAAGACCAGCACCACCAGCACAACCAGCACCACCACGACTGCGACCACCAACACCACCACGACTACGACTCGCAGCACCACGACTGCGACCAGCAGCAGCACTACCACGACCTCAACCAGCAGCAGCACCACCAACACGACCACGACCAGCAGCAGCACCACCACGACTGCGACCAGCACCAATTCCGACCGGCAACACGACCCCCAGCAACGACGGGCACCACCTGCAACGACCAGCAGCAACGACGCGCACCGTCCTTTCCCTCGGCCTCTGTCCCCTCGTCTCGGTCCCGTCTCGTTCGCCCCCTGCCCCCGCGTCGTTCGCCCCTCGCCGTTCGGGCCCGGCTCGTGCCCCTCGCCCCCTCGTCCTCCGTCCCCCGCCCGCCCCACCCCCGCCTGGAGCCCAGACCCAGCCGCGCCTGCGAGACAAGGGAGCAGTGGCAGCAGGCTGTGGCGCTGCTGATTCCCAAACTGAGGCCCAACGTCATCAGTTGCATCGATGGGGCCAGCGTACGTGCGAAAAATGGGCAGCGGCAGTGGCAGCGAGCCAGGGAGGAGAGCGAGGCGGCAGAGGAGGAAATAGAAGAGGAGGAGAAGGCAACGGACGAGCAGGACCAGGTCGAGGAGGAGGAGGAGGCGAAGACAACCGCGCTCGACGTCAGCAGGCAGTGGCAGCGAGCCAGGGAGTCAGGACGTGGGGGGGGAGGAGGAAGACGGGAGGTGATGGCGGAGCCAAGCGTCATCAACTACAGCTCTGGGATCAGCGCACGCGCGAGAGGCGAGCAGTGGCAGCGGGCTCTACCACTGCTCAGCGGGATGCGGGAAGTGAGGTTGGAGCCGAATGGCATCAGATACAGCCCTGGGATCAGCGCGTATGCGAACGTCGAGCAGTGGCAGCAGGCTCTCCCACTGCTCAGCGAGATGTGGGACGCGAAGGTGGAGCCAAGCGTCATCAGCTACAGCTCTGGGATCAGCGCGTGCACGAAAGGCGAGCAGTGGCAGCGGGCTCTATCGCTGCTCTGCGAGATGTGGGAAGTGAGGTGGGGGCCAGCTGCATCAGTTACAACTCTGGGATCAGCCTTGGGGATCAGCGCGTGCACGAACGGCGCGCAGTGGCAGCGGGCTCGCTCGCTGCTCTGCGAGATTCGGGAGGCGAAGGTGGAGCCAAGTGTCATCAGCTACAGCTCTGGGATCAGCGCGTGCACGAAAGGCGAGCAGTGGCAGCGGGCTCTATCGCTGCTCTGCGAGATGTGGGCAGTGAGGTTGGACGATGCCATCAGCTATCACTCTGGGATCAGCGCGTGTGCGAACGGCGAGCAGTGGCAGCAGGCTCTCCCGCTGCTCAGCGAGATGCGGGAGGCGAAGGTGGAGCCAAGTGTCATCAGCTACAGCTCTGGGATCAGCGCGTGCACGAACGGCGAGCAGTGGCAGCGGGCTCTCTCACTGCCCAGCGAGATGTGGGAGGCGAAGGTGGAGCCAGATGCCATCAGCTTAGCTCTGGGATCAGCGCGTGCGCGAAAGACGAGCAGTGGCAGCGGGCTCTATCACTGCTCAGCGGGATGTGGGAAGTGAGATCGGAGCCGAATGTCATCAGCTACAGCTCTGGGATCAGCGCGTGCACGAAAGGCGAGCAGTGGCAGCGGGCTCTATCGCTGTTCTGCGAGATGTGGGAAGTGAGGTCGGAGCCAGATGCCATCAGCTACAACTCTGGGATCAGCCCTGGGATCAGAGCGTGTACGAACGGCGAGCAGTGGCAGCAGGCTCTCCCACTGCTCAGCGAGATGCGGGAGGCGAAGGTGGAGCCAAGTGTCATCAGCTACAGCTCTGGGATCAGCGCGTGCACGAACGGCGAGCAGTGGCAGCGGGCTCTCTCGCTGCCCAGCGAGATGTGGGAGGCGAAGGTGGCGCCAAGTGTCATCAGCTACAATGCTGGGATCAGCGCGGGCGAGAAGAGGGGGCAGTGGCAACAGGCATTCGTGCTGCTCAGCGCGATGCTGGACGCGAAGCTGGGACCCGACGTCGTGGGTTACAGGGCTGGGATTGGGCAGGCAGGCGCTCGCGCGGCAGGCGGGCAGGGCCGGCGGGCGCTGCGGCCGCGGGCCGCCGGGCTGGGGCAGCTCTGGCGGCCTTCGCGGGCGGCCTTGCCCGGGCACGGAGGGGAGCCGGCCGGGCCAGGGCCTCGAGCGCTTCCGTGGCTTCCGGACGCCGCCGGAAGCCTCCGGAGGCCGAGGCGCGCAGGGCGGCTCGGCCGGGCGGGCGGCGGGCGGCGGCGGCTGGCGGCGCGAAGACCGCGCGGTGGCCGGCGGGCCCGTCGGGCCGCTCAAGGCGACCGCGGGCGTCGGCAGCCCAGCCAGGGGGCCAGCCGGAGGGAGCCAGGTGCAGCGGCCCCTTTCGCTGCGGACTCGGCCAGGGACTGGGGCTGGGACTGGGGGAGGAGAGGAAGAACCCCCAACAAAAAAGACAAAAAAAATGTCATCAGCTACAGCTCTGGGATCAGCGCGTGCGCGAGAGGCGAGCAGTGGCAGCGGGCTCTCTCACTGCCCAGCGAGATGTGGGAGGCGAAGGTGGGGCCAGATGCCGTCAGCGCGTGCGCGAAAGACGAGCAGTGGCAGCGGGCTCTATCACTGCTCAGCGGGAGGTGGGAAGTGAGATCGGAGCCGAATGCCCTCAGCTACAGCTCTGTGATCAGCGCGTGCGCGAGAGGCGAGCAGCGGCAGCGGGCTCTACCGCTGCTCTGCGAGATGTGGGAAGTGAGATCGGAGCCGAATGTCATCAGCTACAGCTCTGGGATCAGCGCGTGCGCGAGAGGCGAGCAGTGGCAGCGGGCTCTCTCACTGCCCAGCGAGATGCGGGAGGCGAAGGTGGAGCCAGATGCCATCAGCTACAACTCTGGGATCAGCGCGTGCGCGAAAGGCGAGCAGTGGCAGCGGGCTCTATCACTGCTCAGCGTGAGGTTACGAAGTGAGATCGGAGCCGAATGTCATCAGCTACAGCTCTGGGATCAGCGCGTACGCGAGAGGCGAGCAGTGGCAGCGGGCTTTCTCACTGCCCAGTGAGATGTGGGAGGTGAAGGTGAAGCCAGATGCCATCAGCTACAGCTCTGGGATCAGCGCGTGCGCGAACAGCGAGCAGTGGCAGCAGGCTCTCCCACTGCTCAGCGAGATGTGCGAGGCGAAGGTGGAGCCAGATGCCATCAGCTATAGCTCTGGGATCAGCACCTGCGCGAAAGACAAGCAGTGGCAGCGGGCTCTATCACTGCTCAGCTGGATGTGGGAAGTGAGATCGGGGCCGAATGTCATCAGCTACAGCTCTGGGATTAGTGCGCGCGCGAAAGGCGAGCAGTGGCAGCGGGCTCTACCGCTGCTCTGCGAGATGTGGGGAGCGAGGTCGGAGCCAGATGCCATCAGCTACAACTCTGGGATCAGCCCTGGGATCAGCGCGTATACGAACGGCGAGCAGCGGCAGCAGGCTCACCCACTGCCCAGCGAGATGCGGGAGGCGAAGGTGGAGCCAAGTGTCATCAGCTACAGCTCTGGGATCAGCGCGTGCACCAAAGGCGAGCAGTGGCAGCGGGCTCTATCGCTGCTCTGCGAGATTTGGGAAGTGTGGTTGGAGCCAAATGCCATCACCTACAACTCTGGGATCAGCGAGCGCGCGAACGGCGAGCAGTGGCAGCTGGCTCTCTCGCTGCTCAGCGAGATGTGGGAGGCGAAGGTGGCGCCAAGTGTCATCGGCTACAATGCTGGGATCAGCGGGCGAGTAGAGGGGGCAGCGGCAACAGGCACTCGTGCTGCTCAGCGCGATGCTGGGCGCGAAGCTGGGGCCCGACGTCGTGGGTTACAGGGCTGGGGCAGGCAGGCGCTCGCACGGCAGGCGGGCGCTGCGGCCGCGGGCCGCCGGGCCAGGGCAGCTCTGGCGGCCTTCGCGGACGGCCTTGCCCGGGCGCGGAGGGGGCCGGCCGGGCCAGGGCGACGCCTCCGGAAGCCTCCGGAGGCCGAGGCACGCAGGGCGGCTCGGCTGGGCGGGCGGCGGGCGGCGGCGGCTGGTGGCGCGAAGACCGTGCGGTGGCCGGCGGGCCCGTCGGGCCGCCTAAGGCGTCCGCGGGCGTCGGCAGCCCAGCCAGGGGGCCCGCCGGAGGGAGCCGGGTGCAGCGGCCCCTTTTGCTGCGGACTCGGCCAGGGACTGGGGCTGGGACTGGGAGAGGAGCGGGGGGGGCAAAAAAAAAAACCCAAAAATCGATGAATTGGTCACAGGGGCGACGCTTGGCCAGGCAGGGGCCAGGGGGAGGTCCCGACTGCATCCCGGGGTGCAGCCCCAGATGCATCGAGTGTCGAGTAAGGGCGTACAAGGCGCACCGCTGGCCGCCTCCTCGGGGCTTCGCCAGCGCCTCCCTGCTGCCTCCTCGTGGTCTCGTCGTCGCTCTCCTGCCGCTGCTGCTGGTGCTCCTCCTCCTCCTCCTCCTCCTCCTCCTCCTCCTCCTCCTCCTCCTCCTCCTGGTTGCCGCCCTCCTCTGGGCTCCCTCAGCGCCTCCCTGCTGCCTCCTCGTGGTGCTGTTGTTTTCCTGTTGCTGCTCCTCCTCCTCCTCCTCCTCCTCCCCCTCGTCGTCCTCGTCCTCCTCCTCCTCCTCCTCCTCCTCCTCCTCCAAGCCCTTGCGCGGCTCAGGGCCCGCCAGGAACAGGGGTTCACGGCGCTTCCACAGTGTGCCGAGGGGTCGGAGAGCTCCTCCATGCGCGCCCATGGCGCTAGCGCGGGCGCCGCGGCGAGGACCGCCCTGCGCATCCTCGCCTTCAACCCTCTCCACGCGACGGGGGAGCGGCTGCGCGAGCTGCTCGCCGCGACCCGCTCCTCTGATGCCCTTTTACTTGCGGGAACCAAGGGAAGTTGTAGGAGGGGGGCGGGAGTGCTACGACGAAGAGTGGATGGGAGGCTGGTGATTGAAGCAGTTTATTCGCCTGGTGCTTACACTAACAGCTCAACAGGGTGCTCGGTAATCCTAGGCCCAGAATACCGTGACCAGGACGTCGCCCAGGTGTGGGGGTCTCCAGCAAACTTTGGGGGGAGGGCTGTGGCTGCCAGGATAAAACGTGGTGCGGTGGATGTGACCCTGGGAGCCCTTTACTACCCGCCGCAACCCTCCAAACGTGGACAAGCAGGCCCCTACTACGCCACTGTGCAAGCACTAACTAGATGGATGAGAGACCTGTTACAATAACTTCCTGCGCGTACCTTGCCCATATTTTATGCAGATTTAAACGACGGATTAGGATGCTCCAAAATCGCAGGTACATGGACTGAACCACCGAGTTCCTCCATCGGTCCCTATAGGAACAGAGAGGCCCGACGACGTGGGGCGGGCGAGGAAATCCGCAAGCTGCTCGAGGAGCAGCACCTTGTCGCGCCGTCGACCTTACTACCTCTCGAGAACACCTTCTACTCGTCCGCCAACCCTCCGACGTCATCGAGAATTGACTATTGGTTTCTCTCTGCTGGATACCACGAACGTGTTCGGATATGTAAGGTATTGCGCCCCTTGGGGGCTCAGCTGCAAGCAATTAAAGGACTACCCCCCCGAGATCATCTACCTCTCTGCCTTGTGCTGGACTACGAAAAGGACCCGTGCATGTTGCCCTTGGCCCCCCCAAAAAGAATGGGCCCCTCTGCGCTCATGCAAGCAGTCCGCAGTGGAAAAGGTAAGAACGACTTCCTCCAGGCAGTAGCGACGGAACTGGAAGCACGTGAGGCCGAGTTCGAGGGCTACGCCCAGGCAGGATCGGCCGACACCTTCTTCGAGAAAATGGAGGATGTATTGACTACCATCGGGCACCGACATTTTTCGCGGGGACCCCAGGCATCGGATCCCAATGCAACCAAACGTCGACGAGAGCTGGTGCGACTGCGTCTTCAACTTAAGGAGTCCAAACTTAATCTGCCACAGGTGGAGGGGGGCCAGGAGGACAAGCTGAAGGAGGTGGAGGAGGAGCTGAAGAGGTTGTCTGCCTTGCTGCTTGCCGAACGACGGCGTGCCAGGAGGGAAGAGAGGAGGATGTGCATCGAGATGATCGAGGAGGCGTGGAGGGAGAGGAGGATGGCGGATGCTACGACGTTGTCGAGGAAGGCGGCCAGGACTCGTTTCGGTGCGAAACAACGAGATGGCCGCCGTCTTGGACCCCCTCCCTTGGACAAAGAAGTCTGGATCGAGCATCTTTCCAAAACGGGGCCTGACGGGGGCGTGGAAGCTAGACAACTGGACTGGTCGGAGTGGAGGCAAGAGAGGGAAAATTTACCAGTCCCCCCTACGTCAGCGGGCGACGAGGATGCCATTGCACAGTTGGCTGGCGAGGATTTCGGCGCGCTTAGGAGCTACTGCAGGAAGGCAGGGAAACGCCGTGTGGTGCCACCAGGGACCACGCCACTGGAGATCTGGGATATGCTCTTGTCCCCCTTGCACGGCATCTCTTCTCGGGGACGCGGCCTGGGACACAATGAGGAACCCCCTGATCTTCGAAAAACCCATTACCTTCTTCATCTTGGGCTGGCTCAGATAAGACGAACAGTTTTGTCGCCGCTGTACTGGCACCGCTCCAAGGGCATCGGACTCCACAAAAAAACGACTCGGTGGGGCCTAGGGGACGTAGAGTAATCCACACCCTCCCCGCCATCGGGAAGGCTTGGTATGCACGTCGGATATCCCACAGGCTCCCCATTCAGGACCACGGCTTTGCAAGGCACCGTCGCCGAGAGGACGCAATCATGTCGACGATGATTGTGTGCTACAGATTGAGACAGGCCAAGTGGTCATATGCAGTTACGCTTAAGGACCTTTCGAATGCCTTCGGAAGTACTAAATGGAGCAAGCTAGACGAAGTCGTTCGAGAAACTGCTCGTCCTTGTGATCGAGTATTACGCCGCCAACGTTATCGACTATCGGTTGTAGAGTTAGATACCACGACGGGTCCACTGATGGTTAAAACAGGAGTTGGCGGAGTCATGGGAGATCCCTTTAACGTTCACGGTTTCTCAGGAGCTTTTGTTGATCCAGTTAATCGATGGGCATCAGGTATGTTAGAGCGTATACCCACGACCTCGATATTGTTAGGAGAATGGTGCGGTGAACCAGCGGACATGTCATTCCAGAAATACGCCGACGACTTGTTAAGAACGATCCCACTGGCCACGGGCACTAGCATGCGGGAGGTATATCAGGCATTACGTACATCAGACGAGTTACTAGATACGGCACTCTCCACGGCAGGTTACACGCAGAACAAGAGCAAGCAGGTCACGTGATTCTACATCGAAGGACAGCGCGCCACCGATTGCAAGAAGCACATCAGAGAGCACGGTATAGCTAAGAAGCATATGTGGGGAACAGTTACCGATGTAGCAAGATACTTGGGACCAGTGTTAACACCCGCACAGCAGTCTTCCCCAGAGGTCGAACGACGTCTCTCGGCAGCGACCTCATCGTACTACAGCATGGGCAGTTTCTGGAACCTTCCCCTTCCTCAGGCCTGGCGTCGCACGATCTTCCAAGGGTTGGTCCAGGGTTCTCAATTAACGGGCATGGAACCTGTCCTAGTAAGTACTAAACAAATGGAAGCTATGGGTAGGCACCTAGCAAGGTTGGGAAGAATGGCGATGAGGGGGAGGGCTTGCACGACGAGGGAGGACGGGTCCAAGCGCACGCTCAGCACGCACGAGGTTCTGGCATACTGGGGGGTTGTCACCACCAAGCGAGAATTGTTAGCACGGCGTCTTGCATGGTACCAAGATTGGGCAGTGAATCAGGAGTCTCACGTGCAGGTGTTGTCCGCACTCTTCGGCGCATTCCCCTTTGAGGCGATGGATGCGATGCCGTGTAATGCTACGGGATTGACACAATACGCTCCCCCTTGGACCCAGAGAGTTGGGACGGACATCCTCGAGTCGGTACGTTTCTGCTATGATGAAGAGGAGCTTCTCACTAGGATTGGAGAATGTCCCTGGTTACTGATTGAAGATGATGATTGCCGTCGAGATTTCGCCCGAATCGATTTTCGCAGAGTCCGAGCTGCTGAACGCACGCATGCCATCCCACCCCCCAATTTCGAGCAGAAGGAGACAAAGGAGGAAGGAGGCATCAACGATCAGATGGAGGAGGAGGAGTACCCCTACAAGTGCACAACTTTCGTCAGGGACGGGGAGGGGCCAGAGGAGGAGTGTGGAGCACGTTTCAGGACGCAGAAGGGGCTCATGGAGCACCTGCGCCATCGTCATCACATTCGTAACCTCCCACACGCTCTTACCAAAACAAATCAATGCCCAGTATGTGTTCGAGTATTTCGTTCCCAAACTACTGCTGCTAGACATCTACAGGCATCAATACTGCGAGGATATTGCGGACGTTGGGAGCCGCGATCCTTGGTAGAGTTCAAACCGCCCACAGACTTCAGTTGCAACATGTGCTCGTTCGTGGGTGGGGACTGGGAGGCCCTCCGTAGCCATCAACTGGCCCGCCTTCCATATCGTGTGCTTCCTTTTCCGCATCGTGCTCCCCACGAGCCTCTCCTTGCCAGCCATGCCAGAGGTCGGAGCAGCAGGATCGGGCTCCGCGGACGTGGCGATGCCCAGCTGGATGAAGAGGACGACGGTGGCCCCAGAATCGGAGGCCAAACACGCGCGAGGCGGCTCCCGTATTCAGGGCGTCAAGAAGGATGGCGACAAGTGGGAGACGGAGCTGCTCGTGCTGATCGCGAAGCTGGTGTTGTCGGGGGCCCGCCAGCTCGCGTCCTTGGAGAACACGGTCTACGAGACGTACTTCGTGGAGGAGGGAGACGCCAACACAGTTGGCGCGGTGTGCAAGGCCGCAGGCGTGGCCTACGACCTAGAGTCGAAGACGCTCAAGGAGCGCGAGAAGGCCGGAGAGACCATCGACTACAAGGCACGCGGAGCCCCCTACGTGCAGGTGCACATCTCGATTCTCAAGAGGGTGCTCGACAAGACGGGCCCCACGGGCCCCAACAAGGACGACGAGTGCTACCAGAAGGTGAAGACCTGCTGGGACGAGGTGGTGCTCAAGAGGCCCCCCCCCCAGTCCATCGCGATGGACGTGCTGCACTTCAAGTACAAGCGCGCGAGCAAGGACTCGACCCAGGGCGCGCTGAGCCTGGCCATCTGCTTGCGGGAGCA
>CAUYUJ010021531.1:0-27500 GCA_963575745.1 Prorocentrum cordatum | reverse complement strand
CCCCTGCACGACCCCACCCCAGCACGACCATACCCCAGCACGACCACACCCCAGCACGACCCGACCCCAGCACGACCCTACCCCAGCAAGACCACACCCCAGCACGACCACACCCCAGCACGACCTCACCACAGCTCGACCACACTCCAGCACGACCACGCCCCAGCACGACCACGCCCCAGCACGACCACGCCCCAGCACGACCACCCCCCAGCACGACCACCCCCCTAGCACGACCACCCCCAAGCACGACCACCCCCCAGCACGACCACACCCCAGCACGACCACACCCCAACACGACCATACTCCAGCACGACCACACCCAGCACGACCACACCCAGTCGCACCCCCGTGGAATGTTTCGTGGGGTGTCTGGTTGAGTGGTTGCCTGTTCGTGGGGTGTCTCGTGGAATGTTTCACGGGGTGTCTCGTGGAATGTTTCGTGTGGTGTCTCGTGGGTTGTTTCGTGAGGTGTCTCCTAGGATGTTTCGCGGGGTGTCTCGTGGGATGTTTCGTGAGGTGTCGCCCAGTTGGATATCGTGAAAACGTGACCATGCTGCACATGTCTATATCCCTTTCCGGGTTCGTGGGTCCATCATGTTTCCCTGATAAATAACGAGGTCGAAGGAGGCCGGCGAATTAAAATTTGAGGATGTCTCGAGCGAAACGCTTGTTCCCGGAAAGGGCATGGGCCCAGGGTTCTCTTTTAGTTGGTAAACTAGTCCCCCGGTGCCTGCTTGAAGGAGGCCGGCGAATTGCCGGCGAATTTTTTCCCTGATAAATAACGAGGTCGAAGGAGGCCGGCGAATTTTTCCCTGATAAATAACGAGCCCGAGAATTAAAATTAGAGGATGTCTAGAGCGAAACGCTTGTTTTTGAGGCCGGCGAATTAAAATTTGAGGATGTCTCGAGCGAAACGCTTGTTTTTGAAATCCCGACCTCACCACACCCCAGCACGACCACACCCCAGCACGACCTCACCACAGCACGACCACACCCCAGCACGACCACGCCCCAGCACGACCCCGCCCCAGCACGACACGCCCCAGCACGACCCTACCCCAGCAAGACCACACCCCAGCACGACCACCACCCCCAAGCACGTCCACCCCCCGCACGACCACCACCCTCCAGCACGACCAACACCCCGCTCGACCACTCCTCCAGCAGACCTCACCCTGCACGACCCACCAGCACGACCCCTCCCTAGCCGAACACAACCAGCACGATCACACCCCAGATCGTCCACACCCCAGCACGACCCCACCGCACGACCCCACCCCAGCACGCCACACCCCAGCAGTCCACACCCCAGCAGGACCGAACCCCAGCAAACCCGGACCCACCCCGCTACGGCCCCACCCAGCAAGACCACACCCAAGCTCGACCCACACCCCCGCGGTGCCTCACACAGCTCGACCCACCAGCAGCACGACCACGCCCCAGCACGACCACGCCCCAGCACGACCACGCCCCAGCACGACCACCCCCCCAGCACGACCACCCCCCAGCACGACCACCCCCCCGCACGACCACACCCCAGCACGACCACTCCCCAGCACGACCACACCCCAGCACGACCACACCCCAGCACGACCCCACCCCAGCACGACCCCACCCTAGCACGACCACACCCCAGCACGATCACACCCCAGAACGACCACACCCCAGCACGACCCCACCCAAGCACGACCCCACCCCAGCACGACCACACCCCAGCACGACCACACCCCAGCAGGACCCCACCCCAGCACGACCCCACCCCAGCACGGCCCCACCCCAGCAAGACCACACCCCAGCACGACTACACTCCAGCACGACCTCACCACAGCACGACCACTCCCCAGCACGATCACGCCCCAGCACGACCACGCCCCAGCACGACCACTCCCCAGCACGACCACCTCCCAGCACGACCACCCCCCCAGCACGACCACCCCCCAGCACGACCACCCCCCCAGCACGACCACACCCCAGCACGACCACACCCCAGCACGACCACACCCAGTCGCACCCCCGGGGAATGTTTCGTGGGGTGTCTCGTGGAATGTTTCGTGGGGTGTCTCGTGGAATGTTTCGTGGGGTGTCTCGTGGAATGTTTCGCGGGGTGTCTCGTGGAACGTTTCGCGAGGTGTCTCGTGGAATGTTTCGCGAGGTGTCTCGTGGGATGTTTCGCGGGGTGTCTAGTGGGATGTTTTGTGAGATGTCGCCCAGTTGGGTATCGTGAAAACGTGACCATGCTGCGCATGTCTATATCCCTTTCCGGGTTCGTGGGTCCATCATTGTTTTTGAATTCCCGATCGATAAATCACAGGGTGCGGGCCACTTTTTCGTGTGTTGAGGATGTCTCGAGCGAAACGCTTGCTCCGCAGAGTTTGCCGAGGATGTCTCGAGCGAAACGCTTGTTTTGCAGAGCCGACCGCGACGCGGAAAAGCGCCCCGCGCGAAGGAATTTCGATGATGTCTCGACTAAATTGTTTGTTTTTGTACGATTTCCTGGAATTTTGGCAGGATGTCTCGAGCGAAATGCACGACCCTACCCTAGCACGACCATACCCCAGCACGACCATACCCCAGCACGACCACACCCCAGCACGACCCGACCCCAGCACGAACCCCCTCCAGCACGAAGAACCCCCTCACCCCAGCACGACCCTCCCAGCACGGACCATACCCGACGACGACACTTCACCCCAGCACGGCGCGAACCGACCCCAGCACGTCCCCTACCCCAGCAAGACCACACCCCAGCACGACCACACCCCAGCACGACCTTACCACAGCACGACCCCACCCCAGCACGACCACGCCCCAGCACGACAACGCCCCAGCACGACCACGCCCCAGCACGACCACGCCCCAGCACGACCACGCCCCAGCACGACCACGCCCCAGCACGACCACCACCCAGCACGACCACCCCCCCAGCACGACCACCCCCCAGCACGACCACCCCCCAGCACGACCACACCCCAGCACGACCACTCCCCAGCACGACCACACCCCAGCACGACCACACCCCAGCACGACCACACCCCAGCACGACCCGATCGATAAATCACAGGGTGCGGAGCACCCCAGCACGAACCCACCCCAGCACGACCCCACCCCAGCACGACCCCACCCCAGCACGACCACGCCCCAGCACGACCACACCCCAGCACGACCACCCCCCAGCACGACCACTCCCCAGCACGACCCCACCCCAGCACGACCCCACCCTAGCACGACCACACCCCAGCACGACCACACCCCAGCACGTCCCCACCCCAGCACGATCACACCCCAGCACGACCCCACCCCAGCAAGACCACACCCCAGCACGACCGCACCCCAGCACGACCTTACCACAGCACGACCACACCCCAGCACGACCACGCCCCAGCACGACCACGCCCCAGCACGAACACGCCCCAGCACGACCACGCCCCAGCACGACCACGCCCCAGCACGACCACACCCCAGCACGACCACCCCCTCCAGCACGACCACCCGACCACCCCCCAGCACGACCACCCCCCAGCACGACCACACCCCAGCACACCACTCCGACCACCCCCCAGCAAGTCCACGCCCCAGGACGACCACTCCCCAGCAAGACCACACCGCCTTGGTTGAGTGGTTGCCTGTCGTCGTGGAATGTTTAGCGGGGTGTCTCGCGGACTGTTTCGCGGGGTCTCTCGTGGAACGTTTCCAGGAAAACGTTGAAAACGGTCGCCCGTGTCTCGTGGAATGTTTCGCGGGGTGTCTCGCGGACGTGCCCGTCACCCAATACGGTGTCGTGAAAACGTTTCCATGCATGCGTTTCTATATCCCTTTCCGGGTTCGTGGGTCCATCATGTTTTCGATTGAGAGTGCTCCCCGGGGCTCGCACATTGTTCCCGGAAAAGGGCATTTGGCCCAGGGTTCTCTTTTAGTTGGTAACCTAATCCCCCGGTGCCAACTTGAAGGAGGCCGGCGAATTTTTTCCCTGATAAATATCGAGGTCGAAGGAGGCCGGCGAATTAAAATTTGAGGATGTCTCGAGCGAAACGCTTGTTTTTGAAATCCCGATCGATAAATCACAGGGTGCGGGCCACGTTTTCGTGTGTTGAGGATGTCTCGAGCGAAACGCTTGCTCCGCAGAGTTTGCCGAGGATGTCTCGAGCGAAACGCTTGTTTTGCAGAGCCGACCGCGACGCGGAAAAGCGCCCCGCGCGAAGGAATTTCGATGATGTCTCGACTAATTCCTTTGTTTTTGTACGATTTCCTGGAATTTTGGCAGGATGTCTCGAGCGAAATGCACGACCCCACCCTAGCACGACCATACCCCAGCACGACCACACCCCAGCACGACCAGACCCCAGCACGACCCCACCCCAGCACGACCCCACCCCAGCACGACCATACCCCAGCACGACCTCACCCCAGCACGACCCGACCCCAGCACGACCCTACCCCAGCAAGACCACACCCCAGCACGACCACACCCCAGCACGACCTCACCACAGCACGACCACGCCCCAGCACGACCACGCCCCAGCACGACCACGCCCCAGCACGTCCACGCCCCAGCACGACCCTACCCCAGCAAGACCACACCCCAGCACGACCACACCCCAGCACGACCTCACCACAGCACGACCACACCCCAGCACGACCACGCCCCAGCACGACCACTCCCCAGCACGACCACACCCCGCACGAACACACCCAGCACGGACCACACCCCAGCAACGACACACCCTGCCACGGACCCCACCCCAGCACGACCCACCCCAAGCCCCACGACCCCACCTAGCAAGTCCACACCCGGCACGACACCACACCCCAGCACGACCTCACCACAGCACGACCACACCCCAGCACGACCACGCCCCAGCACGACCACGCCCCAGCACGACCACGCCCCAGCACAACCTCCCCCCAGCACGACCACCCCCCCAGCACGACCACACCCCAGCACGACCACCCCCCAGCACGACCACACCCCAGCACGACCACTCCCCAGCACGACCACTCCCCAGCACGACCACACCGCCTTGGTTGAGTGGTTGCTTGTCGTCGTGGAATGTTTCGTGGGGTGTCTCGTGGAATGTTTCGCGGGGTGTCTCGTGGAATGTTTCGCGGGGTGTCTCCTGGAATGTTTCGTGAGGTGTCTCGCGGAATGTTTCGTGAGGTGTCTCGTGGGATGTTTCGTGAGGTGTCTCGTGGGATGTTTCGTGAGGTGTTGCCCCGTTGGGTATCGTGAAAACGTGCCCTTGCTCCACATGTCTATATCCCTTTCCGGGTTCGTGGGTCCATCATGTTTTTCTAATCAAGGAAAGTCTTCCTGCTCAAACTGTGCCCCTGCCCCCCGGGCTACAACAACAACGGCTCCCGCCTGAGACTTCCTCGATTTTTGCTCAGGACCCCCGCTCCCGCCTGAGACTTCCGCGCAATTTACTCAGGAAAGGCGCTCCCATCTGAGACTTCCTCGCAATGTAATCAAGACCCCCGCTCCCGCCTGAGACTTCCGTGCAATTTACGTGGGAACGGCGCTCCCGCCTGAGAGTTCTTTGAATTTTATTCAGGACCCCCGCTCCTGCCTGACATTTCCGCGCAATTGACTCAGGAACGGCCCAGGAGAGCCCAGGAGGGCCCAGGAGAGCCCAGGAGGGCCCAGGAGGACCCAGGAGGCTCCAAGAGGCACCAGGGGGCCCAAGGAGGGCCCAGGAGAAGCTCCAGGAGGCTCCAGGAGAGCCCAGGAGGGCCCAAGAGGTCCAAGGAAGACCCAGGAGGGCCCAGGAGCCCTTACGAGGGATCGTGGCCCTGGGAGCGTTGACGTAGCGTAATTTACGAGGGATCGTGGCCCTGGGAGCGCGGGTGTAGTGTAATGTTTGAGGATGTCCCTAGCGAAACGCTTGTTTTTCAGAATTTGTTGAGGATGTCTCGAGCGAAACGCTGCTTTTGCAGAGTTGGGGATGTCTCGAGCGAAACGCTTGTTTTCAGAATTTGTTGAGGATGTCTCGAGCGAAACGCTGGTTTTGCAGAGCCGACAGCGACGCGGAAAAGCGTCCCGCGCGCAGGAATTCAGATGATGTTTCGCGCGTGCGGCGTCCCGCGCGCAGGAACTTCGAGGATGTCTCGATTAGTTCGTTTGTTTTGCGGGATTTCTTTAAGTTTTGGCAGGATGTCTCGAGCGAAATGCTTGTCTTTCATAATTTGTTGAAGACGTTTCGAGCGAAACGCTGGTTTTGCAAAATGTTCATAATTTGTTGAGGATGTCTCGAGCGAAACACTGGTTTTGCAAACTTGGGGGATGTCTCGAGCGGGGGCCTCGTAGGGGGCCAGAATTCAGAGGATGTCTGATGCAACATGCTTGTTTTCACGTCCCGCTCGCAGGAATTCCGAGGATGTCTCGCGCGTGCCGCGTCCCGCGCGCAGGAATTTCGAGGATGTCTTGACTACTTCGTTTGTTTTGCCAGGATTTCCTTGGATTTTGACTGGATGTCTCGAGCGAAACGCTTTTCCCCAGCACGTTCCGTAGCGCGTCCCCTTGGCACGTCTCGCGGTGCGACCCCATGGCACGTCCCTTGGCACGTCGCTTGGCGCGTCCCTTGAGACGTTCCGCGGCGCGACCTCCTGGCATGTCCCCTTGTCAATTAGCTCTGGGGCAGCTACTATGTGTTCAGGCAGCTCGAGCTTAAGATCCAGATCAGTTCGGTCAGGACTCGGATGCAAAGGAGAACTCGATCCACGAGGCTATAGAGCAAAATCGCGCCATGGCACATCGCAATTCAGCACGGTGCAGCACAGCACAGCCCTCGGCAGGGTACATCAAGATCGATACAATCAGCATTGCAACCTGGCACGTTCCTTGGTACGTTCCGTGGCGCGTCCCGTGGCGAGCCCCCCTGGCACGTCGCGTAGCGCGTCCCCTGGCACATCCCGTGGCACATCCATTGGCCCGTTCCGTAGCGCGTCCTTTTGGCACGTCCCGCGGTGCGACCCCATGGCACGTCCCCTGGCACGTCGCCTGGCGCATCCCTTTGGACGTTTCGCGGCGTGTCCTCCTTGCATGTTCCCCTGTCATTTAGCTCTGGGGCAGCTACTATGTGTTCAGGCAGCTCGAGCTTAAGATCCAGATCAGTTCGGTCAGGACTCGGATGCACAGGATGACTCGATCCACGAGGCTATAGAGCAAAATCGCGCCATGGCACATCGCAATTCAGCACGGTGCAGCACAGCACAGCCCTCGGCAGGGTACATCAAGATCGATACCTTCAGAATTGCATTTGCCCGTCCCCCAACCAGATGTCTTTGAAAACGTTGCCATGTGTTACAGTTCTTGTTTCCTTTCCGGGTTCGTGGGTCGATCTGTTTGAAAAATGTTTTTTCGTTTCGTGCGTGCCCGCTCGAGGAAAGTGCGCCCCCCCATCTCGGATCCTCGATAAAAAACGGGGTCCGCAGACCCCCGCTTTCATTCGTAAAAAAGAGGGTGCGGAGCGTTTTTCGCAGAATCCTCGACAAATAACAGGGTCTGGAGCCCCGACCGCGACGCGGAAAAGCGCTCCGCGCGCAGGAAGTTAGAGGATGTTTTTTTTTCTTTTTATCTTTTTTTTTCTTGTTTTTTATTTTTTTTCTTTTTTTTTTCTGTTGTTTTTTTTTTTTTTTTTTTTTGTTTTTTTTTTTCTTTTTTTCTTATTTTTTTTTTTTTTTTTTTTTTGCTTTTTGTTTTTTTTTTTTTTTTTGTTTTTTTCGCGCCCTTTTTCTGTTTGGCGCGTCCCGCGCGCAGGAATTTCGAGGATGTCTCGACTAATTCGCTTGTGTTGTCAGGATTTCTTAGAATTTTGACAGGATATCTCGAGCGAAACGCTTGTTTTTTATAGACTTTGTTGAGGATGTCTCGAGCGAAACGCTGGTTTTGCAAACTTTGAGGATGTCTCGAGCGGGGGGGGCCTCGTGGGTGGCCAGAATTCAGAGGATGTCTCAGGCGAAGTGCTTGTTTTCATGTCCCGCTCGCAGGAATTCCGAGGATGTCTCGCGCGTGCCGCGTCCCGCGCGCATGAATTTTGAGGATGTCTTGACTAATTCGTTTGTTTAACGATGATTTCTTGGGATTTTGGCTGGATGTCTCAAGCGAAACGCTTGTTTTTCATAATTTGTTGAGGATGTCTCGAGCGAAACGCTGGTTGCCAGGATTTCTTTGGATTTTGACAGGATGTCTCAAGCGAAACGCACGCTTGTTTTTTCCCGGAAAGGGCCTGAGCCCAGGGTTCTCTTTTAGTTGGTTTCCCCCCGGTTTTGACGGCTGTAGGGCCGGCGAATTTCTTTTGCGAGAAATAACGAGGTCGCGTAGGGCCGGCAAATTAAAATTTGAGGATGTTTCGAGCGAAACGCTTGTTTTTCAGAATTTGTTGAGGATGCCTCGAGCGAAACGCTTGTTTTGTGTTATAGATTGTTCTCTCCTGGGGACCTGAATTCTGAGGCTCTCTCAAGTGGATTGCTTGTTTTCACGTGCCCAGGTCTTGAGGATGTCTTGAGCGAGACGCTTGGTTTCACGCCTCCAGGTGGCCCAGACAGATGTCTAGCATGAGGATTTGTTGAGGATGTCTCGAACCAGAGGCTTGTTTTCACGTGTCCAGGTCGCCCAGGCGGATGTCTAGTATGAGCATTTGTTGAGGATGTCTCGAGCGAGACGCGTGTTTGCACGTGTCCAGGTTGCCCAGGCGGATGTCTAGCATGAGGATGTGCTGACAACGTCTTGAGCGAAACGCGTGTTTTCACGTGTCCAGGTCGCCCAGGCACAGCACAGCCCTCGGCACGGTACATCAATATCGATACCCGTAGCATTGCAGCCTGGCATGTTGCCTGGCACGTTCCGCGGAGCGTCCCGTGGCGAGTCCCCCTGGCACGTCGCGCAGTGCACGTCCATTGGCACGTTCCGTAGCGCGTCCCTTTGGCACGTCCCGCGGTGCGTGCCCATGGCACGTCCCTTGGCACGACGCCTGGCGCGTCCCTTGGGACGTTCCGCGGCGCGTCCTCTTGGCATGTTCCCTCTGTCGATTAGTTCTGGGGCAGCTACCATCTGCTCAGGCAGCTCGAGCTTACGACACAGATCAGTTCGGTGAGGACTCGGATGCCAGGGAGGACTCGATCCACAATGCTATATAGAGCACAATCGCGGCATGGCACATCGCAGTTCAGCACGGCCCAGCACAGCACAGCCGTCGGCACGGTACATCAAGATCGATACACTCAACTATGCACCTTGGCACGTTCCGTGGCGCGTTCCGTGGCGAGTCCACCTGGCACGTTGCGCGGCGCGTCCCCTGGCACGTCCCTCGGCACGTCCATTGGCACGTTCCGTAGCGCGTCCCCTTTGCACGTCCCGCGGTGCGTCCCCATGGCACGTCCCCTGGCACGTCGCCTGGCGCGTCCCTTGGGACGTTCCGCGGCGCGTCCTCCTGGCATGTTCCCTCTGTCGATTAGTTCTGGGCAGCTACCATCTGCTCAGGCAGCTCGAGCTTACGCTCCAGATCAGTTCGGTGAGGACTCCGATGCCAGGGAGGACTCGATCCCCAACGCTATATAGAGCACAATCGCGGCATGGCACATCGCAGTTCAGCACGGCGTAGCACAGCACAGCCCTCGGCACAGTACATCATCATCGATACATTCAGCATTGCATGTGCCCGTCGCCCAATCAGGTGTCTTTGAAATGTTGCAATGCCTTACATTTCTATATTCCTTTCCGGGTTCGTGGGTCGATCATGTCATAATTGTAGTGGCCTTCGGCCAGTGCCGCCGATCGGGGGCGCTCCGACTGATGTGATCCTTCTTCGCCCTCGTCCCTCCTCTCTTTTTCCCTCCCCTCCTCTCACTCAGCATTTATCCAGTGGCCGTCGGCCTATCCCGCCACCGTGCGTGGGTGGTGGGTCAGAGGCCTCATGGATGCTGGTTGGGATCTCGTGGTTGGCTGGGACTTCTGGGGGCCTCTTGGGCGCTTCTTGGGGCTTCTTGGGTGCCTCTTGGGCCTCTTGGGGCCACTAGAGGGCCTCTTGGGGGTCTCTTGGGAGCCTCTTGGGGCTTCTTGGGGGCCTCTTCTGCGCCCCTTGAGGCCTCTTGGAGGCCTCCTCGGAGCCTCTTGGTGCGGGAGGGGTGGTACTCGAGTTCGGACCCCCCTCGGAGGCCACGATCCTTGTGAGGGGTGTCAAAAAACGCATCCGCCGGAAACTCGCCCCCCCCCCCACCCCACCCCCCCTTCCCCGGCAGAGCCACCCCGGCAACCCCCCCAGAGGCTGAGGCTCAGCCTCGAGGCTGTAGCTGAGACTCCTTGAAACTCACACGCCGGATCGGCGGATTTGTTGAGGATGTCTCGAGCGAAACGCTGGTTTTGCAAAATTGGGGGGATGTCTCGAGCGGGGGCCTCGTGGGGTGCTAGAATGCAGAGGATGTCTCAGGCGAAATGCTTGTTTTCACGTCCCGCTCGCAGGAATTCCGAGGATGTCTCGCGCGTGCCGCGTCCCCCCCGCGCAGGAATTTTGAGGATGTCTCGACACATTCGTTTGTTTGGCGAGGATTTTTCCCAGAAAGGGCTCGAGCCCAGGGTTCTCTTTTAGAGGTTTACCCCCGGATCTGACGGCTGTAGGGCTGGCGAAATTATTCTGCGATGAATTACGTGCGGGAGTAGGGCCGGCAGAATTATTTTCGAGGATGTCTCGAGCGAAACGTTTGTTTTTCAGAATTTGTTGAGGATGTCTCGAGCGAAACGCTGGTTTTGCAGAGTTGGGGTATCTAACATGGCGTCGGGCCCAACGCCGAATTACGAGGAAACGCACGGGGGGCCGAAAAGCGCTACCCGAACACATGTCCCAATACAGAAAAGTGATGGTTTCTTGCTCTGAACAGGGGGTTGCGCTTTGGGGGCCTCTCCAGGGAAGACGTAGCGAGGATGTCTCGAGCGGGAGCGCGAATTCAGCGTATCCAGGTCACGCAGGGGGGTATCTAACATGGCTGTCCCGAGCTGGAACCACATGTTTTTTCATGCTCAGGCCACCCAGGGAGATCTCTAACATGATTGTCCCGAGCTGGAACCACGTGTTTTACGTGTCCAGGCCACCCAGGGGGTATCTCTCATGGTTGTCCCGAGCTGGCACCGTGTTTCCGGGAAAGGGCGCGGGCCCAGGGTTCTCTTTTAGTAGGTTAACCCCCCAGCCCCCCTGCGACTTGGGCCGGCGAAATTATTCTGCAATAAATTACGTGCGGGAGGTGGGCCGGCGAATTAAAATTTGAGGATGTCCCTAGCGAAACGCTTGTTTTTCAGAATTTGTTGAGGATGTCTCGAGCGAGACGCTGGTTTTGCAGAGTTGGGGATGTCTCGAGCAAAACGCTTGGTTTCAGAATTTGTTGAGGATGTCTCGAGCGACACGCTGGTTTTGCAGAGCCGACCGCGACACGGAAAAGCGCCCCTCGCGCAGGAATTCCAAGGATGTCTCGCGCGTGCCGCGTCCCGCGCGCGGGTATTTGGATTTCTTTGGATTTTGACAGGATGTCTCGAGCGAAACGCTTGTTTTTCATAATTTGTTGAGGATGTCTCGAGCGAAACGGTGGTTTTGCAAAATTGGGGGATGTCTCGAGCGGTGGCCTCGTGGGGGGCCAGAATTCAAAGGATGTCTCAGGCGAAATGCTTGTTTTCACGTCCCGCTCGCAGGAATTCCGAGGATGTCCCGCGCGTGCAGCGTCCCGCGCGTAGGAATTCAAATGATTTTGACAGGATGTCTCGAGCGAAACGCTTGTCCCCATCACGTTCCGTAGCGCGTCCCCTTGGCAGGTCCCGCGGTGCGTCCCCATGGCGCGTCCCTTGGCACGTCGCTTGGCGCGTCCCTTGAGACGTTATGCGTCGCGTCCTCCTGGCATGTTCCCTTGTCCATTAGCTCTGGGGCAGCTACTCTATGTGTTCAGGTAGCTCGAGCTTAAGATCCAAATCAGTTCGGTCAGGACTCGGATGCAAAAGGAGGACTCGATCCACGAGGCTATAGAGCACAATCGCGCCATGGCACATCGCAATTCAGCACGGCGCAGCACAGCACTGATTTCGGCACGGTACATCAAGGTCGATGCACTCAGCATTGCAACTTGGCACGTTCCTTGGCACGTTCCGTGGGGCGTCCTTTGGCGAGTCCCCCTGGCACGTCGCGTCGCGCGTCCCCATGGCACATCCCGTGGCACATCCATTGGCACGTTCCGTAGCGCGTCCCCTTGGCACGTCCCGCGGTGCGACCCCATGGCACGTCCCCTGGCACGTCGCCTGGCGCATCCCTTGGGACGTTTCGCGGCGCGTCCTCCTGGCATGTTCCCCTGTCCATGGGGCAGCTACTATGTGTTCAGGCAGCTCGAGATTAAGATCCAGATCAGTTCGGTCAGGATCGGAAGAGCAAGGTGGGGGGGGGGGACTCAGATTCCTGATGGATATAGAGCCACACGCGCGCATGGCACATCCTGCATGTCCCATATTCGGTTGCGCGTTGGCCCAATCTGACCACTGGCAGGGTACCTTCAAGATCCAGGCTTCGATACCTTCTGTATTGCATTTGTGCCGTCACCCCTATCAGGTGTGGTCTTTAAAACGCTGCCAGGTGTTACAGTTCTACATTGTGTTACAGTTCTACAGTCCTTTCCGGGTTCGTGGGTCGATCATGTTTACGTGTCCAGGACACCAACACGACGCTTGTCCCCAGCACGTTTTGTAGCGCGTCCCCTTGGCACGTCCCGCGGTGCGTCCCCGTGGCACGTCCCCTGGCACGTCGCCTGGCGCGTCCCTTGGAACGTTCCGCGGCGCGTCTTCCTGGCAGGTTTCCTTGTCAACTAGCTCTGGGGCAGCTGCTGCGGTGGACTGGAATCCACGTTGTTTTTACGTGTCCATGGCCATCCCAGGGTATCATCTCATGGTTGTACCGAGTGGCACAGTGGTTTCCGAAAGGGCGCGGCCCAGGGGTTCCTTCTTTTAGTAGGTTTTAACCCCCCGGCCCCCCTGCGACTTGGGCCAGGCGAAATTATTTGCGAAGCGGCGCACGAACGGAGTATGTTTTCCGGATTAACGGGCGCCGGGCCCCCCCATCACCCCTCCCCCGGTTATCTTTTTAGTAGGGTTAAACCCCCCGGCCCCCCTTTGCTTTTTTTGTTGTGTTTTTTTGCGTCTTGGGACGGCCCGCAATTTATTTTGGCGAGCGGGGCACGCCACGGCAGTAGGGCGGCGAAATTATTTTTGAGGATGTCTCGAGCGAAACGCTTGTTTTTCAGAATTTGTTGAGGATGTCTCGTGCGAGACGCTGGTTTTGCAGAGTTGGGGATGTCTCGAGCGAAACGCTTGGTTTCAGAATTTGTTGAGGATGTCTCGAGCGACACGCTGGTTTTGCAGAGCCGACCGCGACACGGAAAAGCGCACCTCGCGCAGGAATTCCAAGGATGTCTCGCGCGTGCCGCGTCCCGCGCGCGGGTATTTGGATTTCTTGGGATTTTGACAGGATGTCTCGAGCGAAACGCTTGTTTTTCATAATTTGTTGAGGATGTCTCGAGCGAAACGCTGGTTTTGCAAAATTGGGGGATGTCTCGAGCCGGGGCCTCGTGGGGGGCCAGAATTCAAAGGATATCTCAGGCGCAATGCTTGTTTTCGTGTCCCGCTCGCAGGAATTCCGAGGATGTCTCGCGCGTGCCGCGTCCCGCGCGTAGGAATTCGGATGATTGTCATAGGATGTCTCGAGCGAAACGCTTGTCCCCAGCACGTTCAGTAGCGCGTCCCCTTGGCACGTCCCGCGGTGCGACCCCATGGCACGTCCCCTGGCACGTCGCCTGGCGCATCCCTTGGGACGTTTCGCGGCGCGTCCTCCTGGCATGTTCCCCTGTCCATTAGCTCTGGGGCAGCTACTATGTGTTCAGGCAGCTCGAGCTTAAGATCAAGATCAGTTCGGTCAGGACTCGGATGCAAAGGAGGACTCGATCCACGACGCTATAGAGCACAATCGCGCCATGGCACATCGCAATTCAGCACGGCGCAGCACAGCACTGATTTCGGCACGGTACATCAAGGTCGATACACTCAGCATTGCAACTTGGCACGTCCCTTGGCACGTTCCGTGGGGCGTCCTTTGGCGAGTCCCCCTGGCACGTCGCGTGGCGCGTCCCCTGGCACATCCCGTGGCACATCCATTGGCACGTTCCGTAGTGCGTCCCCTTGGCACGTCCCGCGGTGCGACCCCATGGCACGTCCCCTGGCACGTCGCCTGGCGCATCCCTTGGGACGTTTCGCGGCGCTTCCTCCTGGCATGTTCCCCTGTCCATTAGCTCTGGGGCAGCTACTATGTGTTCATGCAGCTCGAGCTTAAGATCCAGATCAGTTCGGTCAGGACTCGGATGCAAAGGAGGACTCGATCCACGAGGCTATAGAGCACAGTCGCGCCATGGCACATCGCAATTCAGCACGGCGCAGCACAGCACAGCCATCGGCAGGGTACATCAAGATCGATACCTTCAGTATTGCATTTGCCCGTCACCCAATCAGGTGTCTTTGAAAACGCTGCCATGTGTTACAGTTCTACATTCCTTTCCGGGTTCGTGGGTCGAGTTGTCGAGCTGTCAGAATTTGTTTGAGGTGTTGGGAGCGAAACGCTGGTTTTGCAGAGTTGGGGATTGTCTCGAGCGAAAACGCTTGGTTTCAGAATTTGTTGAGGGAGGATTTCCGAAGCGAAACGCTGGTTTTGCAGAGCCGACCGCGACACGGAAAAGCGCTCCTCGCGCAGGAATTCCGAGGATGTCTCGCGCGTGCCGCGTCCCGCACGCAGGAATTTTGATTTCTTTGGGTTTTGACAGGATTTCTCAAGCGAAACGCTTGTTTTTCCAGGAAAGGTCCTGAGCCCAGGGTTCTCTTTTAGTTGGTTTCCCCCCGGTTTTGACGGCTGTAGGGCCGGCGAATTTATTTTGCGATAAATAACGAGGTCGCGTAGGGCCGGCGAATTAACATTTGAGGATGTCCCTAGCGAAACGCTTGTTTTTCAGAATTTGTTGAGGATGTCTCGAGCGAAACGCTTGTTTTGTTTTATATATTGTTTTCTCCTGGAGTGAAATGCTTGGTTTCACGTGCCCAGGTCTTGAGGATGTCTCGAGCGAGACGCTTGGTTTCACGCCTCCAGGTTGCCCAGGCAGAGGTCAAGCGCCAGGATTTGTTGACGATGTCTCGAGCGAGACGCTTGGTTTCACGCGTCCTCGTCGCCCAGGCTGATGTCTAGAATGAGGAGGTGTTGAGGAAGTCTCGATCGAGATGCTTGTTTGCACGTGTCCAGGTTGCCCAGGCGGATGCCTAGCATGAGGATGTGTTGAGAATGTCTCGAGAGATACGATTGTTTCACGTGTCCAGGTCGCCCAGGCGGATGTCTAACATGAAGATGTGTTGAGGATGTCTCGAGCGAGACGTTTGCTTTCACGTGTACAGGTCGCCAAGGCGGTTGTCTAGAATGAGGAGGTGTTGAAAACGTCTCGAGCGAAACGCTTGTTTTCACGTGCCCAGGTCACCCAGGCGGACGTCTCACATGAAGATGTGTTGAGGATGTCTCGAGCGAACTTCTTGTTTTCACGTGTCCAGTTCGCCCAGGCGGATGTCTAGCATGAGAATGTGTTGAGGATGTGTTGAGCGAAACGTTTGTTTTCACGTGTCCAGGTCGCTTAGGCGGATGTCTAGAATGAGGATTTTGACAGGATGTCTCGAGCGAAACGCTTGTCCCCAGCACGTTCCGTAGCGCGTCCCCTTGGCACGTCCCGCTGTGCGTCCCCATGGCACGTTCCCTGGCATGTCGCCTGGCGCGTCCCTTGAAACGTTCCGCGGTGCGTCCTCCTGGCATGTCCCCCTGTCAATTAGCTCTGCGGCAGATACTATGTGTTCAGGCAGCTCGAGCTTACTGTAAGATCCAGATCAGTTCGGTCAGGACTCGGATGCAAAGGAGGACTCGATCCACGACGCTATAGAGCACAACCGCGGCATGGCACATCGCAATTCAGCACGGTGCAGCACAGCACAGACTTCGGCACGATACATCAAGATCGATACAATCAGCATTGCAACTTGGCACGTTCCTTGGCACGTTCCGTGGGGCGTCCCTTGGCGAGTCCCCCTGGCACGTCGCGTGGCGCGCAATTCAGCACGGTGTAGCACAGCACAGCCCTCGGCACGGTACATCAAGATCGATACAATCAGCATTGCATTTGCCCGTCACCCAATCAGGTGTCTTTGAAATCGCTGCCATGCGTTATATTTCTATATTCCTGTCCGGGTTCGTGGGTCGATCATGTTCATAATTTGTTGAGGATGTCTCGAGCGAAACGCTGGTTTTGCAAAATTGGGGGATGTCTCGAGCGGGGGCCTCGTGGGGGGCCAGAATTCAGAGGATATCTCAGGCGCAATGTTTGTTTTCGTGTCCCGCTCGCAGGAATTCCGAGGATGCCTCGCGCGTGCCGCGTCCCGCGCGTAGGAATTCGGATGATTGTGATAGGATGTCTCGAGCGAAACGCTTGTCCCCAGCACGTTCAGTAGCGCGTCCCCTGGGCACGTCCCGCGTTGCGACCCCATGGCACGTCCCCTGGCACGTCGCCTGGCGCATCCCTTGGGACGTTTCGCGGCGCGTCCTCCTGGCATGTTCCCCTTGTCAATTAGCTCTGGGGCAGCTACTATGTGTTCAGGCAGCTCGAGCATAAGATCCAGATCAGTTCGGTCAGGACTCGGATGCAAAGGAGGACTCGATCCACGACGATATAGAGCACAACCGCGGCATGGCACATCGCAATTCAGCACGGTGCAGCACAGCACAGCCCTCGGCAGGGTACATCAAGATCGAGACACTCAGCATTGCAACTTGGCACGTTCCTTGGCACGTTCCGTGGTGCGTCCCTTGGCGAGTCCCCCTGGCACGTCGCGTGGCGCGTCCCCTGGCACATTCCGTGGCACATCCATTGGCACGTTCCGTAGCGCGTCCCTTTGGCACGTCCCGCGGTGCGACCCCATGGCACGTCCCCTGGCACGTCGCCTGGCGCATCCCTTGGGACGTTTCGCGGCGCGTCCTCCTGGCATGTTCCCCTGTCCATTAGCTATGGGGCAGCTACTATGTGTTCAGGCAGCTCGAGCTTAAGATCCAGATCAGTTCGGTCAGGTACTCGATGCAATAGGAGAGGACTCGATCCACGGACGCTATAGGAGCGCAGTCGAGCCTTGGCACATCGGCAATTTCAGCACGGCGCAGCACAAGACACAGCCCTTGGAGGGTTACTCAAGATCGATACACTAGCATTGCATTGCCCGTCACCCATCAGGTGTCTTTGAAAACGCAGCCATTGTGTTACAGTCTCTGAAACCCTTTCCGGAGTTCGTGGGGTTCGAATCGATTTTACGTTGCCCAGGCTCCAACCGACGCTTGTCCCCAGCACGTTCTGTAGCGCGTCCCCTTGGCACGTCCCGCGGTGCGTCCCCGTGGCACATCCCCTGGCACGTCGCCTGGCGCGTCCCTTGGAATGTTCCGCGGCGCGTCTTCCTGGCATGTTTCCTTGTCAATTAGCTCTGGGGCAGCTACTACGAGGACTATGTGCTCAGGCAGCTCGAGCTTAAGATCCAGATCAGTTCGATTAGGACTCGGATGCAAAGGAGGACTCGATCCACGAGGCTATAGAGCACAATCGCGGCATGGCACATCGCAATTCAGCACGGCGCAGCACAGCACAGCCCTCGGCACGGTACATCAAGATCGATACATTCACTCAGCATTGCAACCTGGCAGGTTCTTTGGCACGTTCCGTGGCGCGTCCTGTGGCGAGTCCCCCTGGCACGTCGCGCGGCGCGTCCCCTGGCACGTCCCGTGGCACGTCCATTGGCACGTTCCGTAGCGCGTCCTCTTGGCACGTCCCGCGGTGCGTCCTCATGGCGCGTTCCCTGGCACGTCGCCTGGCGCGTCCCTCGGAACTTTTGGCGGCGCGTCTTCCTAGCATGCCCCCCCATGAATTAGCTCTTGGGCAGCTACTATGTGCTCAGGCAGCTCGAGCTTAAGATCCAGATCAGTTCGGTCAGGACTCAGATGCAAAGGAGGACTCGATCCACAACGCTATAGCGCACAATCGTCACGTGGCACATCGCAATTCAGCACGGCGCAGCACAGCACAGCCCTCGGCACGGTACATCAAGATCGATACACTCAGCATTGCAATTTAGCAAGTTCTTTGGCAAGTTCTGTGGCGCGTCCTGTGGCGAGTCCCCCTGGCACGTCGCGCGGCGCGTCCCCTGGCACGTCCCGTGGCACGTCCATTGACACGTGCCGTAGCGCGTCCCCTTGGCACGTCCCGCGGTGCGTCCCCGTGGCACGTCCCCCTGGCACGTCGCGCGGCGCGTCCCCTGGCACGTCCCGTGGCACGTCCATTGGCACGTTCCGTAGCGCGTCCCCTTGGCACGTCCCGCCGTGCGTCCCCATGGCACGTCCCCTGGCACGTCGCCTGGCGCGTCCCTCAGAACTTTCGGCGGCGCGTCTTCCTAGCATGCCCCCCCGTGAATTAGCTCTTGGGCAGCTACTATGTGCTCAGGCAGCTCGAGTTTGAGATCCAGATCAGTTCGGTCAGGACTCAGATGCAAAGGAGGACTCGATCCACAACGCTATAGAGCACAATCGTCACGTGGCACATCGCAATTCAGCACGGCGCAGCACAGCACAGCCCTCGGCACGGTACATCAAGATCGATACACTAAGCATTGCATTTGCCCGTCGCCCAATCAAGTGTCTTTGAAACGTTGCCATGTCTTACATTTCTATATTCCTTTCCGGGCTCGTGGGTCGATCATGTTTTGGATTTTGACAGGATGTCTCGAGCGAAACGCTTGTTCCCGGAAAGGGCGCGGGCCCAGGGTTCTCTTTTAGTAGGTTAACCCCCCGGCCCCCCTGCGACTTGGGCCGGCGAAATTATTCTGCGATAAATTACGCGTGGGAGGTGGGCCGGCGAAATTATTTTTGAGGATGTCCCTAGCGAAACGCTTGTTTTTCAGAATTTGTTGAGGATGTCTCGAGCGAAACGCTGGTTTTGCAGAGTTTGGGATGTCTCGAGCGAAACGCTTGTTTTCAGAATTTGTTGAGGATGTCTCGAGCGAAATGCTTGTCTTTCATAATTTGTTGAAGACGTTTCGAGCGAACCGCTGGTTTTGCAAAATTGGGGGATGTCTCGAGCGGGGGCCTCGTGGGGGGCTTCGTGGGGGTCCAGAATTCAGAGGATGTCTCAGGCGAAATGCTTATTTACACGTCCCGCTCGCAAGAATTTCGAGGATGTCTCGCGCGTCCGCGCCCCGCGCGCAGGAATTCTGAGGATGTTGGCAGGATGTCTCGAGCGAAACGCTTGTCCCCAGCACGTTCCGTAGCGCGTCCCCTTGGCACGTCACGCGGTGCGTGCCCGTGGCACGTCCCCTGGCACGTCGCTTGGCGGGTCCCTTGGGACGTTCCGCGGCGCGTCCTCCTGGCATGTCCCCTTGTCAATTAGCTCTGGGGCAGCTACTATGTGTTCAGGCAGCTCGAGCTTAAGATTCAGATCAGGACTCGGATGCAGAGGAGGACTCGATCCACGAGGCTATAGAGCACAATCGCGGCATGGCACATCGCAAGTCAGCACGGCGCAGCACAGCACAGACTTCGGCACAGTACATCAAGATCGATCGACTCAGCATTGCAACCTGGCACGTTCCTTGGCACGTTCCGTGGGGCGTCCCTTGGCGAGTCCCCCTGGCACGTCGCGTGGCGCGTCCCCTGGCACGTCCCGCGGCACGTCCATTGGCACGTTCCGTAGCGCGTCTCCTTGGCACGTCCCGCGGTGCGTGCCCATGGCACGTCCCCTGGCACGTCGCTTGGCGTGTCCTTTGGGACGTTCCGCGGCGCGTCCTCCTGGCATGTCCCCCTGTCGATTAGTTCTGGGGCAGCTACTATGTGTTCAGGCAGCTCGAGCTTAAGATCCAGATCAGTTCGGTCAGGACTCGGATGCAAAGAGGACTCGATCCACAACGCTATCTAGAGCACACTCGCGGCATGGCACATCGCAGTTCAGCACGGCGCAGCACAGCACATATTTCGGCATGGTACATCAAGATCGATACACTCAGCATTGCAACTTGGCACGTTCCGTGGGGCGTCCCTTGGCGACCCCTGGCACGTCGCGTGGCGCGTCCCCTGGCACGTCCCGCGGCACGTCCATTGGCACGTTCCGTAGCGCGTCTCCTTGGCACGTCCCGCGGTGCGTGCCCATGGCACGTCCCCTGGCACGTCGCTTGGCGTGTCCTTTGGGTTGTTCCGCGGCGCGTCCTCCTGGCATGTCCCCCTGTCGATTAGTTCTGGGGCAGCTACTATGTGTTCAGGCAGCTCGAGCTTAAGATCCAGATCAGTTCGGTCAGGACTCGGATTCAAAGAGGACTCGATCCACAACGCTATCTAGAGCACAATCGCGGCATGGCACATCGCAGTTCAGCACGGCGCAGCACAGCACAGATTTCGGCATGGTACATCAAGATCGATACACTCAGCATTGCAATTTGGCACGTTCCGTGGGGTTTCCCTTGGCGAGTCCCCCTGGCACGTCGCGTGGCGCGTCCCCTGGCACGTCCCGCGGCACGTCCATTGGCACGTTCCGTAGCGCGTCCCCTTGGCACGTCCCGCGGTGCGTGCCCATGGCACGTCCCTTGGCACGTCGCTTGCGCGTCCCTTGGGACGTTCCGCGGCGCGTCCTCCTGGCATGTCCCCTCTGTCGATTGGTTCTGGGGCAGCTACCATCTGCTCAGTCAGCTCGAGCTTAAGATCCAGATCAGTTCGGTCAGGACTCGGATGTTAAGGAAGACTCGATCCACGACGCTATGTAGAGCACAATCGCGGTATGGAACATCGCGGTTCAGCACGGTGCAGCACAGCACAGCCCCTGGCACAGTACATTAAGATCGATACATTCTGCATTGCATTTGCCCGTCGCCCAATCAAGTGTCTTTGAACAGTTGCCATGCCTTACATTTCTACATTCCTTTCCGGGTTCGTGGGTCGATCATGCTTTTCATAATTTGTTGAGGATGTCTCGAGCGAAACGCTGGCTTTGCAAAATTGGAGGATGTCTCGAGCGGGGGCCTCGTGGGTGGCCAGAATTCAGAGGATGTCTCAGGTGAAATGCTTGTTTTCACGTCCCGCTCGCAGGGAATTCCGAGGATTCACGTCACGCTCGCTTCGCACGTTCCGTGGGGCGTCCCTCGGCGAGTCCCCCTGGCACGTCGCGCGGCGCGTCCCCTGGCACATCCCGTGGCACATCCATTGGCACGTTCCGTAGCGCGTCCCCTTGGCACGTCCCGCGGTGCGACCACATGGCACGTCCCCTGGCACGTCGCCTGGCGCATCCCTTGGGACGTTTCGCGGCGCGTCCTCCTGGCATGTCCCCTGTCCATTAGCTCTGGGGCAGCTACTATGTGTTCAGGCAGCTCGAGCTTAAGATCCAGATCAGTTCGGTCAGGACTCGGATGCAAAGGAGGACTCGATCCACGAGGCTATAGAGCACAATCGCGCCATGGCACATCGCAATTCAGCACGGCGCAGCACAGCACAGCCCTCGGCTCGGTACATCAAGATCGATACACTCAGCATTGCAATTTGGCACGTTCCTTGGCACGTTCCGTGGGGCGTCCCTTGGCGAGTCCCCCTGGCACGTCGCGTGGCGCGTCCCCTGGCACATCCCGTGGCATATCCATTGGCACGTTCCGTAGCGCGTCCCCTCGTCCCGCGGTGCGACCCCATGGCACGTCCCCTGGCACGTTGCCTGGCGCATCCCTTGGGACGTTTCGCGGCGTGTCCTCCTGGCATGTCCCCCTGTCCATTAGCTCTGGGGCAGCTACTATGTGTTCAGGCAGCTCGAGCTTCAGATCCAGATCAGTTCGGTCAGGACTCGGATGCAAAGGAGGACTCGATCCACGAGGCTATAGAGCACAATCGCGCCATGGCACATCGCAATTGAGCACGGCGCAGCACAGCACAGCCCTCGGCACGGTACATCAAGATCGATGCACTCAGCATTGCAACTTGGCCCGTCACCCAATCAGGTGTCTTTGAAAACGCTGCCACGTGTTACAGTTCTATATTCCTTTCCGGGTTCGTGGATCGATCATGTTTTGGATCATTTTTTCCGGAAAGGGCGCGGGCCCAGGGTTCTCTTTTATTCCCGGAAAGGGCGCGGGCCCAGGGTTCTCTTTTAGTAGGTTAACCCCCCGGCCCCCCTGCGACTTGGGCCGGCGAAATTATTTTGCGAGCGGGCACGCACGGAGTAGGGACGGCGAAATTATTTTTGAGGATGTCTCGAGCGAAACGCTTGTTTTTCAGAATTTGTTGAGGATGTCTCGAGCGAGACGCTGGTTTTGCAGAGCCGACCGCGACACGGAAAAGCGCCCCTCGCGCAGGAATTCCAAGCATGTCTCGCGCGTGCCGCGTCCCGCGCGCGGGTATTTGGATTTCTTGGGATTTTGACAGGATGTCTCGAGCGAAACGCTTGTTTTTCATAATTTGTTTAGGATGTCTCGAGCGAAACGCTGGTTTTGCAAAATTGGAGGATGTCTCGAGCGGTGGCCTCGTGGGGGGCCAGAATTCAAAGGATGTCTCAGGCGAAATGCTTGTTTTCACGTCCCGCTCGCAGGAATTCCGAGGATGTCCCGCGCGTGCAGCGTCCCGCGCGTAGGAATTCAAATGATTTTGACAGGATGTCTCGAGCGAAACGCTTGTCCCCATCACGTTCCGTAGCGCGTCCCCTTGGCAGGTCCCGCGGTGCGTCCCCATGGCGCGTCCCTTGGCACGTCGCTTGGCGCGTCCCTTGAGACGTTATGCGTCGCGTCCTCCTGGCATGTTCCCTTGTCCATTAGCTCTGGGGCAGCTACTCTATGTGTTCAGGTAGCTCGAGCTTAAGATCCAAATCAGTTCGGTCAGGACTCGGATGCAAAAGGAGGACTCGATCCACGAGGCTATAGAGCACAATCGCGCCATGGCACATCGCAATTCAGCACGGCGCAGCACAGCACTGATTTCGGCACGGTACATCAAGGTCGATGCACTCAGCATTGCAACTTGGCACGTTCCTTGGCACGTTCCGTGGGGCGTCCTTGGGCGAGTCCCCCTGGCACGTCGCGTCGCGCGTCCCCTGGCACATCCCGTGGCACATCCATTGGCACGTTCCGTAGCGCGTCCCCTTGGCACGTCCCGCGGTGCGACCCCATGGCACGTCCCCTGCACGTCGCCTGGCGCATCCCTTGGGACGTTTCGCGGCGCGTCCTCCTGGCATGTTCCCCTGTCCATTAGCTCTGGGGCAGCTACTATGTGTTCAGGCAGCTCGAGCTTAAGATCCAGATCAGTTCGGTCAGGACTCGGATGCAAAGGAGGACTCGATCCACGAGGCTATAGAGCGCAGTCGCGCCATGGCACATCGCAATTCAGAACGGCGCAGCACAGCACAGCCCTCGGCAGGGTACATCAAGATCGATACCTTCAGTATTGCATTTGCCCGTCACCCAATCAGGTGTCTTTGAAAACGCTGCCATGTGTTACAGTTCTACATTCCTTTCCGGGTTCGTGGGTCGATCATGTTAGTAGGTTAACCCCCCGGCCCCCCTGCGACTTGGGCCGGCGAAATTATTTTGCGATAAATTACGTGCGGGAGTAGGGCCGGCGGAATTATTTTTGAGGATGTCTCGAGCGAAACGCTTGTTTTTCAGAATTTGTTGAGGATGTCTCGAGCGAGACGCTGGTTTTGCAGAGTTGGGGATGTCTCGAGCGAAACGCTTGGTTTCAGAATTTGTTGAGGATGTCTCGAGCGACACGATGGTTTTGCAGAGCCGACCGCGACATGGAAAAGCGCCCCTCGCGCAGGAATTCCAAGGATGTCTCGCGCGTGCCGCGTCCCGCGCGCGGGTATTTGGATTTCTTGGGGTTTTGACAGGATGTCTCGAGCGAAACGCTTGTTTTTCACAATTTGTTGAGGATGTCTCGAGCGAAACGCTGGTTTTGCAAAATTGGAGGATGTCTCGAGCGGTGGCCTCGTGGGGGGCCAGAATTCAAAAGGATGTCTCAGGCGAAATGCTTGTTTTCACGTCCCGCTCGCAGGAATTCCGAGGATGTCTCGCGCGTGCAGCGTCCCGCGCGTAGGAATTCAGATGATTTTGACAGGATGTCTCGAGCGAAACGCTTGTCCCCAGCACGTTCCGTAGCGCGTCCCCTTGGCACGTTCCGCGGTGCGTCCCCATGGCACGTCCCTTGGCACGTCGCTTGGCGCGTCCTTTGAGACGTTCTGCGTCGCGTCCTCCTGGCATGTTCCCCTGTCCATTAGCTCTGGGGCAGCTACTATGTGTTCAGGCAGCTCGAGCTTAAGATCCAGATCAGTTCGGTCAGGACTCGGATGCAAAGAGGACTCGATCCACAACGCTATCGAGAGCACAATCGCGGCATGGCACATCGCAGTTCAGCACGGCGCAGCACAGCATGATTTTCGGCACGGTACATCCAACGTCGATCACCTCAGCGATTGCAATACTGGCCGTTCTTGGCACGTGCCGTGGGGCGTCCTTGCCGAGTGTTCCCCCTGGCACGTCGCCGATCGACGTCCACTGGCACATCCGTGGCATATACCATGGCACGTTCCGTAGGCGCGTCCCTTGGCACGGTCCCGCGTGCGACCCCATGGCACGTCCCCTGGCACGTTAGCCTGGCCGCATCCTTGGACGTTTGCGGCGGTCCTCTGGCATGTAGCAGGTGGGGCAGCTACTATGTGTTAAGGCAGCTCGAGCTTAAGATCCAGATCAGTTCGGTCAGGACTCGGATGCAAAGGAGGACTCGATCCACGAGGCTATAGAGCACAGTCGCGCCATGGCACATCGCAATTCAGCACGGCGCAGCACAGCACAGCTCTCGGCAGGGTACATCAAGATCGATACCTTCAGTATTGCATTTGCCCGTCACCCAATCAGGTGTCTTTGAAAACGCTGCCATGTGTTACAGTTCTACATTCCTTTCCGGGTTCGTGGGTCGATCATGTTTCCCGGAAAGAGCTCGGGCCCAGGGTTCTCTTTTAGCCGTTTCCCCTCGGACCCGACGGGAAGAGGGCCGGCTGAATTATTCTGCGATAAATTACGTGTGGGAATAGGGCCCGCGGAATTATTCCCGGAAAGGGCGTGGGCCCAGGGTTCTCTTTTAGTTGGTTAACCCCCCGGCCCCCCTGCGACTTGGGCCGGCGAAATTATTTTGCGAGCGGGCACGCACGGAGTAGGGCCGGCGAAATTATTTTTGAGGATGTCTCGAGCGAAACGCTTGTTTTCAGATTTGTTTGAGGTGTCTCGAGCGAGACGCTGGTTTGCAGAGTGGGGGATGTCTCGAAGCGAAACGCTTGGTTCAGAATTTGTTGAGGATGTCTCGGAGCGACACACTGGTTTCAGAGCCGATCCGCGACACGGAAAGGAAAGCGCCCCTCGCGCAGGATATTCCAAGGATGTCTCGCGCGGCCGTCCTGTCCCGATAGGCGCGCAGGAATTTCGAGGGATGGTTTTACTCACTGTTTCTTGTTTTTTTCTTTTTTCTATCGATTAATTTGTTTGTTTTGCTCGGATTTCCTTGAATTTTGGCAGGATGTCTCGAGCGAAATGCTTGTCTTTCATAATCTGTTGAAGACGTTTCGACTGAACCGCTGGTTTTGCAAAATTGGGGGATGTCTCGAGCGGGGGCCTCGTGGGGGGCCTCGTGGGGGTCCAGAATTCAGAGGATGTCTCAGGCGAAATGCTTGTTTACACGTCCCGCTCGCAAGAATTTCGAGGATGTCTCGCGCGTCCGCGCCCCGCGCGCAGGAATTCTGAGGATGTTGGCAGGATGTCTCGAGCGAAACGCTTGTCCCCAGCACGTTCCGTAGCGCGTCCCCTTGGCACGTCCCGCGGTGCGTCCCCATGGCACGTCCCTTGGCACGTCGCTTGGCGGGTCCCTTGGGACGTTCCGCGTCGCGTCCTCCTTGCATGTCCCCCTGTCAATTAGCTCTGGGGCAGCTACTATGTGCTGAGGCAGCTCGAGCTTAAGATCCAGATCAGTTCGGTCAGGACTCGGATGCAAAGAGGACTCGATCCACAACGCTATCTAGAGCACAATCGCGGCATGGCACATCGCAGTTCAGCACGGCGTAGCACAGCACAGATTTCGGCATGGTACATCAAGATCGATACACTCAGCATTGCAATTTGGCACGTTCCGTGGGGCGTCCCTTTGGCGAGTCCCCCTGGCACGTCGCGTGGCGCGTCCCCTGGCACGTCCCGCGGCACGTCCATTGGCACGTTCCGTAGCGCGTCCGCTTGGCACGTCCCGCGGTGCGTGCCCATGGCACGTCCCCTGGCACGTCGCTTGGCGGGTCCCTTGGGACGTTCCGCGGCGCGTCCTCCTGGCATGTCCCCCTGTCGATTAGTTCTGGGGCAGCTACTAAGTGTTCAGGCAGCTCGAGCTTAAGATCCAGATCAGTTCGGTCAGGACTCGGATGCAAAGAGGACTCGATCCACGACGCTATGTAGAGCACAATCGCGGTATGGAACATCGCAGTTCAGCACGGTGCAGCACAGCACAGCCCCTGGCACAGTACATCAAGATCGATACACTCAGCATTGCAACTTGGCACGTTCCGTGGGGCGTCCCTTGGCGAGGTCCCCTGGCACGTTCGCGTGGGGCGCCCCTGGACGTCCGTGGCACATCCATTGGCACGTTCCGTAGCGCGTCCCCTTGGCACGTCCCGCGGTGCGACCCCATGGCACGTCCCCTGGCACGTCGCCTGGCGCATCCCTTGGGACGTTTCGCGGCGCGTCCTCCTGGCATGTTCCCTTGTCCATTAGCTCTGGGGCAGCTACTATGTGTTCAGGCAGCTCGAGCTTAAGATCCAGATCAGTTCGATCAGGACTCGGATGCAAAGGAGGACTCGATCCACGACGCTATAGAGCACAACCGCGGCATGGCACATCGCAATTCAGCACGGTGCAGCACAGCACAGCCCTCGGCAGGGTACATTAAGATCGATACACTCAGCATTGCAACTTGGCACGTTCCTTGGCACGTTCCGTGGGGCGTCCCTTGGCGAGTCCCCCTGGCACGTCGCGTGGCGCGTCCCCTGGCACATGCCGTGGCACATCCATTGGCACGTTCCGTAGCGCGTCCCTTTGGCACGTCCTACGGTGCGACCCCATGGCGCGTCCCCTGGCACGTCGCCTGGCGCATCCCTTGGGACGTTTCGCGGCGCGTCCTCCTGGCATGTTCCCCTGTCCATTAGCTCTGGGGCAGCTACTATGCGTTCAGGCAGCTCGAGCTTAAGATCCAGATCAGTTCGGTCAGGACTCGGATGCAAAGGAGGACTCGATCCACGACGCTATAGAGCATAGTCGCGCCATGGCACATCGCAATTCAGCACGGCGCAGCACAGCACAGCCCTCGGCAGGGTACATCAAGATCGATACA
>CAUYUJ010021530.1:95000-137603 GCA_963575745.1 Prorocentrum cordatum | reverse complement strand
CGCAGTGCAGGTAAGATTTCCGAGGCACAGCTCCATTGGGAAAAGTAGGCGCGGCGCCAGAGCGAGAGCGCGATCTGGAAATGGAGCAGTCTTCCTGCATTGCAGTTGCTTGGACACCCACCTGTGACGGTGTTACTGTCGACGTCAGGCCTTGGTCTGAATCTCTTGAGCAGTAGTCGGAGATTTTCCTCTTTTTCCTTCTCCTTTTCTCTGTGTGTGTGTGTTTCCCGCGTGTCGTCGATGTAAAAATGCACACCCACCTGTTCTTACCTCAGATGTCACGGTGAAGCGAAAGGCGATACACGGATGTTGAAACACTTGTTGCTTTGCATCCTCGTAGCCGTTGGAATTTCAGGATTCCGGGTTTTCTAGTGTATGACGGCACGCGCGAGATGCATATTCTGAAAAGGAATAAGGGGTTGTTTTGCGCTTGTGTATGGTTGCGCAGCCCAAGTTGTGTCTTAGTACGTTATGAGGGATGATTCGGCGAGAGCTACGTTTTGAACAGGTACCCCTCTCGATCCTCGCAGCAGTTGGGAAATCCGTGCTCCATTGGCACGAAATCAGAAGAAGTCCGGGGTAATAGGTGGAAGTCGCGCTTTGAACGTTGACCGCCATCCATCCCTCTGTAACCGAGAGAAGTGCTTGAGACGAGTGTGCGCGGCGTGTATGTAGGAGTCGAAGGTCGAAACCTAGCCGTGCTCCACCAGTGGAATCGTTCGAATTTTCTTTGCGAATGCATAGGAAGCTGAGGCGAGGGCAACATTTGAAAAAGCCAGCCGCCCTTCGCCCGTGTAGATGCGATAGGTTTCACGTTTTCATGCTCCGCGGCTTTCGGCTTACGACCTTCGGGTGCTTTCGGGAGCGCTACGGATCCTACGGACCCACGGCACCTGCCGCCAGCGTTCCTGGCGCGGGGCCGGGCGCAAGGCCTGGCCCCTCCCCACCTCAGGGGACGCCGACGATCCGCGCCAGCACGAACGCGAAGTCCCATCGCGAGGGTCCGCAGGATGCCGACAAGAGGGGTACCCACAGGGTTCGAAGTCCCATCGCGGAGTACCCGCAATCCGTGCGCGACAGGAGGGTCCCGATCGCGAGGCTCCGCAGGATGCCGTCAGCCAGGCCGTCGGCACCCTCCGCGGTGCTGCATTCCCCGACCCACTTAGGCACCCGCACCCTTGGCAGCGTTAAACTGGCAGGCAAGTGGTGCGCAATGGCCACATCCGTCAGCACCTCTTACCTGGCACCGTGCTACAACGTGGATGACATCAAACGTAAGTCAATGTTCCGCGTAGCTGAGTCCGAAGAGTTTGTACGTGTAGTGCAAGTTTGCACCGAGCACGCGGCATCAGATGTCTCCGGCCAGTCACTGTGGAAGAGTATGTCATGAGCCATTTGGACATCTTGCGATGATGAAGGCAGGCCGGCTGTTTTGACGATCTATCCGATGTCGGTGAGGTTGTTCCAGTTCTTGGGCGAGAGCCCGTGCCTGTGGTGCAGACACATCGTGATCCACACAGTCACCTTGCGCGAGGCCTACGACATGCAGAGTTGATGCCCCGCCCTTCAATGATCTTGGGTACCAGCTCAAGCATCGCAAGGCCTCGCTCAAGAGGAACCATCTGCAACCAGCCCCAACTGGTGCCTCCACGTGCAGTCTCGACTGCAAGCTCTATCCTGGCACGCAAGCCCGCGATGTGAAGCTTGGCCTTCCAGCTTGCAGTCGGATTTCCAGGTGCATGATGTTCCTGCACTGCTACCGCATGCCTTGGTTTGGCCTAGTCTGCTACGTATGCCGCCTCCAGCCCAGAAAAAGCCTGCGACATTGGAAGCTATGTGGTCAAACTTGCGACTGTTCTGCATCGACCTAGAGTTTCTTAGCCGCCGCACCTCTGACTTGTGCGAACATGCCCAGGGCCAGCTCGTGCTTGATCATATGCTTTTCCACCAGCTTCCTGACGAGACCCTCAGGCTTGGCCTGTGCCGTGGCCAACCAGGCCAGCAGCTCGGTGTAGGCGCCGTCGGATCGAGCTTCGGCTGCCTCAGCGTCAGCCTGGGCATGGCGGCTGCTTCGGCTGCAGACTGACCAGGCGAAATTTGCGACCGCGGGTGCAGCAGATGGAGCGGCCCATTCAGCTGTGGCAGCGGCGGCGGCTCCATCTGTTTTGAGGTGGCCGCCAGCACTGGCAGCATCAGGCTCTGGTTTCTCGTTCTTCCCGAGGCCGTCCACCAGCCCATGCAGCTGTGCCAGAGAGCCGCCATTGCCGACAGTCGCCACAGCCGAGCGTGCTTGGGTTGCTTCGGTCGCCGCCTCACCGCACAGCTTCTTGGCGGGGTCTAGCTCGGTCTCGCATTTGGAGGCGTGGGCAACTGCCATGAGATCTGCCTCCTGCGCCATGTCGTAGCTGCGCCGAGCCTTGCCCGTGTGTCATTTCAGCACGGCCGCTCGATGCGAGACGACCTTGGCCGACGCTCTGGGCTCCCAGAAAGAGGCCCACTGTCGAGCACCTTGGTGTGGCGTTGGGCGCCACTCAGAGGCAACCTGCCGAAGTCGGCTGGGGCCATGGCGTACACGAGAATGTCGTCTTCACCAAGGTTGAACGGCCCCTTGTACTTCTTTGGGCGGTCCGTTGAGCGACGCACCCGAGCCCTCTCTGCCATTGGGCTGGGTTCCACTGGGCGCCCGCACACTCTGCAGCCGTCCCGCCAGGCGTTAGTTATTTCTATTTATCGCAGCATGGTGTCCCAGCAGTGCCACATGCGAAAGTCTCCCATGGTTCTCTCACCAGAGAAGCCGAGGGCTCGCTGGACACACTGTGGAGAAGGCAGGCACCTTTGGGGGCCCACAGTGACCACAGAAAGCAGTCGGGGCCCGCTGATTCCAACACGACAGAATGCCAAGTCGTTGGGGCAGAGTGCTTTCGGGATCTATGTGCAGGCCAACATGGCAATGGATCGTCGTCTTCCTCTCTCTTCATCCTCCCTCCCTCACTCCTCGGTTCATCCCTTCATTCATTTATCATTTCACGCCTGGCGACCTGCGGGTCGTGCTTCTGCTCCTCCCTCCTCTCTGCCCCTCTTCCTCCTCATCCCCTGCCCCCGCCCTCGAGATCGCCTCACTGGAGATTTTGGCCGCCCCTCGCGGGAAGGTACCGCGTGGCCGTGAAGCGGCCCAGCCCACGCGGTCTGATCGGGCGCCCCCGCCTCCTCCTGGTGTCGTTTCTTGCATTACATGCAACACACATGAGTTCCGGTGTACATATATACACACATAATATATTCTTTCTACCTATCAAATTACAAGGGAAAAACCGGCATGTCACCGACACCCCCCCCCACATGGACCCCACATGAACCCCACAGGCCCCCAAGAGATCCCCACAATGCTTCGAGGCGGCCCAAAATACCCCGAAGAGAGCGACACGAGGCCTACATCGGGAGCCCAAGACAGCAGAAGGCACTTCCGAGACGTCCTCTGCAAGGCCCAAGAGGCCCCAAGACGGCCCCAAAGTGTTCCAACATTACCAAACATGGGCTCAAGACTGCCCAGGATGCCCCCGCAAAGACCTCCAATACGGCCTCAGCAGGCCAAAACCTTAATTTTCCATTGGTTTTTGAGCGACTCTGTGCTTCTCGCCTTTTCTGGCCACGAACGGCCCAATAATGGTCTGCGAGCTTCCGAGGTCGCCTCGAGATGGCGTCCAGGCGGCCCAATGGGGCCCCAAGATGGGCCAATAAAGCGCCAAGAAAGCCAGGGAGCGCCCAAAAGACCCATAAAAGACCTCCAAGAGGGCCCCAACAGAACCACGGGATGCTTCAGAGAGGGCCCGGGAGAGCCCCAACACGGCCCCAGGACGGCCTTAGCCCCCCCAGACAGCCCACGAGGGCCCCAGGACAGCCCAAGAAGGCCCTCCGATGGTATACGAAAGCACCAACAGGAGCTCCGCTCAGTCTTAGAGCCGTCAAATTCATTACACTCTGGTTGACCTGAGCCGTCGTCCTTGGTTCGGCTGGCCCGCGCGCCGAATGGGCCCGCGTGGCAGAGAAGGAAAAGGAGCAGGAGGCGGGACGGAGGAGAAAAAGGAGGAAGAGGAAGGAACGGTGAGGATTGCGAGAAACAGGAGGGGCCCCAGGAAGACGGAAGGAGGGCACGGAGGAGCAGGAGGAGGGGAGGGCAAACGGCGGAAACAGAAGACAGCTTTCATTGGGCCCCGTGCTCTCGCCGAGGCGCCGGCCACATCTCTCATTCAATATCGTGTTGCCGCTTCGCTCGCGGGACTCCCAGCCTCTACCAGGTCAGCATCCCGTCCTCCAGCATGCGGCCGCCGACTTTCCTCTCAATTCTTGACGCTTCGCGTATCCCCACCAGTCTTCGAGCATTTCAGGTGCTCTGTGAGTGAGGCGTCCGTCCTTTCTTCTCCCCTCGTCGCCTCCTGCGCCTGTCCCCCCCTCTGTCCTCCTCACCGCGTTTGGCGGTGCCTCTTCTCGAGCTCTGTGCCGTCCGCGCAGCGTTCCCACCTTCTCGCAGGCTTGGTCTGCGGGTGCTGGCGCCGCAGTGCGACCCCTCACCGGCTTTAATGAGGTTCATTTGGTCCCTCGCATGTGCATTGCGGCGTTGGCCTATGTGCCTTCGTTGCCAATCGTCTCGCGTTGCGCCCCTGTCGAGTTTGACCCGCTCTCTGGAATCGTCCTTAGAGCCGCAGATCAAAAAAGTATCCCCACCAGTGGCTAGGCTGCCGACGCCTGGCATGCTTTGACGCACCTGACTTCGAGCACTTGAGGTGTTCTGTGAGTGAGGCTTCCTTCCTCCCCCCCTCCCCTCGTCGCCTCCTGCGCCTGTCCCCCCTTCTGCTCCTCCTCGCCGCGTTTGGCGGTGCCTTTCCTTCAGCTCTGTGCTGCCCGCACAGTGTTCCCGCCATCTCGCAGGCTTGGTCTGCGGGGGCTGGCGCCACAGTGCGACCCTCCGCCGGCTTTTCCAGTCTGCTGCCGTCTTCCGTTCCCGGGTCGGCTCTAATGAGGTTCATTTTGTCCCTCGCACGTGCATTAAGGCGTTGGCCTACGTGCCTTCGTTGCCAATCGTCTCGCGTTGCGCCCCTGTCGAGTTTGACCCGCTCTCTGGAGTCGTCCTTTGAGCCGCAGATCAAAAAAGTATCCCTACCAGCTGTGTTCGCAAATTCGCTCCGTGCCGCATCCCGGACGCTGCGTCCGCTCCCTGACCTTTGCCTTGGAGCCGCGAACCAAAAAAAAATATCCCCACCAGCCCGTCCAGAATTGATTGCCAGCTTTCCCGAGGCCTGTTGAAGGCCATCCTGAGCCATGCTCGGCTAGAGGCTGTTGGGAGCTATTCTGAGCCATGCTCGGCTATGTCGGGCCATATTCAGGCTGTCTTGAGGCCTCTTGGAGATCTGTCGGAGGCTATCTTGAGCCATGCTTGGCTATCTTGGGCCATTTTGGAGGCCATCTGAGGCTATCTAGGGCTCTCTTGGAGCCATCTTGGGCCAAAAATGGCGGGGTGGAGAATCTTCAGGAGAGGCTGGGAGGCCTCTCGGGGCCGTCTTGGGCCCCATTGTTCAAAAAGAGAGGGGGTCCTCACTTCAGGTCCCCCCCTCGGAGGCTCTCAAACGGCGTCTTGGGGACGTGTTGGAGCGCTCTTTGGAAGCCTCTTGGGCAATCTTGGGGCCGTTTTGGGCCTTCTTGGGCCCCTCTTGGGGCTCTCTTGGGCCATATTGGGGCCATCTTGATGCCTCAGGGGCCCATCGGAAGCGAAAAGACGAGAATGCCAAACACATTGACTTTCCTTAGGCTTTTGAAGGGTTTGGGCTTCTTGGAGGGCGCCGCGGAGGGCTCGAAGGGCACTTGGATCCGTCTTGAGGACTCTTGGAGGTGTGTCGGAGGCTATCTTGATCCATCTTGAGGTATCTTGGGCCATCTTGGAGGCCATCTTGCGACTTGGAGCGCCTCTTGGAGCCATCTTGAGCCGTCTTGGACGCTCTAACGCCTCCATCCCCCCCCCTCCAGGTCCAGGGGAAGGTTACCCCCCCCCGAGCAGGGGAAGGAAGGGGAAGAGAGAAGACCAAACTCGCTATACCACCGTAGCCCTAGAGGGCTGGTGGGACTTCCACCAATTGACTTCCAGCCTCCATCAGCTCAGCACTCCGACCTCTAGCGTCCGGCATCCGACTTTCCACCTTCACCTCCACTCAAGCGTCCACCAACGCTGCACCCTGAGCCCCGCCCCGGGCGCTACCGCGCACTCGCCTCGCCTCGCCTCCGCTCGCACAATTCCCACACACCTCATTGAACAATTGTGTTCTCGCCCGCGCCCAGAAACATCGTAGGTGCAAGGATCAAGATTAGAAGGCGAAGCGCAGCGAGCCTTAAAATCTTGTATATATAAATATATACACAAAACGCCTGCCCCCATATGTCGAAAACGCAGGCCTTGGCGAAAGAGCCTCGGCCAGCCCAGGTGCCCATTTTGAGGGCGGGAGCCGCTGATATCGGCAGAGGGTTCGCAAGCATAGGGCTGTCTCGTGAGGGACTCGGGAACACAATAATCATCATAAGTCGAAGCGGCAGCACGATGATAACGACATCGAAGCCAATCGATAACACATCACCATCTTACGGATCAGAGCTATGCCACGATAGCAACTTCGCCGACACAGCCTGTTGATGCACAGCAGGCGCGAGAGGCCGCACGTACGAATTACATCAAGCTCCAAACAAATGAACTGAACTCCAGAGAACCCGAACGCGACGAACGCAGGAGTGAAGTACCCACCCCCGACCGCCGAGGAACTCCCGGGCACCTGCAGCGACCCGAAGTCGAAGGCATACGTGCGAGGCGGGAATTTATCCGTATCCACCGCCTGGGAACCGACGTCCTGGAGCCCCAGCAAGGGGTGGATATGGATGTATGTTGACCCCTGGGGGGCCCGAATTTATCTATATCCACCGCCTGTGGAGGTCCGCGAAGATCGATCCCATAGGCGGTGGTTATGGATAAATCACCGCCTCGCAATACGAAAACGAGCAAGTCTCGAGAAGAAAAAAGTATCAACCCCAAATGCTGCCAATCAGATACGAAGCAGGGGAGCAGAGAGAATAATGCAGGAAGCGGAACTCACAGAACCCGCCCGCACAACTCTTGAGAACTTCTGCGCGGGACAGCCGAGCAGCCGCGCAATTAGATCCAAGTCGGGCGTGTCCCTCTACAGGAGGAATATTCAAAATCAGTATACATGTAGTCTGGGGACGATGTTTTGACTGTGTTTGGGCATGTGTTGAGCATGTTTGACGATGAAGCATTTTTAACTCATTTTTTCATCCAAAATCCGCCTGTAGGGGGACACGCCCGACCTAAAACTAGATCTACATTCCAGGGCAAGCCAAAGGGCACCAGCCTGACGAAGCGCCGCCTCCAGAGAGCCCTAACGCGACGAGAGAGAGTGTTCAGTATACTCCTCGACCCACACAAAGACTCAGAGCACCTGCAACCACCACGAATCCAAGGTATACGATGAAGCCCCGCCCTCAAAAGTTTACTCAGAAGCATCGGAGCAAGCCAAAGCTCACCTGAAATATGATGAGCAAGGGAGCCCCCGAAGCGCAAACATCACCGAAGCAGATCTTGGAGAAGAGCCATCCCCTTCTTAACCACAGCGATGAAACAACTTCCTCGCCCACCAGAGAAAATGTCCTGGTCGCGCCCCACAGGGTTTCTCCGTTCGACCGAAAACCGTCCTCGTTCGACCGAGGAGCAGTTCTCCGTTCGAGGCCAGAGTTCCCGATTGCCGGCTGGAGTTCCTGGTTTGCCTTTTCACCGCGCGCAGTACACCAGTGGCGGCACCTGAGGCGCCGCCAGGGAGGCCAAGCGACTATCCAAGAGATCCGCCTGGACCTCCGAGAAATCACGTCTACGGTCGGGAACTTTGGAATAGCGTGTCGCCACGGTGGCCCCGGGGACACACGATGCCTTACGAGTGGATAGCGTGTCGCTCCACTCCGCGGTGCGGGAGGCCATGAAAGGCTCGGGGCATTGACGCCTGGGGACCAGGCAGTGGATAGCATGTCGCGACGAAGCGCGGTGGGCCAGAACCGGCGTAGCGACACGCTATCCAAAGTTCACAAATAGCTCGCAGAGGGCTAACCGAGCAGGGTAGCCCCCGAGCTCGTTCCAGTTTCCAGCAGGGAGCATCGCTGCGACCCCTGCGAACTTGCAGCTTGTCCCACCAGACCGTTTCTCAATGTGTCCCAAGACGTGTGCCGCCGAGTTTTCCCGAAGCTCCTCCCCAGAGCTTCCAGAGCTCCTTGGAAGGCTTCTGTCGCCTTGGTGTCCGGGTTTTTGACACCACAAGGAGGAGGAGGAGGAGGAGGAGGAGGAGGAGGAGGAGGAGGAGACGAGCGTAAAGAGGGGTGGAGGAGGAGGAGGAGGAGGAGGAGGAGGAGAATGGAGGCGGAGGGAGGTTGAGGAGGAGTTCCCGACCGTGTGGCGTTTTTGTTCCTCGGTCTCGGCGGAGTCGTGCAGCCCCGGCGAACGTCGGCGGAGACAGCCCGGGGCCCGCCAGCGCTGGGGCTCCTTCCACCCAGGCTGGTCCGCCATCCGGGGGCGCAGCGCCGTCATGATGCTCACGAGCTCCTCGGGCAAGGCCCCCCAGGGTTCCCTTCTGGAGCATCGTTTCACCGATCCCCGTCCTCACTGGCATGGCCTGGGCCCCACTGGCCGATTTACCCCCCCCCTGATGGGGATACAGGCTGTCCCCGTCGAGCTTCGAGGGGCATGTCCCCAGCTGGCTGGGGTGGTGGGATGGTGGGGATCGGGATGGGGATGGGGTAGGGATCGGTTACATCGGCGCTACGAAAGTTTTGACCCTCTTCTTGTTTCCACCAAGACAACGCTGAACGAAGGTTCCAACGATGGGTGTGGAAGGGGAAGGAGGACCAGAGGCCCGTTCCCACCCCTGTATCCGCTACGCTAATAACAGAAAATCTAGTTGACACAATGTGAGTATGTGAGTATGCTTTTGGCTTCCAGCCTTTGCTCCCGATGGGAGCGCGGGACCATCGGCCACCCACCACCTGCTCCACGGCTCTCCAGCCGAACGAGTCAGAAAGGGAGCCAGGTGCAGCCTGCGGCGTGGTGCCCCGAAAGCGACAGCGACCCGGGCCCATACGACGCGCGCCCGCGACTCGCGCCAGCAGCCCGCACTCGCGACCGGCGCCCGCGACCAGAGCCCGCGACCGAGAGCCCGCGGCCCGCGCTGGAGACCGCGCACGGGGCCGGCGACCCGCGCCGTTGCTGGCTGCCTCCATTGGCCGGCGTCTCGCCGAGTGTGCCCGCTCCTGACCCCTGGAGCCACATGGCCAGTGACACCACGCCTGACAAGCAGCAGTGCACGTCGTTCCTGTCTGATCGTGCTCATTCCTAATCGTGCTCGTTCCCAAGTGTTCCCGGCCCCCTAGTGGCCAGGAAGCGGCCCAGGATAGAACAATTACAAGTGAAAGGATCGTGAGCCCCCAAAAAATCAGAGAACTTCCGAAGAATTAGAAAAATTAACAACGTGTACGCAATCAGGAGTGTTTGAGCCAATCTGCGCCTGAGCGCCACCGTGACTACGAGCACCAAGCCGCCTGCGGGACCACCTTTCCAGTGAACGCCACTCCTGACAAGCAGCAGTACGCACTCAGGAGTGTTTGAGCCAAACAGCGCTTGAACACCACCGTGACTATGAGCACCCAGCCGCCTGTGGGACCACATTTCCAGTGAACGCCACTCCTGACAAGCAGCAGTACGCACTCAGGATTGTTTGATCCAAACAGCGCTTGAGCACCACCGTGACTATGAGCACCCAGCCGCCTCCAACCATCTGTCGACAGTCAATCCCACCACCCTTGCATTCCTCATCTGCCCACCCAATCCTCCCGCCTTCGTTTACCTTTCCACAACTTGCTACCTCTTCTCTCCATCCTTCCTCCCTCCAACCCCTTCCGTCCCTGGATCCCTCAACCCGTCAATTCATCATCACTCCTTCCCTCCATCCTCCCTCCCTCCCTCCCTCCGGAATCCATCCAGCAATGAATTCGTCCCTCCTACCTCTTTCATCCATCTCTCCGTCGTCCTTCATCGCTCATCCTCTCATTTGTCCTCGCTCCATCCCCCGACACATCCACCCACACGGGTTTGCTGACTGGCTTCCTCCTTCCTCCCTCCATCCCACTTCCCATCATCCCTCCTGCATCGTCCCTGCTCTCTCATCTCTTCATGCCTTGTCAGTCCTGCCTGCCTGCCTCCATCGATCCCTCCTCGCATCCGCCTCTCCTCACTCCTCTCTCCCTCAGTCCTCCCTCCCTCCCTCATCAATTCCTCCGCCCATCCCTCCCTCCTCGATCATCCCTCACACCTCCTCCCTCCTCCCTCCATCCGCCCGTCCCCCTCCTTCCGTCTGCCCGCCCTGGTCCTCCCTTCCTCCTCCTCTCCTCATCCTCCTTCTCCTCCTCCCCCGCCTCATCTTCATCTGCCTCTTCATCTTCCTCCTCCTCCTCCTAATTACCTCCGTTCCCTCCTCCGTGGAAAGATCTGCGAACATCCATCGGTATGCGGTTCAGTCCCTCACGGCATGTTGCTGCAATTTAGTGCCAAGGCAACTCGCCTGGGGAACTTTCTGCATGGCCTGGGGGGACGCGAAGCGTCCAGCATTGTAGGCTGGCGACTGCACTTCGCCATAGCCCCAACTGTAACTTCATTTTCACATGTCCACGAGGCGGCAACCTGGAAGAAACGCCTACTCCACCCTACCGACGCATCTGATGGTGCAGCGACGAAGAATATCTTCACGCTCCCTGCGGGCGGCCTGCACTGGAGAAAGCCGCACGGGGGAAGAGAGCCTCGATCCTGCACCGGACAGGTTCCGACTCGTGTATTGGAGGGAGTCCGGGGCGGGAGCGCCATTCCGAAATCGAACAAGAAAGGTTCGGAATCTGTTTTAGAGGAAGTCCCGAGCGTGAGCGCCATTCCGAAATCGATCACGACATGTTCGATTTCTGTTGTGGAGGAAGTCCTGGGCGGGAGCGCCATTTCGAAATCGAGCCAGGGTTTCCAATTCTAGTTTGGAAGAAAGCTTGGGCGGGAGCGCCATGTCGACGTCGAGCCCGAAAGGTTTCGCGGGAGCGCCATGTCTGATTCAAGCTGAAGAGGTGCCGACCTCCTTTGTCGAAGAAGTCCTGGACGGGAGCGCCGTTTCGAAATCGAGCGGGAGCGCTATTACGAAATCGAGCCCGAAAGGATCCGAGTTTTGTTTCGGAGGAAGACCTGGACGGGAGCGCCATTTCGAAATCGAGTCAGAAAGGTTCCGAAATCTAGTTTGGAGGAAGTCTTGATCGGGAGCGCCATTTCGAAATCGAGCCCGAAAGTTTCGGAATCGTTCGAAATGGCTTTTTTGAGGAAGTCTCCAGCGAAACCGTCATTTCGAAATGGCCACACCGTCTGGCATTTCAATGTTTTGAATAATTGACCAAAGATTTCGGAATTGTGGTTTTCGCTTGAGACTTCCTCCCAACAAAACAGTTTCGAACGATTTCGAAAGTTCCGGGTTCGACTTCGAAACGGCGCCCGCGCCCAAGACTTCCTCCAAGAAACGATCTCGACTGGATTTCGAAACCATCGGGCTCGAATTCGAAAGGGCGGTTCCGCCCGAGACTCGAGCAAAACAGTGCTTGAGCATATCATTGTACTGAGGCCCCGCGGCCTCATGAGCCTCTTTGGCGTCTCCTCTCTTGTCGCGCGCGCAACGCCACTGACAGCATTGTACCGGGGCCCCATCACCTATCCATGCGGCCCAAAGACACATAGAGAAATACACACAAATAAAAGGATCCCCCATAGTTTCCCATATGTTCTGGATTTTCGTCTTCCCCCCACTGCCCATATTTTCCCATAATATTCCTGGGGGTCGACGATCAATTGTGTCTGTGTGTTTCGTTTCCTCCTGAACCTAACGGGAGGCGCTGCATGTTGGCCGAACTTCCGTGGCGGCGAAGTCATCGATACCCTGACTCCTGACCCCATGCGGCGTCCGAGCCCGTCCGGCGCCCGGCGGGGCGACGACGGCGTCGACGTCGACGACGACGTCGACGTCGACGACGACGACGACGAGGGTCGCACCTGGCCGCCACTGGGCGGGCCCGGGCTCCTCGCCCGCGGCCCTGTCCCAGAACGCCGCCGGTCGGGCGCAGCACCTGCCCCGCGCCGGGCCGGCGAGGCGGCGGGAAGAGAGGGGGACGGCGTCTGGCGGCGCGCGCACCGGTGGGTATGGGGAGGGCTCCCTCCGCGTCCTCCTCCGCGTCCTTCTCCTTCTCCTCCTCCTCCTCCTCCTCCTCCTCCTCCTCCCTCCATCCCTCCCTCCCTGCCTCCCTCCCTCCCTCGTCCCTCCTCCTCCTCCTCCTCCTCCTCCTCCTCCTCAATTTCTGTTCCTTGTACATAACTTCTCCCTGTCACGCCCTGAAATCAGTTTTTAGGGCAGGCCGGGCGTTTCGCCCGAGGCTTCCTCAACATTTCTGGCTCTGAAGCTTAAAAATTGGCAGCCGTTTCACAGATGGAGGGTGGGCCGTTTTCAAAATGTGGCTCTCGCCTCAGCGCCGCGCACACTCGTTAAAAACAATTGCACGAGCTTCACGGATTGAGGGCGGACCATTTTTAAAATGTGGCTCTCGCATTAGCGCCGCGCACATTCGTTTCACATTGGAAAAAATTTCACGGATTGAGGGCGGTTCCTTTTCAAAATGTGGCTCTTGTATTAGCGCCGCGAACATTGGTTTTAACAAGTTGCAAGAGTCTCACGGATTCCCATGATCAACGTACCAGAATTTGTTTCGGAAGAATTCAGGATTACGCTGGTACAACAGTTAACGTTAATTCGCGGTGCTGAAGTCCCAGGAACGGCGTTCTGGCACGATTCAGGATCGTCAAGACGCAACAGTCAGGTTGATCCGTGGCGTTGGAATCCCGAGAACAATGTTTTGGCATGCTTCAGGGTCTTCATATGGTTGTCTTCCAATTAGGCAGTTCCCCCAATGGAAATGAACTGTTGTAGGGGCCTATGAAGAGGAAGCTTGGTGGGAGGGTTTATTCCAACATCGTTGACGACTCTTGGGTTTACACTGGTCCTCCTTCTCCTCCTCCTCCTCGTCATCATCATCATCATCAGCATCAGCATCAGCATCATCATCATCATCATCAGCATCATCAGCATCATCATCATCAGCCCTCCTCCTCCCTCCTCCTCCCTCCTCCTCCCACCTCCTTCTCCTCCTCCTCCTCGTCCTCCTCCAAGGCGCGCTGCGCGCGGGGGGGGGAACAAGGGGGTGGAACACACACACACACACAAACACACACACAAACACACACACAAACACACACACACACAAACACACACACAGACACATGCGCGCGCACATGGGCTAACACACGTCCTGAGGATCATCGATAGGGGGGAGGACTTCTTAGAAGGAGGCTGCTTCTTTGAAGGCGCCGGCCCTGCATCTACAGACAAGGCCCGCGCATTCTGACAAGCAGGGCTGCTTCTGAGAGGCATTCCCCTCTGCCCCTGCAGTCGGACCTAAGGTAGAGCAACATCCTTCAAAGCATGAAGCCCTCCGCCGGCCCAAACTGAAGAGCATTCGAGGGTGGCCTCCCCCAGGATGCACAAGAACATTTCATAGACATGAAGCACTCTAGGGTACCATCCCCGAACCGACCTCGATCTCATAGATCGGTCTGGCCGTAATTAGCCCCCTCTGCGCGTGGCTGAGACGTGCTCGACCACAGACCCCCTGCTGCCAATATCGGACCGTCTTCGGCGGTCTTCTCGGGCGGCCTTCTAGGATGGTCTTCGGCGGTTTTTTGAGGGCCTTCGGCAGTATTTGGCGGCTTCCAGCGGTCTTCGGCGCGAAGGCTGGATGACTGCGTTAGAACAGGAGTCCATGGTCGAACACTGAAGGGGAAGATGCGACTCTCCACTTCTCTTCTTCCTTCGAGCGAAGCTGAGTCCAAGTGATCGAAGCGCCTCCAAAGGAGCGACGCCCGAGTTCGTACACTCGCACCTTCTCCTATTTTTAGGTCGGGCGTGTCCCCCTACAGGCGGCTTTTGGACGATTTCTGCTTAAATCTTAAAAATTAGCAACAATAGTCAAAATTCGCAACACTCGGCCCCAGACTAATTTTTGACTATCTTTGAGTATTCCTCCTGTAGAGGACAGGCCCGACTTCATCCTATTTCCTGTGCGTGATCTCTCGAGGGAAGAGAACTGTGCACACATACACCGATTCTGGCCAGGCCCCTCCAGAGCCCAGGATCGGTGCACACGCCTCCGTGGCCTGGCCAGGGAGCCACATGCACCGAGCCTGGGCCCGGCATGGACCTGTCTAGGATCGGTGTTTGTGCACAACTCTCCTCGCCCGAGACTTCCTCCACAAACACGGGCACGCTCCAGGGCGCTAGACAAGGAGCCAGGTCGGATGAAAGCAAGGGCTGGTCTCTCTGGCTCTGGGAGGCGCCCACATGTGCCGAATCGGAGAGGGCGCCTGGCGGCGAAGTCACAACCAGCCGCGGGCAGCAGCCTTCGGTCCCGCTCCCCCTCCTCCTCCTACTCCTCCTCCTCTTCCTCCTCCATCTCCTCCTCCTCCTCCTCCCTCTCCTCCCCTCCTCCTCTCCTCCTCCTCCTCCCTGTCATCCTCACTCATCCTCCTCCTCCTCCTCCTCCCCTCCTCCTCCCCCCTCCTCCTCCTCCTCCTCCTCCCTCCTCCCTCCTCCCTCCTCCCCCTCCCTCCTCCCCCTCCCTCCTCCCTCCGCCCTCCCAGCCTCCCCCCCTTCCTGCCTCCCCTCCCTTCCCTCCCTTCCCTGCCTCCCGTCTCCTGCCTCCCCCCCTCCCTCTCTCCCTCCCACCTTCCTCCTCCCTTCCTCTCCTCTAACTGCCTCCCTGCTCCCTGCCTCCCTGCCTCCCTGCCTCACTGCCTCCCTGCCTCCCCCCTCACTCATTCCTCCTCTCACTCTCCTCCTCTCATCCTCCTCCTCCTCCTCCTCCTCCTCCTCATCCTCACTCTTCTCCTCCTCCTCTCCTCATCCTCCTACCATATCCTCCTCCTCCTCCTCCTCCTCCTCCTCCTCCTCCTCCTCTTTCTTCTTATTCTTAGTACTAGTAGTTTTATCCGTATTAGTATTAATATTCATATCAGTATTGTGATTCGTCTTCTTCTTCTTCTTCTCATCATCATTACTATTATCAGCAACATCAACCTTATTATTAACAGTAGTATTACTAGTATTACTAGTGTTATGACTATTGCTAGTAATACTACTCCTATTATTAGCACACTTATTGTATATTATCATTATTGTTGTTACCGTTATTGAGGTATTCATGTATCGGTAGTGTTGATCTTATTGTTCGTATTAGTATCAGTATTAGTATTAGTATTAGTATTAGTATTAGTATTAGTATTAGTAGTAGTATTGGTATTAGAATTAGTATTAATATTAGTATTAGTATTAGTATTAGTATTGGTATTAGTATTAGTATTAGTATTAGTATTAGTATTAGTATGTGTATTAGTACTCGTATCATTATTATTATTATTCGGATTATTTTTATTCTTATTCGTAGTATTATCATTTCATTATTGTGAATCCATTACTATTATTCGTCTTATTCCTCCTCCTCCTCCTGCTCCTCTTCCTCCTCCTCCTCCTCCTCCCCCACCCTCTCCTCCTCCTTCTCCTCCTCCTCCTCCTCGTCCTCCTCCTCCTCTCCTCCTCCTCCCTCCTCCTCCTCCTCCCCTCTCCTCCTCCTCCGCCTCCTCCTCTCCTCCTTCCCTCCTCCTCCTCCTCCTCCCCTCCTCCTCCTCCTCCTCCTCCTCCTCCTCCTCCTCTCCTCCTCCTCCTGCTCCTCCTCCTGCTCCTTCTATTCCTCCTCCTCCTCCTCCTCCTCCTCCTCCTCCTCCTCCCACGTGCTCCGCACTTCGTTCCCCCCCCATGTCGTCCGACCCGATGGAGGGGAGGACCCAGGCTGGAACCATGCAGTGGAAATCGCGTCGACAAAACTCAGGGCCGAGAATCTTCTCTGCTGCCAGCCACTGGGGGCCATTTCTGGGCCCTGTGGGGCCGTCCAAGAATCCGAGGAAGAAACGGTCGCTGGGAAGGTGTCCAAATGTCCGGGGACCCCGCGATGAAAAAAACCTACACGCTAGGGGTTATCTCACGGTCCCGTTCGCGGCTGTTTTGTGGGGATGCCTCAAGCGGTTTGCCTGTTTTCTGTCTCAAGATCCTTCGCTTTCGGAGCAGATTTGGAGGATGTCTCGAGCGAGGCGCTCATTTTCACGTCGGATGCCTGGGGGGGCAAAGCCTCCGCCTATCCTCCTGCCCACCGTGGCCGTACAGCCGGGTGCTGCTAGGGGAGGGCCCGGCCCCCAATGGCCCCGGCTTTCCCCCCTGAGGCCCAGGAGGTCTGCGGAGCACCCATCACGAGGCCCCAGAAGGCCCGAGGGCCTCCACAGTGGAGCGAACGGCAGGAACGCCCAGAATCGAATCGGTAGGTCGGATCGGCGATCCACATGAATCAGATCGGCGGATATCGGCAGCCGAGTCGGGCCATAATTAGTCGAATCGGCGGACATCGCCCAGACAGGGCCTCCTGCTGCTGCTGCTGCTGCTGCTGCTGCTGCTGCTGCTGCTGCTGCTCCCACCGCCGCCGCCGTCCCCCCCGCGCCCTCCTCCTCCTCCTCCTCCTCCCCCTCCCCCTCCTCCTCCTCCTCCTCCTCCTCCTCCTCCTCCTCCTCCTCCTCCTCCTCCTCCTCCTCCCCGATCGGCGCGCCGAAGGGATCTCTACACTGCCACCGTGAGTGGCCAAGGCCGTCCTGGGCCCTGGCGCGGTGCCGACGGCCTGGCCTGCCCGGCCGAGGCCAGGCGGGTCTAGGCCCACCCCGTGCACGCCGTCCGTGGGCTCAGGATGGCCCCGGCCAGGCATGGCGGCGGTCTATATACAGTCGGGGCCTTGACCTAAGGAACCCTAAATAAGGAACGAGGCCCCTTTTTGTCCGTAAGTTCACCTTCGATTTCCGGTCGAAAACATAAGGAAAACCTGAGGCAAGCTGCGAAACACTCAAGGAACGCGGAGCCCCTCCCCAACCAAAAGGGTTCCTTCTTCAGGGCCCCGACTGTACAACCCCTCTGGCGAGCCGAGGAGGCGACCGAGGGTCACAGCTTGTGGCCGCTGTGGGCTCTTCGGAAGACCTCCAAGGACCTCGAGAGATCAAAGAACCTCTGGGGAGATCGAGGAGCTTTCGGAGACCTCCCGTGCTCCAATTAACCCCACCAGCTCTTCCCTTCCTCAAATTTCCCCCCCGTTTTTTTTGCTTTGTTTGTTTTGTGTTTGTTGTTTTCTCTGACCTTGTGCCCAGTTTTCCAAGTTATGTATATTATCTGGCCCCCCTGTGACATGTTATATCTTCAACCCCGTACGGCTAAAACGTGTCACCAAATGCGGTGGGTCACTCGAATTTTGGGTGGCAGTGCCAAGCCAGGTCATTTCCACTTTGGGATCGACATGTCCCAGGATGCATTGTGCACTGATACTGGTTGCACATGCGCCGTGGCGGGGGTGGGTGACCAGGTGGGGTGGGCCACCCGAACACTGAGTGGCGAACGCCATGTTGTTTACTTGTAATCCCACCAGCCCTCTAGGTGTAATAGGTGGTTTAGGGAGTTTCCTCTTCCCCTTCGGGGAGGGGTTTATCACTGTTCCCTATTTATTACTCAACACCCCCTCCCCCAGGCGACTGGTAGCCAACCAGGAACCATGAGGCCCCCCCCCACCATCCCTTGTAAAAAAAACCATACAAAACACACTCTGCCTCCAAATTCGGAGCATGCGCAGCCAACCCGATGCGGCCTCCCCCACCATCCCTTTCAAAAAACCATACAGAGTAAACTTGGCGGCGGCGGCGACTGCGGCGGCTGCGGCGGCGGCGGCGGCGGCGGCGGGGGCGCCGGCGGCGGCAGCGGCGGCGCAGGCGGCGGCGGCGGCGGCGGCGGATTGGCCCCCAGTAGCTGCCCATCCAAAGACGACTGCTGAATATGCTGAGGCTCGGGCAGACTCAGGTGCTACGTATGTGTTGGGAGGGCGGGTGGGAGTGAGCAAGACGGCTTGCGGGCGGGGAGGGAGTCTTGACCCCTCCACAATTACTCAATATGAATACTACTCTCCCTCTTCCCCCGATGGCGGCCTGAAAGTAGTCGACCCCCCCCCGCGTCCTGCTTTTTTACACACACAGGATTCCCGGGAGTTGGGTTTTCGCCTGCATTTTTTTCAAAATGCTGCTCTCGCCCAGGCGCCGGCCTCATTTTCGGGCCCCGCTCGTTCCGAATCGTGCTCCCGCTGCAGCGCTGGCCTCATTTCCGTGCTTCCGCTCGTTCCGAATCGTGCTCCCGCTGCAGCGCTGGCCTCATTTCCGCGCTTCCGCCCGTTTCTACTCGTGCTCCCGCTGCAGCGCTGGCGTCATTTCCCGTGCCATGGCACAGCACACGCGCACACATGCACACACACACACACACACCAACCACCACCACCACCACCACCACCACCACCACCACCACCACCACCACCACCACCACCACCACCACCACCACCACCACCACCACCACCACCCACCACCCACCACCACCACCACCACCACCACCACCACCACCACCACCACCACCACCACCACCACCACCAACCACCACCACCACCCCACCCCACCACCACCAACCAACCACCACCAACCACCACCAACCACACCACCACCACACCACCACCACCACCACCACCACCACCACCACCACCACCACCACCACCACACACCAGCACACGCGCACACACGCACACACACACACACGCACCACACACACACACACACACACACACCACCACCACCACCACCACCACCACCACCACCACCACCACCACCACCACCACCACCACCACCACCACCACCACAACCACGCACACACGCACGCACACACGCACGCACGCACGCGCACCACCACCCACTAGTCCGCGGATAGAAAAAATCAGCGCCATGGTAAGGGATGGGAGGGAGGGGTAGGACGTCAGATATGACGCGCGCGCACCTAGCTTGCCCTACCCCCTCCCCTGGACCTGGACGGGGGGTTCCGCGACGCGTTGGAGCGTCCAAACGGCGTCGGCGAGGAAGCCAAAATCATTGGTTTTGCTCAGGTTTTGGCCCCATGTTGGCCTCCTGAGAGGGGGGGGGGGGCTAATTGAGCCCCCCCCTCCTATGATCGATCTCCTCCAAGATGGCCCCAAGAGGCGCCCAGGAGGCCCCAAGAGGCCCCGAGATGGCCCCAAGATGGCCCCATGTGGCCGCGAGAAGCCCCCAAGAGGCCCCCAGGATGCCCCCAAGAGGCTCCCAAGAGACCCCCACGAGGCCCCAAGAGACCCCCCAGAGGCACCCAAGACGCTCCAAGAGGCCTCGGCGAGAATGCCAAAATCATTGATTTCACACAAGTTTTGGCCACATTTGGGCCTCCTTGGGGGGGCACTGCTTCAGATGACTCCACGAGCGCCTGGGAGAGCCCAAGATGACCTTTAAGATGGCTCAAGATATCCCAGGATGCCTCAAGATGGCTCCCACGATGCTCCAAGAGGCCCCAAGACCGCTTCAAGACGGCTCCAAGTGGCCAAAGAGCTCCCCCAGGAGGCCCGAAGAGGCCAAAATCCAAAGTGGCGGCGGTTTCGCAGATCGCAGCCCCCCCAAGGATGGCGAGGTCTAATTCAAGTCCGCGTGTGGCGTCGCTCCGCTGGGCGGTCCCCCCGAAACTCCCGACGCCCACGCCGTCTGAAGGGTCGGCCCTGAAACAGCTAACGCCCAAGCCTGGGCACTGCTCCTGCCTCTCGCGTTCGCTTCTCCTTGCCACAAGAATTGTTTTCCCAGACGTAATGCCACACCCGGTTCCACATAGAAGTCTGGCCCACCACAACTTCAAGTACGCACCAAGATTGGTGGTTTAGAGGCGCCCGGGGAGGGCCCTGGGACGGCCCGCTGTGGCTTCGAGACGGCCCCAGAGGGCCAGACCCCTATGAGACCCAGAAGAAGCCCCCAAACAGCCAAGTCGTACCAGATGCGGCCCACCATGGCCGCAAGACGGCTCCACAAGCTCGGTCGACGGCCCAGGCGAGCCCAGGCTCTGTCGACGGCGGGCGGCAAAGCAAGCACGCGGCGGCAGCCAAAAGTGGCAAGGCAACACGGTAACGATGACTTCTCCCCCCTCTTTCCAAACCGTCCCTGTTCCACTAGTCTTTCACATACCGGCATTCACCTTGACCTTCAAATGTACTTTCCCACTCGAAACATCTGCATCAACATCCACTTCCTGCTGCTTTTCTTTCACTGCGCCGCTGCACCAATCAGGGCGAGTGGGACGTCCTCGCGTCCCGAAAGAAAAAACAAACTTCAGCACATCCTGGACGCGCTCTACCACGTCGCGAGTGCCTTATCTCGTGCGCGCTCTACCAGGTCGCGGGCGAAGCTCTCCATGCCCTCCTACTCCTCCACATTCGTATGGTCTACCTTCCCCATCCTCTTCTCCACCTCCTCCTGCTCATGACCCTCCTGTATCTCCACCTGCGTTTGGTCCTCCCTCTCCATCGTACTGTTCGTCCTCTCCCTCCTCGCCCTACTTCGCCCCTGCTGCTTCAACCTCCTCCTCCTCCTCCTCCTCCTCCTCATAATAATCATCACAACCATCACCATCATGATCATTATCCTTACCACAACCACAACACTCCTCCTCTTCGCCGTCGTATCGCCATCACCATTACCATCACTACCATCACCACCATCAGCAACATCGTCAGCATCATCACCATTATCACCATAAACACACTCTCAATTACCACAATCATAAATGCCAGCATCATCATGATCATTATCATGGCATCACCATCACAATGGCATCATCATAGCCGCGTCACCATGATGATAGCATCATCATCATCACCAGCATCATCATCATTAGCATCATCATGACATCGTCATGACATCATCATCCTGGCCTTATCACGACACCACCATCATGCAATCCCCATCAAAAAGACATCATCATCAGCATCATCGTCGTCACCACCATGGCATCATTATCACCGTCACCGTCACCGTCACCATCACCATCACCATCACCATCACCATCACCAGCATCATCATCATCATTATCATCATCATCAGCATCAGCATCAGCATCAACATCAGCATCATCATCATCATCAACATCATCATCACCACCACCACCATCATCATCATCATCATCATCATCATCATCATCATCATCATCATTATCATCATCACCGTCACCGTCACCGTCACCGTCCCCATCCCGTCTCTCATCCCTCCCTCCCCCCCAAGGAAGGCATCACGCAGCTGGCGGCCCCGGCCCCGAGGCCGGGCACGGCGGACCCCGGCGGAACGCTCTCGGCAACGCGGCCTCACCATCTATCTCTGAGGCTCTGCAGCGCCGGCGGAGATCTTGGAGGTCGCGCGGGATCTCGGAGATCGCGGGGTCTCGGAGCCCTCGGAGCGCCGCTGGCGGAGACAGGGCAGCGACGACGACGAGGCGTCAGGGGGGGCAGCTCCTGGGAGGTCTTCGAGGGAGGAGCTGGGCGCGGTCGGGCCCGACTGGTGGGCCATGAAGCTGGCGTGGGCCGGATTGAACCCCAGAGTATACGCCCGATGCAGCCGGATTGAGCGGGATTAGGCGGAACTGCGCGGGACTGTGCTGGTCCAACTCTACCGGAGCCGATGCGGAGTCTAACGTCCCAGGAGCTGCACTCCAGGAGGCGGAGGGGTGCGAGGAGTGCGGGCGACGAGGAAGAGGAGGCGGGGGGTCTCCAGAGGGGGGGGGTCGGGCAAAAGGTCAGACCAACGCCTTCCGCTTGATCACCTTTTGGGAACTCCTCCTCCTCCTCCTCCTCCTCCTCCTCCTCCTCCTCCTCCAGGGCCGGAACCAGTGCGTCACCGAGGAAGGTCCGTCTGGCGTCCGGCACGGTGCCAGCCTGTGAGCATAGAGCACCCCCGGTGCTGCTTGAGAGGGCGGAGTCGCGCCAGAGAAAGAGGCGGCCCACCGAGAAGGAGGATCGTGGCCGACGAGATCGCTCCGGCTGCGCTCGCGGCCACCGGAGACTTCCCGAGGACAGTCCAAGAGGGCGCCGGGAGATTCCCAACAGGGCCCCCATCAGAAACCGGGAGGGCGGCGATTAGAGCAGGGTTGATGGTGGTGGGAAGAGGGTGAGGAGGAGGACGAGGTGGAGGAGGAGGAGGATGATATGCAATGCGCAGAGCATGGGCAGGGAGAAAGGAGGAACGGGGCGCGGGATGGGGAGTGAACGCACGTCGCTGCGGATTTAAAGCTGGGGCCCAACAGCGCAGGAGGGTTGGGAACACCAGGCGAAGGATGGTGAGGGCGTGGAGTGGGACGCGGCACTGCGAGGCCAAAGCAACAACCCGACAACACAGGACGACTGGTAATACTACTGCGCCCAATTGGTTGCTCCATAGGCTAGGCACCCGGCACTCAATGGTCGATTGTAAAACGGCGTGGTTGCGTCATGGGTTTCGCCGTCGGCCGCCGATAGTACTGCGGCCTGCCAAGTTCGTCGCCGTCGCCGTCGCCGTCACCGTCGTCGCCGTCGCCGCCGTCGTTGTCGTCTTCGTGGCCGTCGTCGTCGTCGTCGTGGTCGCCGCCGTCGTCGTTGTGATGATGAGGGTGGTGATCGGAGGTGAGGGGGTGAGATCGAAGTGGAACGGAGAGCCCCCCTACCGGGAAATCGATTTCGGTTTCGTATTCGTGCGTGCCGTGCGTGCGGGCGAGGCGAAGCTGCGTGGGCGGGCGAGAGGAAAGTCTCCTGTGGCTGAGGCGCGGCCGGACCAAATGATTCTCCACCGGGCGGCCGGTGGCGCGCGGTGTCCCGCCGGTGTCCCGGTGGTGTCCTCTGTGGCTGAGGCGCGGCCGGACCGAATGATTCTCCACCGGGCGGCCGGTGGCGCGCGGTGTCCCGCCGGTGTCCCGCCGGTGTCCCGTCGGTGTCCCGTCGGTGTCCCGATCATGATGTTGATGATGATGATGATTATGATGTTGATGATGGCGATGATGATGATGTCGGTGTTGTTGATGATGATGATGATGATGATGACGTCGATTGTGAGATCGATTGTGATATCGATAGTGAGACCGAAGGTGAGATCGACTGTGAGATCGATTGTGAGATCGATTGTGAGATCGATAGTGAGATCGATAGTGAGACCGAATGTGAGACCGAATGTGAGATCGACTGTGAGATCGATTGTGAGATCGTTAGTGAGATCGACAGTGAGACCGAATGTGAAACCGAATGTGAGATCGATTGTGAGATCGATTGTGAGATCGATTATGAGATCGATAGTGAGATCGATAGCGAGATCGATAGTGAGATCGATAGTGAGACCGAATGTGAGACCGAATGTGAGATCGACTGTGAGATCGATTGTGAGATCGATAGTGAGATCGACGGTGAGACCGAATGTGAGACCTAATGTGAGATCGATTGTGAGATCGATTGTGAGATCGACTGTGAGATCGATTGTGAGACCGATAGTGTGATCGATTGTGAGATCGATAGTGAGATCGATAGTGAGACCGAATGTGAGACCGAATGTGAGATCGACTGTGAGATCGATTGTGAGATCGATAGTGAGATCGACAGTGAGACCGAATGTGAGACCGAATGTGAGATCAATTGTGAGATCGATTGTGAGATCGATTGTGAGATCGATAGTGAGATCGATAGCGAGATCAATAGTGAGATCGATAATGAGATCGAATGTGAGATCGATAGCGAGATCGATTGAGTGAGACGTTGGTTCCCCCTCCCCCCTCACCTCCTTATCACCCGCAGGGTGGTCGTATAGGTAATGATATTGATGATGATTGTGATGATTGTGATGATGATGATGATGATGATGATGATGATGATGATGATGATGATGATGATGATGATGATGATGATGATGATGATGATGATGATGATGATGATGATGATGATGATGACAGTGATGATGATGGTAAATATGATGATGCTGATGGTGATGATGCTGATGCTGATGATGATGCTGCTTGTGTTGATGCGGAGAAGAGGAGGGGAGGAGGAGGAGGAGGAGGAGGAGGAGGAGGAGGAGGAGGAGGAGGAGGAGGAGGAGGAGAAGAAGGAGGAGGAGAGGGAGGAAAAGGAGGAGGAGGAGGAGGAGGAGCTGGGGCCACGAAGCGTGTGAGGGGTGTGCCGAGATGGGTGGCAGGGACGCATGCGGTCACAGCCACTGCGGCCTTCCGTGGGACTCCATATGAGGCCACGCAACTCTGCCCCGTGTGCGCTGAAATGGTGGACATGCAGAGGGCAGGGGCAGGGAAGGGGAGGAGGAGGAGGAGGAGGAGGAGGAGGAGGAGGAGGAGGAGGAGGAGATGGAACGCGGGGCGCTGTCTCTTCACAACGAGCACGCAACACCGCAAGATGGCTGCGCATAGTTATCCAGGCGGAAGACTCAACCACATGCACTTGTCAGTACCGCGTTGTGGGTACCGCTTTCAATGGAGCTCCTGGTGAAACCTTGATATGTGGGAGAGACGCTCGCGGCCGCTGCATCTTCGGTGAAGCTCCCTGTGTGACTACTAAACGTTGTACTGTGGGTGGGGGGGGGGGGGCGCGTGCGGCCGCGCCCACTGGAGTTTCCGTTGGAGCTCCCTGCGGGGCCACGAAGCACTGTACTGGGTAGGGGCCAGTGCTTGGGACCACGGGCATTTGAGTCTTCGGTGGAGCTCCTCATGGGGCCACGAAAGAATGTACTGGTTGTGGGGCGGGGGCGCATGCGACCGCTGCCACTGGGGCCTTCAGTGGAGTTTCCTATGGTGCGGCCGCGGCAAACGGGGTCCTCGGTGGAGCTTTCTGTGGGGGCCACCGGACGGTATGCTGGCGGGTGAGAAGCATGCGAACGTCGCCTTCGGTGGGGCTCCTTATGGGGCCACGAAGCGTTGTACTGGGTAGGGGAAACGTATGCGGGCGTCGGCCTTGGGGCCTTCGGTGGAGCTCCCCGTACGGGGCGGGAGACATGCATGCGAAGGTCGCCTCTGGGGCCTTTGGTGGAGCTCCTCAAGGGCTGCGAATCGCTGTGCTGGGTAAAGGAAGCGCGTGCGACCGTCGCCTCTGAAGCCTTCGGTGGAGCTCCTCATGGGGACACGAAACGTTGTACTGGGTAGGGCGGACGCATGCGAATGTTGCCACTGAGGCCTTCGGTGGAACTCTCTATGAGGCCACGAGGCGCTGTTCGGGATGGGGCGGGCGCATCTGAAAGTCGCCGCGGGGGCTTGCGGTGGAGCCCAATGTAGGGGGCCACGAAACGTTGTGCAAGGTTATAGAAACGCATGCGAGCGTCGCCTCTGAAGCCTTCGGTGGAACTCCCTGTGGGGCCAGGAAGTGGTGTCTTGGGTGGGGGAAACGCATGTGAACGTCGCCTCTGGGGCATTCGGTGGAGCTCCCTAGGGGGCCACGACACGCTGTACTGGGCGGGGGAAGCGAACGCGAACACCACCACTGGGGCCTTCGGTGGGGCTCCCTGTGGGGCCACGAACCATGCGAGCGGTGTGCCGAAATTTATAACGGGTACGCATGCGAAAACCGCCATTGGGGCCTTCGGTGGAGCTCCCGATTGGTCCACAAAACGTGTGAGGGGTGGTGGCGGGGACGCATGCGAACGCCGCCACTGGGGCCTTCGGTGAAGCTCCCTATGGGGCCCCGGAGCGTGAGGGGGTGTGCCGAAATTGTAGAAAGATGCGAAGGGCAGAAGCAGAGATGGGAGGAGGGAGGGAGGGGGAAGAGAGGCAGGGGGAGGAGGAGGAGGAGGAGGAGGAGGAGGAGGAGGAGGAGGAGGAGGAGGAGGAGGAGGAGGAGGAGGAGGAGGAGGAGAGAGGAGAGGAGAGGAGAGGAGAGGAGAGGAGAGGAGAGGAGAGGAGAGGAGAGGAGAGGAGAGGAGAGGAGAGGAGAGGAGAGGTAAGGAGAGGAGAGGAGAGGAGAGGAGAGGAGAGGAGTGGACGCGGGGCGCTGTCTCTTCAAAACGAGGACCCAACACTACAAGATGGTTGGGAACAAGAGGCCTGGCGTTGGAGGGCGGACCACTTCTTCCAGCCCAGCAAGCGCTGTACTGATTGAGCCGGGAAGGTCACTTTGCCTAGAAAGCGCCCGAGGAGGCGCGTTACACTCACCACGTCACCCCTACGACCTGTCTGTACCTCCATGAGGACGCGATGAAGGAAGCGAGGGGTGATTGGGTTGGATGGTGTGCGCGGCGGAAGATTCCAACGCTGTGCGCCGAAGCTGCCCCCCACAGGGGCACCCATGGCAGGGGTTGGGGCTGCACACAGGCGGCCCCCGGTGGTAGCCAAGGCTGGCTTCGGCAGGCCCCCAGGGCGGCCCTGGCGGTCTAAAAACGCCGCGAGCCCGACCTGCCCTGGGGGCATGCTGAAGCCAGCCAGAAAGACCTCCAGGAACCTGAGGGGCAACGATCCTGAGACCCCCAAAAAATTAAGGAGACACCCCCCCAAAAGTGAAGGAGACCCCCCCAAAAGTAAAGGAGACATCCCCAAAAGTAAAGGAGACGCCCCAAAAAAGCAAAGGAGACCCTCCAAAACGGTAAAGGAGACCCCCCCAAAAAAGCAAAGGAGACCCCCCAAAACAGTACAGGAGACCCCCCCCAAAAAGCAAAGGAGACCCCCCCCAAAAAAGCAAAGGACCCCCCCAAAAAGCAAAGGAGACCCCCCAAAAAAGCAAAGGACCCCCCCAAAAAAGTAGAGGGGACCCCCCCAAAAAGCAAAGGAGACCCCCCAAAAAGCAGAGGGGACCCCCCAAAACAGTACAGGAGACCCCCCAAAAAGCAGGAGACCCCCCCAAAAAAAGCAAAGGACCCCCCCAAAAAAAGTAGAGGGGACCCCCCAAAAAAGCAAAGGAGACCCCCCCAAAAGGTACAGGAGACCACCCCAAGGAACATCAGCCAGGAATCGGTGATGCATCGCCGACAGATCGGCCATCGGCCACCGCCAGCGAAGCCGCACGCTCCTCCTCTGGGCGGGGGGGGGGCCCCGGGCCCCCGTCGGCAGCGAGTGGGCGACGGAGTGGGGGGGTGGTCGACGTATCCTTACGTCGGGCGTGCCCCCTTACCGGGGAATCTTCGACGAAAGATAACAAAGATTCAAACCAGACTCCAGAGTGGTCAAAAAAAGCAAAAAATAGCCCCCGGACTATGATTTTACTATGTTTGAATATTCCTCCTGTAGAGGGACGGGCCCGACTTAAATGTATCCCCCCATGCGCCTATCCTCACCGAGCGCTGCCCCCGCGAGCCGTCTGCTGAGGACAACACAGCCCACCCCCACCCGCCCCCCAGCCGGGACCCCCCCCCCAACTCCCGACCCGGTGATCCAGGGGGTCCTGGCTGGGGCTGGGGGCGGGGTGGGCGGTGGGCTGCCCTCCTCCGTGCGCAGGCCCCCGCCCCGCCAGACGCCGCGCAGAATGGCGAGGATGCCCGCTGGCCTGCCAGTGGCCAATCGGGTGGTCCGACGCCTCGCCGTCGGCGGCGTCGTCCGCGTCCACCTCGCGCGGCCCTCGGCTCCTCCGCCTCCCGCGCCCCTGCCCTTCTCGGCACATGCCTGCACACCCTCCCCCTGTCCCTCCTCCTCCACTTGGCGACGAGCGAGGGGGGGAAATGGGAAGGGGAAGGCCTTCTCAGGAGGCGGCGGTGCCTCTCAGAAGCCCTCGCGCCCTCTGAGAAGTCTTCTGCGTCTCCGGGGGAGGCTCAGAAAACTCCTCGGAAGGCTGGGGGACTCCCGGGCCTTCTGAGCAGGCCCGCCCCCCCTCACTTCCCCCCCTCGCGCGCCGCCGATCCCCCCTCCCCCACCCCCTCCCGCTGCCCTCCACCTCCACCTCCCCATGGCCCTCCACCTTCCCTCCCCCCGGGCCCTCCACCTTCCCTCCACCCTGCCCCCCCCTCCCCCCGCCTCCCCTCGGCTCTCCCAGGGGGCCCCTATCAGCACCCTCTCTCTCTCTCTCTCGGCAGGCCCCCGGCTCCGCCGCGCCCTCCGTTCCTGCCCCTCTCTTCCTCTCTTGGCTCGCACTCGACCAGGATCGTGAGGATGCGCGGTGCAGTCGAGACGCTGTCACAAGGAAGCCAAAATAAGGAACGAGGCTCCTTTTTTCCATAAGTGAAGCGTCGATCTCGCATAGAACGCCTGAGGAGAACCTACGACAAGCTGTAAAGAACTTAAGGAACACGGAGCCCCCCCCCCCAGCGAAGAGGGTTCCAAGGTTCCTTCTTTAGCGGCCCGACTGTAAGGATGCAAGGGCCTTGGAACGCCATGTTGACGTTTTCCGGGCGGAGCGCAGCAGAATGTCGAAATATGCCGAATACCGAAGGGGCAAGGATGCAAGGCAAGCCTGAGAAAGTCGCCCCATCGTTACCATCATGGTTGGCTGTACCTCCTGTTCCCTCCCCCTTCGCAAGTCCCCCACAACATAATCTCTGAAACATAGGAGGCTGCCTACCGACTGAGGCTTTCGCAGTCCACGATGTCTCCACAAGACGCCCCCCCCCCAGAAATCAACACTCTGACGCGTCGGCCCTGCTCACAAACGTGCTCCGTTCCAGGCGTGTGTGTGGGCCTCTGACAGCCACCCGTCCCCCTCAGGAGGGAAGAAGGGAGAGAGGGAGGATGGAGGAGGACGGGGAAGAAAAGGGGTCTGAGTACATGACTCTGTGACGATGCTGCTTCCATGGGTCTTCTGAGAAGTTGCCCTCCCCCCGGTCCTGACCACCCCCCTCCGCCCCCAGAACATCCGCCGCCCCACGCGGACCCCACGCGAGCGCCTCCAGGCCCAGCCCGTCGATGACGGCGGCGGTCCGGTCCTGAAGCTGCGACAGCGTCCTGCCGCACGGCGCTGCTCGCCCGGGCCCCCGCCCCCCCACGGCCCACCTCTCCCCCCCTCAGCCGCCCGACGCCCCCCCACCCCCAGGTCCAGGAACTCGTATACGCGCAGCAGGCGATTTCCAGACTTCCCGCTGCGAGGGCTACACTACCGTGAAGTCGGGCACGTCCCTCTTCAGGGGGACGATTCGAAAATAGCCCAAACATAAAACGGGGAGGACGTTTGGACTATGTTTGATCATGTTGGGAATCTTCCTTGACTACTTTCTATGTTTAGTCCAAGATTCGCCTGTACAGGGGGCATGCCCGACCAAATTAGTGCTACCAGAATACTCCCTCTCCCGTCCTGATTCCCATTCAGTGCTTGCACTGAAGGGGTCCTAGCGGAAGTTGAACGATTTGGCGAAAGTTCCCGCTGAATTTAGTAGCAGGCTGGGTTCCCAGGTTCCCGGTTCAGGATTCCTGGGTTCCTGGTCATTGGTTCCAGCTGGGCCGATTTCGGTGGGTTCTGGGTTCCAGGGCTCCCGGGTTCCCGGTCGATCTCCTCAGCGAAAACCATCCACTGATTGGGGCTTTTCTCTGGTGTAATTATGAGCCTGCTCGCGCTCCAGCGAGCGCGACGAGGTCCCGAGCTCGGACGGGAGAGGTCCCCGGAACCGAGGAAGGCAGCGGCCCTCGCAACGCTGAGCGCAGGCAGCTCCTCCTCTCGGCCCTCCTCGCGCCCCCACCCCCCTCGTCCTCCGCTCTCGACCTCTCCGACCAGGGTCGACGATCGCTCGAGGTCCCAATGGCTTTCAAGCTCTGCGGAACCTGTAGCTAGCACAGCGCGGAACCACGCGCAAGGCCGAGTATGTCTATTATTATTATTCTTATTCTTATTCTTCTTCTTATCATCATTAATATCATTAACAGCATTATGATTAGCATCATTAATACTAGTTGTATTCGTATTACTACTTGTATTAATACTAATATGAATGATACGATCATTCTTGCTATTAGTACGATTCTTATGATTAGTATGATTACTGTTATTGATATTATTAATATTATCATTATTATTACTAGTAACAGTAGTATTACTATTAGTATTAACCTATCATGATTTGGATTCGTATGATTCGTTGTATCATTATTTTTTGTTCTTAATTCCCTACCTAGGCTCTGCCTAGAAGGGTTCTTACTATCTATATTAAAGGGGCCGGGCAGTGGGCCGCGCCCCGGGCGGTTCCCCCAGGATCCGCCCCGCGGTTCCCCCAGTTACGCCCCCTTAGCTTAGCGTTGCTTATCTCATCTTAGCTTTGCTAATTTCATCTTAGCTTAGCTTAGCTGAGCTTCATCTTAGCTCAGGTGTATATTAGCTTAGCGTACCTTTATCTTAGCTTCGCTGAGCTTTAGCATAGCAGAGCACTGCATAGCATAGCGTAGCATAGCATAGCGCTGCACAGCATATCATAGCACAGCCCAGCATAGCATAGCATAGCATCGCATAGCATAGCATGGCGCAGCTTAGCATATCATTGCATAACTTAGCATAGCACAGCGCGGCATGACATGACGTAGCTTAGCTTATCATAGTTTAGCATAGCATAGCATAGCGCAGCATAGCTTAGCATATCATAGCATAGCATATCATAGCATAGCAAAGCGCAGCATAGCATGGCATGGTATGGCATAGCATAGCAACTGATGCTGCTTTCCTAGGGGCTCCAACTTCTAGGTAGGGTCGCACTGGGGTAATATTATTAGTCTGCTTCTTCTTCTTGACCACCACCACCACCACCCTCCTCTTTCCTCACTCCCTCGCCTCCTCGCTCTCTCTTCCCCCCCCTTCCGTTCCCCGCCCCCCTGCTCCCCTCTCGCCCCCTGGGGGCCCCCCGTTCCCCCTCCGACCGCCCCGCCGCCCCGCCTCTGCGGCAGACCCTCCGCTCCGCTGCCGCTTCGCCCCGCGCCCCCGCCCCGCCCCTGCCGGCGCCACCCGCCGCCCGCCCGCGGAGGCGCGGCGCAGACGGAGATCGGCCCGCGCACTCGCGCCGCCGAGCCTCGCGCCCGACGGGCCCGCCGCGCCAGGCGGCCGCGCACAGAGCCTCGGCGCCGCGGCGCCCCGGCGCAGAGGCCGAGGGGGCCCGCGGGCCTGGCAAGGACATCCCGACAGACGCTGTTCTGACAGGAGGAGGAGGAGGACGAGGAGGAGGAGGAGGAGGAAGAGGAGGAAGAAAAGGAGGAGGAGGAGGAGGAGGAGGAGGAGGGGGAGGAGGAGGAGGAGGAGGAGGAGGAGGAGGAGGAGGCGGAAGAGAGGAGGAGGAGGAGAGGAGGAGGAGGGGAGGAGAAGGAAGAGGAGGAGGAGGAGGAGGGGAAGGAGGAGGAGGAGGAGGAGGAGGAGGAGGGAGGAGGAGGAGGAGGAGGAGGAGGAGGAGGAGGAGGAGGAGGAGGAGGAGGAGGAGGGGAGGGGAGGAGGAGAGGAGGAGGAGGAGGAGGAGGAGGAGGAGGAGGAGGAGGAGGAGGAGGAGGAGGAGGAGGAGGAGGAGGAGGAGGAGGAAAAGGAGGAGGAGGAGGAGGAGGAGGACGAGGAGGGAGGAGGAGGAGAGGAGGAGGAGGAGGAGGAGGTGGAGGAGGAGGAGGAGGAGGAGGAGGAGGGGGAAGAGGCGGCGGGGCAGGAGGAGTTTTTAAACCCGCGTGCTCCCGCCCGTGAGTGGGTGCCCCTGGTCTCGGCACCCCGCGCAGGCAGAACGGCCCGAGGCGGGGTGGGCCAGCGGCCTCATCTCACGGCGTCGTACTGCCGCCACCCTATGACTCATGGAGTCGCCCCGTGAACAGCGGCAGTCTGAAGAATTGCTGCCGCCGCCCTCTCAGAGCTTGAGGAGCAGCCTGATGGACGGCCGCAGCCGCTCCTCCGCTCTGCGCTCTTCCAGGGACCGCCCTGGCTGCTGGTCCCTGGAATCATGGGCCTTCACGGCCGCCTTGCCTGGCGCAGAGCTGTGGCCTATCCCCTCGCCCCGCTGGGGTGCATTGCGGCCTAACCACTCGCCGCGCAGGGGTCCTCCATGGCCTAACCCCTCGCCACGCTGGGGCCTGCTGCAGTCTGGCCCCTCGCCGCGCTGGGGTGCTCCGTGGTGGCCTAGCCCCTCGCCGCGCAGGGGTCTGTTGCGGTCTAACCCCTCACCGCGCTGGGGTCCGTCGTGGCCTGACCCCTCGCCACACTGGGGGTCGGTGCGGTCTAACCCCTCACCGCGCTGGGGAAACTCGTGGCCTAACCCCTCGCCACGCTGGGGTCCTCTGCGGCCTAACCCCTCACCGCGCTGGGGTGCTCCGTGGCCTAACCCCTCGCCACGCACGGGCCTTTTGCGGTCTAACCCCTCACCGCGCTGGGGTCCCATGTGGCCTAACCCCTCGCCACGCAGGGGCCTGCTGCGGTCTGACCCCTCACCACTATGGGGTCCGCCGTGGCCTAACCCCTCGCCACGCTGGGGATCGTTGCGGTCTAACCCCTCACCGCGCTGGGGTATTCCGTGGCCTAACCCCTCGCCACGCTGGGGCCTGCTGCGGTCTAACCCCTCACCGCGCGGGGGTACGCCGAGTCTCGCACTGTCCCCGTCCTCGGTGCTGCTGCCCACTGGCTCGGGCGAGGTCCCCCGACTTTGCCACTCGCTGTGTTCGCGGTTCACGTGGTATCCGCGGGCCGAGCCCTCCCCCTCGCGTTCAGTCTGTCGGTTTCCCAGGGTATGGGTCCGCTCTGTTAGTTGCGAGGTCCTGTCTACCACACTGTTGGTCAAAAGGTCCGCGTCATGCTCACTGGGCACGTCAGGGGCCTCCGCCTCAAGCCCCTGCTTGCCTTTGGCCCTGCGGTCTACCCCTCACCGCGCAGGGGATTGCCGTGGCCTAACCCCTCGCCACGCAGGGGTACCTTGCGGTCTAACCCCTCACCGCGCTGGGGAAAGTCGCCGAAAATCTTCTCCAGGTCCCGCTGCAGATCTGTGTCGTCGTAGTCTGCCGCCTTCTCAGGCTGCGCTGTTTTGTGGCCTAACCCCTCGCCACGCGGGGGAGCGCCGAGTCTCGCACTGTCCCCGTTCTCGGTGCTACTGCCCACTGGCTCAGGCGAGGTCCCCCGACTATGCCACTCGCTGTGTTCGCGGTTCACGTGGTATCCGAAGGCCAAGCCCCCCCCCCTCGCGTTCAGTCTGTCGGTTTCCCAGGGTATGGGTCCGCTCTGTTAGTTGCGAGGTCCTGTCTACCACACTGTTGGTCAAGACGTCCGCGTCATGCTCACTGGGCTCGTCAGGGACCTCCGCCTCGAGCCTCTGCCTGCCTTTGGTTCTGCGGTCTAACCCCTCACCGCGCTGGGGTCCTCCGTGGCCTAACCCCTCGCCACGCTGGGGTCCTCTGCAGTCTGCCAGGTGGTACCCTATGCTGTGCTGTACGTCTGGGAACTTCTGGTGGTTGTCATCGCTGTCTTGCTTGTCTACGGGCTGCTGGGGGCAATCCTCGCTGTTCTCCTCGTCAGGGAAGTGGTCGAGGTCTGCCATGTCCTTGGTGCTGTGTCCTGCTGGTGGGGGACGGGCACCCCTCTGCATCCCGTCTGGCGCAGGGCTGTGGCCTAACCCCTCGCCACGCTGGGGTCCTCTGCGGCCTAACCCCTCGCCGCGCAGGGGTCCTTGGTGGCCTGTCCCCTCTCCGCACAGGGGCCTGCTAGTGGGTTTCTGCTGCTCCTCCGCCCTTCCCGCCTCCAGGGACCGCTCTGGCTGCGGTACCCTGGGTCCCCTGGGCCTCTCGGGCTCGGGCGTTGGCGTTTCCGTGCGCAGCTCGGCGGGGTTGCTGGTGGCCCTGGCCTCTGGGTTCCTCCTCGGCTGTCTGGCTGGAGCCCTGCTTGGCACTCGCCCTGCTGCTTGCGGTCGCGGGCTGCGGCTCCTCACCTCTGGCTCAGTCACGCCCAGGAACTGCTCAGCCGTTGCTCTGCGCCGCTCTGCCTCCTTCGGGTCCTGCTGCTGGATCTGCCTGCGCGCCTCTCCGCTGTTGAGCCATGCCAGGCGGCAGATCTCCTCCGCCGCTCGTCGCTGGCTGCGCTGGCGGCTCGGCCCTGACACGTAGCTGAAAAGCCTCTGGTAGACGCCAGTCTGCAGCGCCCTCAGCACATGGGGCACGCACGCGGCCTGCCACGATGGCCAGCCCTGCTCGCCCTCTTTCTGGCTCCAACAGCCTGCCAGCGACTGCATGAGCTGCTCAAGCCTGTTTCTCTCGAGCCACGCCACCTCCTGCTCGGGGTCCTGGTCAGCTTCTCCTTTGTTGTGTCGAAGCCTTGGGTGGAGCAGGCCGGCCTCGTCGGCTTCGCTCACGAACTTCATCAGGTCGGGCCCCACTGGCTTGGTCAGCGTTACTGCCACCTGCACAGCCGTCTGCATCAGGCTGTTGGCGTCGTGCCTCTGATCAGGTCCCGCCATGGTCTCCATCTCCTGGCTGCTCGGCTCGCCCTCCAGCTCTGGGGCTTCACTGTCTGGGGTCGAGTCATCATCGTCCAGGTTCTCTGGTGACCACTCTCGGCTGGCCTCCGCTGTACTCGGCAGCGGCCTGCGCTCGCTGCTGGGGATGCTGTGCGCTAGGATGTTGTTCCTTCTGTTCTGGAAGGCGTCCATGTGCACTCTTGCTGCCTGCTGCCTTGTACCATACGGGAGGGTAAGCATCCTGGTCATGAGCCTCCGTCGCGTGCGGTGCGTGTTGCGCCAGACTTCTTCGCAGAAGTCCTTGATCTGCTGGAGCTCCTGCACGGTGACGGCCCTGGTCTGCTCTTGCGTGTCCGTTCCGCCACCCACATTGGTGATGGCCAGGAGGTACGGTACGCAGTGCTCCATCCAGTCGTCCATATCGTCCCAGACCTCTTGGTCGACCATGTTCATCCACTGCTCCGCGTATCCCTCCATGTGGTCCACGAGCCTCCAGCTGGCGTGGGCGACAGAGTGCGGATGGCTGGGTGGCTGCTGTGGAGCTGGCTGCGGGTCCCCTGCCTCTGAGCTGTCCCCGTCCAGGTCGATCTCCTCGTGGTTGCTCAGGCCGAGCTTGAAATCTCCAGGCATGGTGATCTCGTCGAGACCATCATCAGCTGGGTCTGCTGCTGGCTTAGCTCCTCTTGGCAGCTTGCCCCTCTGCATGTCCTCCAAGACCCGCCGCCCTGCTGCTGTTGGGGGCTGACATGGCCTTGCCAGCTTCCTTGCCACTCCTGCCGCGATCCTGCTCTTGTGGTCCCCAAGGTAGCTGGTGCCGCCACATTTCTCGCACCAGAGCCAGCCATGGGTGAATTGCGTCTTGTGGGAGACGTGCACCACCTGCGTGCCGATCTGCACCGCCTTGAAGTCGAGCCTGACGTTGCCGTGCTGGTCCTGGTGGCCGCCGTACTTCCCGAGGCATTTTTCCGGTCTCTGCCAACCAGTCTCTGATGCTTTGCCATTTGGCTGGGCCACTGCGACACGTTGCACACCACCATCGCGGATGTAGCTTGCGCAAGTCGTGTCCCAGCTGGGCTGCCCTGTCCCTCGCCGTCTGCGGCTTTCGGCGCTTGGCCTTGGGACGCTGAGGGGCCTTGTTGGGGTCCTCCACCGTCACCGCCATGTTGATGGCCAGCAGCCTGTTTTGCACCGCCATGGTGATCTGGTCCCTGATCTGCTGCTGCGCGATGATGGCTGGATCCAGTGCTCCGTGCTCCGCTCCCCGGCCTGCGTACTTGTCTGCCATCTCGTTTCCTATGACCCACCAGGTGGGTCCATTCCACCTCTCCAGCTCGGCTGGGTGCTCAATCAGGTGGCTCGGGATGTGGTGGCCCATGATGGTGTCCGTGCTGTTCTGCAGCTGCTGCTTCGTCTGGAGCCAGAGGTCGTAGTTCGTGCTCCTGTAGTCCAGATCCTCAGGGTCCTGGATCTGCTTGAGTGCGTCCAGGGCGTATTTGCAATCGCTGACTATGTTGAGCCCCCTGGCTGTCGCCGCCGTGGTGTACCCGATGGCTTTGCTCATGGCGGTGAGCTCTGCCCGTGGCACCGTGTGCGGTGCCCTGATCGTGCCGTACCAGGCAGCCACTTCCTGCGGACGTCCTTGTTCGTCGAACCTGAAGGCCACCACTGCCCAGCCGCAGCGTCTGAGGCGGGGGTCCTTGGCCGTTTCCCCTGCACCTCCTGAGCCGTCCGTGAAGACATAGTCTGCTCGAACCTTGTGCCCTGACTGGGCTGCAGCCTGAGCCTCTTCGCTGGTGCAGAAGATCTGCGCCGCCTTCGCCGCGTCCCCGTCTGGGTCGACCTTGGCTGCCCAGGCCGCTGGCGGGATGCCTCGGAGCCAGAAATGCAGGTCCTGCCGCTGGTCCAGCGCGTCCTTCGCCTTCTTCGCCAGGTCGGTGTCACTGCTGTGCCCTATCTCTGCGTTGGCAGGGCATGCGTAGTAGCGGTGCTCCTCTGTCTCTATCGCCTCGCCGCATCTCGCGCAAGTGTCATCGCCTTCTTGGTTGAGGTTGGCCGCCCTGCGACGCTCCCTGGTCCAGATGCCCGCCACCGCTATGGTCTCCAGCATGGCTGCCTCTGCATGCTGTCCTTTGCGCCTCCTCCTCCTCAGGTGGCGCTGCAGCTGATAGAGGTCGCCTCCAGCCTGAAGTCCTTCTCCACTGCGATGGCCAGCTGCCTGCTGCCAGAGCTGCTGCTGCGCGCTCTGCTGGGCTTCATGCAGGAGCGCGCCGAAGTGAGGAATGTCATCTGGCTTGTAGGCCCACTCGTCACCTGCTGGGCTGATCCAGCTGTCCAGGCGTCGCGGTATCCAGCCTAACCCAAGCAGCTGCGCGATGACCCCTGCCATAGGCCCCTTGACCTGCTGCCACCTGCGGTTGGGTTCCAGGGCGCCCAGCTTGGCGTAGAGCAGGAGCCAGCCTCTCTGGTACCTCTTGAGCCCCGTCGGGTGGTCGACTATGGTGAGCCAGAACTGCTTGATCTGGTCGCCGATGGCTCGGGTTACTGCCTCTTGCATTCCCCTCTGGATCAGGAGGATGGTGGACGTGCAGCGTCCAGCCTTGTGTCCGCCTGTGAGGAGCGCTGCCTCCGTAGCCCTGACCGACTTCGCCTCCGTGGGCGTGATGCCGTGCGCTGGTAAGTCCCAGGCCTGCTGGCAGTAGGCACCTGCTGAATAGACCTTTGCCGCGCCCCTGGCGTCCGTCTTCGCTAGGTCCCTGAGCTTGGCCACCCTCTGCTTGGCCTTGGCCTGGCGCGCAGCATGTGTGGGTCGCCGCAGCTGCTTGCCAAGGCTGGTGTCCACGCCGAGGTCGCGCACTACACCTGGTTGCTTGTTGGGGGTGCCCAGGCTGTCCAGGATGCTGGCGACTTCTGCCTGGAGGTCCTTGTCCGAGGCCACCACTGCCGTCTTGACTGAGATGGGTATCGCGAGCTGCTTGAATCCATCGTGCACCAGCGCTGCCACGTGCTTGATCTGGCCAATGACCTGCCGCCGCGCACCCTCTACCTGCAGGGCCAAATCGTCCAGGTACTGCTGCATGACGACGAAGATGTGGTGCCTGTGCGCTGCATCCAGGATGCCATACAAAAGCGGTCTGGTGAGGTCTACCGATTGGCCACAGCCCGCTACCATGCTGTTGGCAGGCTCGAAGATGTCCGAGAAGAGGCTGTGGGTCATGATGGCCCTGGGAGCGAGGTACATCTGCACGGCCATTGCCAGCGGCAGCAACGGGTACTGGAGGGCGCTGGCCTTCTCGATCAGCTGGTCGAGGCCGATGTTGTCGTAGAAGTTTGCCGCGTCGTAGAACACCCCTGCTGCATGAAAGCCCATCTCCGTGGCGGCTTCTGCCCTCATCAGCCTGTGCATTGCCACTCGTAGCGCTGAGGAGCCAGCTACTGCCGTATCCCAGAAGCCCGCCGCTGCCTTGCTCCAGGTGGCTACTATGGGCCTCCTGGCTGCGCTCCAGGTGCGGTACGGCATGGGCATGAGGCCGATGGGGCGCTCTCCGCCGATTCCTGGCTTCTTACCCAGCAGCAGCTCCAGCACCAAGTAGAATTGCCACGGCCACGCTGCCCGTTGCTCACAGCTGGTCAGGCACTGCACGAAGTCTTCCAGCCCCTGGGCGCCCATGGCCTTGAGCTCTGGAGCCCTCCACCAGTCCGCTCCTTGGCCAGCATTGCGCTTCAGGTGCTGGATGATGGAGCCTATGATGTCCTTGCTGATGGGCTCGAGGGCATTCTCTTGGGCCAGGGCAGCCTGCCTCAGCTTGGCCAGCGCCTCTTGGATCATCTCAGCCTTCTGTGCATCTCGTGTCCACCTGCGTTGCCATGCTTCTTTGCGCAAGTCCACCAGCTGCTGCGGGTGGTTGATGACCTGGCCCTCGTGCTCTAGGATGTCCTCCAGGTGGCTGCGCTCCGCTGCCTTGGAGTAGGCGTGGGCCATCTTCGCACTGCCTGCCGTGGCGTCGTGCACCCAGTGGATGTACGCCTTCTTCACCGCCTTTGCGAGTAGCTTCGCCATGCTCTTTACCTCCCCTGCTACCCTGCTGATTGTCCCTGGGTCCACGAGGGCGCCCTCTGCTATCGCGTGCAGGTCTGTGAGGAGGGCCTGCTGCTGGTCCTTGGCTGCGCCTTCTTCGTTCAGCCTGCCTGGGTCAGGCTGGTTGAGCTGCTGCGCGAGCTGCCGTCTTGTGTTGATCTGCTGCTGCGTCTGGTGGCCACTGTGGGTGCGGACCTGCAGCTCTCGGCGGCTACTCTGGTCACTGCCCGTTCCTGGAGCATCATGTAGTTGTCTTCGCGCTGCTCCTTCTGGTGCTCGTTCGCCTATAACGTCTCGCATAAACCTCCGCTGGTTTGCGAGCTCCCTCCAATGCATCATTTCCAATTCGTGCCTCCTCGTCGGCTCCTCTCGCGTAAGACCTTGGAGAAAGCCTCGGCGTCGTGGTTCTGCATGTCTCCATGCTCGCTCGCAGAGGTCCATGATGATGTGGCTGAGGCCGGCCTGCTGGTACCTACACCTGAGCAGTCTCACCATGCCATTGTTGCTCCGCCACCCAAGATGGTCTCCAGGAACGGCACACAGATCTGCATCCAGTTGCTGTTGTCCGTGGGGAGCTGCGCCAAGTTATCCATCCAGATGGCCGCCCAGTACTCCAGGTCGTCTCTCATGGCCACGTAGTCTTCCCGCTCCCGCTGGTGCTGGTCATCATTCCAGGGGTCTGGTGGGGGCAGGCCCATATCTCGTTGCTCCTCTGCCTCTGGGCCTGACGGCGCTTGGTTCTGACTCCCCAGGTGATCGGTACCCTCTGCCTCCAGAGTGCCAGCTGGCAGAGGAGGTGAGCAGTGCGTGTCACCTGGGGCAGTTTCACCAGATCCAGCTGCATGACGACGCGCGATCTGGCCGTAGCCGATGCTGTCCTGCTGCCCCTCGATGCGCTGGTGGTACCCATCGCGGTCCTCCTGATCTGCGGTCACCTGGCGGTACTGCAAGCAGTCCTCCTCCTCCTCGAAGGGGTCGTGTTCTTGGACGTCCATGGTGCTGCGTCCTGCTGGTGGGGGAAAAGCAGGTCCAGCTGCACGGCGGCGAACGGTCTGGCTGAACTCGAGGCTGGCCTGCTGCCCCTCGATGTGCTGGTGGTACCCATCGCTGTTCTCCTGGTCTGCGATCTCCTGGCGGTACTCCAAATAGTCCTCCTCATCCTCGAAGGGGTCGTGATCTTGGATGTCCATGGTGTTGCGTCCTGCTGGTGGGGGAAGGGCACCCCTCTGCATCCCTTCGGGGCAGCTGTCTGCGCTGCTGTGGGTTGGTCCCACGTCGAGGTCTGGGACGCGTCCCGCGGCGGCGCACTCGGGGGACGGGAACCCCTGCCCCATCTCAGAGCAGGGGCCAGCTGCCTTCCCATGGTCCGCTGCGCTCGCCTGCGTGGGGAATGGGTACCCCGAGGAGTGTGCGGATGGGCCTACCTCTTTCTCTGGGCCTGGCCGCCTCGCCCTCATCTCTTGGAAAGCTGTGCCCGTCTCGGAGGTCCAGGACACGTCCTCTGGCGGCGAAGCTGGGCTGAGGCAGGGTCGTTCTGGGCTCTCTTGGGCTGGCCCCTCTGCGAGCTCCTGGACCTCAGCCTGTGGAGGGGAGACCTCCTCAAGCGCTGGCTGATTCGCGATGTCCTTGGTGCTACTGCCGCCGCCTCCTGCTGCGCCTCCACTGCCTGCACTCCGCTGCTGCAGCTCGGGGGGGCCCTCGCCCCGCTCGGTGGGGGCGCGATCCACCGAGCTTCCTCCCGAGCTCTTCGATGGGCTCATGGCTGGTGCGGGGACCCCGTCTTCGTGGCCTACCTGGATGCCAGACATGACGGGGCCAAGCTCCGACTCCGACGGGCCCTGTCCTCCTCCCGAGTCCTCATCGGGAAGTGCATGGGTCTTGCCCTGTCGACTTGCTGCTGCCTCCTGCGCCCGGGCATCATGGTGCGAGAGCTGCCGCACCAAGGAGGAGATCTCCGCCCACCACGCATGGATCTTCCTTTCGACCCCTGCCCATGGCGTGGAGGTGGCGGTGTCCTTGATGCTCACGCTCTTGTAGCTCGGGGGCCTGCTGTGCCCGAGATGTCGCCCTCGCTCTTCCTCTGGGATGCCGATGCTCTCGCGCAGGCTGAGCTCGAGGGTGCTTGCGAAGCGGTCGTACTGTTGCCCCAGGTCCAGCATGTCCCGCTCCATCATTTTGCCGACGACAGTGTGCTGCAAGTGCTGGGGCAACTCGTCGTAGGCACGCCAGCTGACCCGCTCGGAGGTGGCCTGCCACAGCTCGTCAGGGATGACGTGCTGGACCTCCTTGTCGTAGTACAGCTGCGGCACTGGCTCCATGTCGTTCCCATCCAGGTCGCATCCGGCCTCTGCCAACGCTTGCTGACGTCGACGCATGGCCTCCTGGCCCCCGCGCGCCGCTCGTCTGCAGGCGGCTCTGGACTTCGGCATTCTCTCACCTGCGATTGGTGGCTTTATGGCTGCTGGCCTGCGAAGTACCCTGCCCTTGAGCATGAGAGGCCACCCCTTCAGCTTCAAGCGGATGCCGATGTGCGGCTTCCACGGCACGGTCCTGAGCAGCTCTAGCTGGTCAAAATACGGCGCCAGGCCCTGCGAGATCAGCGCGAAATCGATGCACCTGGCTTCACCTCCTGCTGGGAAACATGTGGGGGCGCCATCCTCCGCCGCAGCTACTTGAGCATTCAGCACCCTGGGCCAAATGCTGTTGTTGAACTCCGACGGCGTCATGTTGAAGTCCCCAAGCGCTGCCCATGGCCCTCCCCAGACGGCCATCTTCTCCCGCAGGTCGCAGAGGGTGTCGACGTTCCTCTCTCCGGAGCCCGCCCCACACTCGAGGTAGACGAAGGCCACTGCGAAACGGACCTTGTGCAGGTTGGAGATCACCACCGTGACGTCACTGCCGTCCTCGTGCAGGTAGTGCTCGTCGAAACCCGCGATCCCGTCCTGGATGTCCAAGGATCCTCGCGTGATGGAACACGTTCCCCCTCGAGTGCCTTCTCCTTCTCCTGGCCGTGCCTTGGTCCAGTAGCTGTGCATGCCATTCCTCCTGAGCGCCGCTCTTGCCTTGCTTATCTGCGCAGGCTGGCGGAGGTGGTGCTCCGCGATGCCAATGATGTCCCTGTCCTTGGTATCGTTGATCTCCATGAGGTAGCCCTGTGCCTGGGGGCCCCAGGTCGTGACATTGAAGAAGTCGATGTGGCAAGGGCGGCGAGCCTTCTTCGCGCTCGCCTTGGGGCGGCTACCCTGCTGAGTGGTCACCTTGCCCTTCTGCGTCGACGACTGTCTCGGCGCGCCTGGCCTGCGAGACCTTCTCTCGCGCCTCCTGGATATGGGCCTCCACTCTGGCTCGGCGTTCTTCAGCTTTGTCATGTTCTGCTGCGCCTGCTTCTGGTTGGGCAGCTGCTGCGGCGCCGTTGGGCGCAGCCGCGGCGGCTGACCCTGCTGCCTCAGCGCATGTGGTGGCGCCTCGCTGAGGGGCTGGGCTGGCGGCGCAGACACGCTTGCCTGGTGGGGCTTCTGCTGCTTCTGGGTATTGATCTCCGCTCTTAGCCAGGCGCTTGGTGCGGGCCTGCTCGAGCTGGCGCAGCTGCTCCTGGTGCCTGGCCGTCTCCTCCTCCAGAAGTCGCAGGTGCTTCGCCGTCTCCTCCTCGTGCTCCTTGACCGTCTGGGCCATGCGCTCGCCCTTGGCCCTTGCTGCTCGCCAGACCCCCTTGTCGGGCTCGGACCACTTGTGGAAGTCGTCAGGCTCATGCTCGAACTGCTCCAGGAGGGCTGCCAGAGTTGGCTTCTCGGCTGCAGGTTCAGCTGGTGCCTCTTGCTTGCCGACTGTGGCCTTGAGCTTGTCGAACTCATCTTCGGCTGCAATGGAGGCTTCCATAGCTCCACGAAGCTTGCGTTCACTCTCAGCCAGGTACTGCTGGGCACTCTCCACTTGCTCCCTGCCGATCGTACGTTCTTCTGGAGTTTGTCCAAGCGTCGAGCTGCTGCATCCACTGCCGTGAATCCAACGACTGGTTGTTCTGCTGGTGGCTTGGCTGCGGCGAGCTCTG
>CAUYUJ010021530.1:0-92500 GCA_963575745.1 Prorocentrum cordatum | reverse complement strand
CGGCTAACATGTTTCGCGGGCAGACCCCAGACGAAGAGCGCTCCAAGATCGAGGGCCCAAACTCGAAGAACGTAGCGGCACCCCGTCGAAACTAAGGTTGGTCTGAACCCTCGCGCCAGCTGTGCCCCCCTTGGCGCCCACACGCGTGAAAAGACGTGCCAAACGCAGGCGTCTACGACGCTTCTGCGCGTCAGGAATCCCAAGCCTTCGCACCCATCCGCGCACGCGACTTCAAGCGTGAGGACTCCCCGTACCTCCAGCATCCTGGAAGACGTCAAGACGGACATGCTTCGTGATTTTCAGCCTCTGGGGGGCGCTCCCGGCTCCAGGACCTGCAGGCACGGCCTGGGACGGGGGACAGGCCCCAGGGGGCAGGGGCCCCGAGGTCCAGACAGCCTCCCTGGCGCCCACACGCTTGAAACGGCGAGCCAACGACGCGCGTGCCAGACGCATGTTGAAGACCCCCTCTGCGCACGCATTCCCGCGCGAGCAGAGTCCGACGCCTCGAAAAACAGGACCCTTTGGCCAGAGCTCTTGCTGGGAAACACACGGTGCAGGATGCGGGGTTGGCGGGAAGGAGCAAGGCAGCACAGGCACGTGCAGAAGGGCAACGTTCGCCGAAGTCTCCTTCTGACCTCTTTCTCGAATCTCTTCTGCCGCTTGTGGATGATCTTCGTGATGAATATCTGCCAGAGGCGCTGCAATAAAGGAGGAGGAAGAGGTGGAAAGGAAGAGTGAAGAGGAGGCCGACGCGCAATGAACGACTGGAGGGAAGGGTGAAAGGAAGAGAAGGAGAACGACGAGAAGGATGACGATACATATGATAATGCACTTGAGGAGAAGAAGGGGGATGAGGAGCAGAAGGAGGGAAACGACGACCTTGTGGCTGTGGAATACAAGACAGGTGGAATCCAGGGTGCCTTGCGCGAAGGGAACAAGGAGAGCAGCACGAACAGCATACAGTACGCTGACCAAAGGAATCACGCCAGCGGAGCAGGCCAGTCCAAGATGGCTTTCCAAATCCACGGCGGCCAGCACGGGTGGAACACGCCAGGACATGGGCGCAGACGCAGCAGAGGATACGAGGCCGAAGTGTGTGTGTGTATATGTGTGTATGAGAGAAATCAATCGTGGCGCAACCCCACATTTGGAAATGCGGCTCCGGATGCCGTGTCCGCATCAGGACGTGTTGTAACTGCCGACGCACCAGCGCACGGCTTTTTTTTCCACGCGACCACATCCATTTCGCCACCAGGAGCCCAGAAAGCCGGGCCAACGCTAGGTCGGGCCTGTCCCCCTACGGGAGGATTTTGAGCGACAACTTGAAAAACTAGAGAAACGCCCCCCGAATGCTCAGCAACAGCCCAAAACATCGTCCCCCGACAGTTTTTCTAGTCTTTGCGAGTGCTCCTCCTTGCGAGGGGCACGCCCGCTTGAAGCCACCGCGCGGCGCGGCCACGAGGCGGCGGCGGGCTCAGCAGCCCCGCACGCCCAGCCGGCGCACGGCGCGGCGACGGGCCGCCGCGGGGCGCAGAGCCGGCAAACACATCCCGGCAGCGAGTGGGGCGGCGCGGAGGCGGCGACGAGCGGCCGCCGGGCGAAAAAGCACGAGGCGGGCAGGCCTCGCGCGGGCGTCGGCGACGAGGCGGCGACGAGGCGGCCACGGACGAACGAACGTCAGCCTTGCGCCGGAGGGCGCGCGAGCAGGGCGAGACAGGAGATGGTTAGTGAGCAGGGTGAGCAGGGTGAGACAGGGTGAGGGTGAACAGGGCGACGAGGCGACGGCGGGGGCGAAAACCGGAAAGACCCAGCCAGGAACACGCGGCGACCAGCAGCGACCAAGCGAAAACGCGGAAGATCCAGCCAATTGCTCAGGAGACTTTTTTGAACGCCTCAGTGCAGCCGACTGGGGAAGAAGTCGGTGACACTGGATTGTCACTGCGAAGGGCACGTACTTGTAAAACAAAGCGTGCAACGCGTGAGCTGTGTGTATGACCTTCTGCCATCTTCTGCCCACCACATCATGTTCTGCCCAACGCTGGCAACATCGCATCAATCATCCCGTAGTCCAAAAACAACAATGCATAAATAATCACCGGCCGGTCCACTTTGACATAAGACTCGCCCTCTAGCATCTGCAATTCGACTACACATCAACTCTTGAAGGACTCGGGTTGCGAACGGACGTGCCATTACTTCTAAACGTTTGCTGCATTCGGGGGTAATGCAATCACCGCTTCTCAAAACAAAGAATGCATCGCTTGAGGATGGCTGCTGATGATTCTTGAGCGTCCACCGGGAAGCCTGGAACATGAATGGCTGCATTCGCATGTAAAATTAACCGAGCAAAGGACCCAACCATATGCAGTTGTGAGCACACAGGTTGTATGCACGGCATTCGGAGGAGCTCCCTACAGCCACGGAACGTGTGAAGGGTGTGCAAAGATGGGTACGGTGGGCCGAACGCAGCCACTGGGGCCGTCGGTGGAGCACCCTATAGGGCCACGAAGCGTGTGAGAGGTGTGCCAGAAAGGGTGCGGTGGGCGCATGTGAACGCAGCCACTAGGACCGTCGGTGGAGCCCCCAATGAGGCCACGAAATCTGTGAGGGCTGTGCCAACATGGGTGCGGTGGGCGCATGCGAGCGCAGGCACTGGGGCCGTCGGTGGAGCTCCCAATGGGGAAACGAAACGTGTGAAGGGTGTGGCAAAATGGGTGCGGTGGGCGCATGCGAACGCAGCCATTAGGACCGTCGGTGGAACTCCCTATTTGGCCGCGAGCCGTGTGAAGGGTGTGGCAAAATGGGTGCGGTGGGCGCATGCGAACGCAGCCACTGGGGCCGTCGGTGGAGCTTCCTATGGGGCCACGAAGAGTGTGAGGGGTGTGCCAGAATGGGTGCGGTGGGCGCATGCGAACGCAGCCACTAGGACCGTCGGTGGAGCCCCCAATGAAACCACGAAATATGTGAGGGTTATGCCAACATGGGTGCGGTGGGCGCATGCGAGCGCAGCCAGTGGGGCAGTCGGCGGAGCTCCCGATGGGGCTACGAAACGCGTGAGGGGTGTACCACAATGGGTGCGGCTGGCGCATGCGAGCGTAGGAATGTGGGCCTTCGGTGGAGCTCCCAATGGGGCGACGAAACGTGTGAGGGGTATGCTAAACAGAAGCATGCGGATCTGAGAAGCAAAGATGGGAGGAAAGGGACGGGGTGCGCTCTCCTCAAAACGAGGACCCAACACCACAGGATGGTTGGGAAAGACGGAGGGCACGCGCTGAGAACACTTGCGGAGACCTGGCGCGCCCGGCCATACGAGGGCCGAACACCACAACAGCGCGCGGCCACACGTGCACTCCGCTGTCGCCCAGACCGGCCACGCCACGTGCATCCTGTCTGCTGGCACGCGAGCCAGCACTGTCCCGAGGGCACCAGAAAAGCGACAGCACGATAACGAGCCAGCCAACTCACTCCCGCCCTCCCGGTGCGAGCGCGGTGCTCGCGCGCGCGCGCGAAAAAGAGCGCCAAGTTCTGCACGTCCAGGCTCGAGGCGGAGCCCTGCGCGGGCGCGCCCTCCCCGAAGCGCCGAGTCTCGGCAGCAGCGCAAGGGTGAAGGATGCCTCCCGAACGGGGCTCGCGGCCAAACCGCCGCTTCGCGTGGCGGGCCCCGTTCTCGTGACAGGGCCCTGGCCTCCCCCGAGCACGCGGGCAGAGCACCGAAGCAGTGCCCCGGGGGGTGGGCAGGAGGGGTCGGTCTGAAGCTGGGCCGTCGCCCCTGGAGGGATCCGATCAGATTTGCAAGCTGCGCGTTGGTCCCATGCTCTGCTTCCGCGCCTCAAGTCAGCAGACGTCGATGTAGTGTGAAGCCCATTGCTGCGTTCCCCTGCGCTCCAAATGTCTGCCAACATGCAACGGTAATGGGAAGAAGTGTCTGCATGATCCGATGCAACCCTGACCCAAAACCAAGCGGCGCCTCCTCACACGGGTTCTGGGGAATCCGACGAATCCCCTTCGTCAGAGCGATTAAATCACCAATACGGCCCCGCAGGGCCAAAGTAGACCGCACGACGTCTACACGGCTCAAGATGCCCCCAGCGGAACTCCAAAATTCCACCCGAGGCCCCCCAGACAGACGCTGGCAACAGCTCCCAAGACGCCTCCTGCAAGCCCAAGGAAACCCGTCGGACCCCAGCGCCACAACACCCAGACACATGCTCACATTCAATCATGAGCGAATGAAGCTAGGCGGATCAAATACTGATGAGCTCTGAACGGGCGAATGTGAAAGCCCAGCGTCAAACACACGGGCTTAGACCTCCCACCAGACGGCATCCTGCCCCTGCCAGTGTAAGATGATTGCGTGCCAGTTGATCACGGAACCCTCGGAACGCCGAATGTACACCCGACGGCCCCTGCAGCCACCCCCTTCCTGGCGACCACTCCACCTGGCGAGCTCCCGCCGCAGCCTGCCGAGGCCTCCCCCGCGCGCCCGCCGCTGCACCGTCCGTGCTCGTGCCCTCGCCGCGGGCGGCTTGCCTCCCGCCCCCTGGCCCAGCCCGCCTGCCTGCGGCTGCCAGATTCCCATGACCTCCTTGTCTTCCGCCTCCACCACTTTCCCTTCGACAAACGCCCCCTCCCTGGCGCACCCCCCGACGTGTCGGTCGGCCAGGCCAGGCGCTTCGCCAAAGACTTCCTCGCACTGAAAGCTTGGAACCTGCACGTGCTTCGAGAACGGATGGAGCGCCGTTCTCAAAGTGTGGCTATCGTTTTTGTTTTGAAATGCCGCGCACATTGGTCTTTACAAGCTGCACCAGCCCCATGGATGGAGCACACGTCGGTTTCAAAACGTTGCTATCGCTCCAGCACCGAGCACATTCGTCGTAAGAAACTGCGGCAATGCCATGGATGGAGCACATGTTTTTTTGAACACATGGCTCTCGCTGTAGCGCCGCGCACATCCGTCTCAACGAATTGCAGCAGTTCCCCAAACAGTGCTTGCACTTAGGGGTTCATATTTCCTTTCTAATGAACTGGGCCCGTCTCTGTTGGACTGGCGGCCCTGTTCCCGTCCGTCGCCGCCCTCTTCTTCCTAATAAAGAACCCGCCGAGTGGCCAGGCGGCCCCGTTCCCGTCCGTCGCCGCCGCCTCGTTGCAGCCGCCGCCCCCGTTGCACCCCCCCACCCTTCGCACCGCAAGCTTTGCATTGCACTGTTTTGCTTTTGCTTTGCTTTTGCTTTGCGTTTGCTTTGTTTTTGCCTTGCTGTTGCTTTGCACGACATTGCATCGCATTGCACTGTTTAGAATCGCATTGCGTTGCTTTGGACCGCTTGTCGCTGCGTTGCTTTACTTTGCTTTGCATTGTTTTTTGCATGGCATTGCGTTGCTTTGCGCCATGTAGATTGCACCGCATGGATTGCGCCACATAGAATCCACCACATGAATTGCACACGTAGGTAACACCGCATAGACGATTGCAAGAAATCACTGTTTGGGGTCAACGCTGGCTAGAACAGAGGTCGTTTTCAGAAGGCGGCTCTCGCCTTGGCGCAGCGCGCACGCGTCTTGACAAATTGCAGCAGCGTCAAAGAATCGTAAGGCTGAAATCCCAAGAACGGTGTTCTGGCATGATAGGTTTGTCAGGACGCAGCCGTCACATTCATACGCGGCGTGAACATGCGTGGAGTTGCTCTGGGACGGCTTACTTGTCAGGACGCAGCAATTTTGTTGGTTCGCGGCGTTAACGTCCCAAGATCACACGATTGAGGATTATCATGCGGCTGTTTTTCGACTTAGTATTCGGGCTGGGCCTCAGGATTTTGAATATTGGGGGGGCAGGCTGACTGCAACATCGTTGGTGGGTCTTGGATCTATACTGGACCTCCTCCTCCTCCTCCTCCTCCTCCTCCTTCGCCTCCCTTGCTCCCTGCTTGCTGTCTTCCCTCTGCCCCTCCCAGCCGGCCAGACCACCTCCCTCCTCCCACCAGCCCTCACCCACCGACTGAGGGCTCCTACTTCGCTTCCTCCCTCTCCGCCGCCGTGCAGCACAGACCGCCCAGAGCTGGGGCGGCGCGGGTACATCCCACGGGCCCCGCGCTTTCAGGGTGGCCTCCTGCATTCATCCCTCCAGCGGGCCCCACGAGAGCACCGATGACGGCCCGAGGTGGTTGCAGAGCCTCCCGGGAAGCCTCCCTGCCCCCCTCTCTGACTCCGGATCCGCCGTACTTTGGTTGATCATCCGCCTTGCACTTGTGTCGGAAATGCGCCCCAAAAGATGCGGAAAAGTATGGCGGAAATTTCCGCCTCAGAAAAATACGGCGGACATGTCAGCAGAAGCATGCCGGAAACAGCGACGGCAGAGCGGGGCGGAGAGGTCGACTTCAGAGGAGCTTGAAACGCAGTGCGGGGATTCCCGCCCTACTTGCGAAATCACCCAAAGCACGGCGGATCTGGAGTCAGGGGCTCCCTCTCTGGACCAGAGGCCTCCGAGGTGGGGTCCGAGTAGATGGGGTCGAAGGATCGCGCCGCCTCCTCCGCCTCCTCCGCCTCCTCCGCCTCCTCCTCCTCCTTTTCCTCCTCCTCCTCCTCCTCCGCCTCGCCAATGCATCGCCGATGTATCGGCGATACATCGGCGACGTCGGCGACGCGTCGGCGACGTCGGTGTGGAGAAGCTCGGGCCTCACATCGAGCCGCATCGCCGATGCATCGGCGATGCGGCGGGATCCTCCGACCCCATCTACTCCGAGGGAGGCCTACAAGCCTTGTCAGAAATGGGTTGAAGCGCTGTTCAAAGCCGAAACGCTCGATTATTCGGGCACTTGTCAGAAAACGCGTTCTTCTATGCTGTGAGGGTCCTGACGTATTTCGGATACCCCTGCGTCTGGGCCGAATACCTCATGCCAGCATTGCAGCAGCGCCGACCACGCAGGCGCCGAAAACATAAACCGTCAATCTATGTTTGACGAGTCTTGCAGAAGGGTTCCCTCTCTGGACGGCCTTCATCCTGCATCCGCACGGACCTCCTGCATCCGCGCCGGACCCCCCTCCCTGGCGCGCGGAGGCGCCGCCAGGGGCACCGCCGGAGGCGCCGCCAGGGGGGCCCAGCGCAGATCCGAGAAATCCGCGCGCAGCGCCAGAAGTTTATGCTTATGGCGTTTTTTTTCTTCTTCGACTACAGTCATCGGCCTGACCTAAGGAACGATAAATAAGGAGCGAAGCCCCTGTTTCGCCAGGGAATACCGCATAAGGAACTATAAATAATACAGAACGCACAAGGAGCGATAAATAACGCATGTAGGCCTCAGGAGCGTCCGAGCCCCTGCTGAAAAGTACGTGCTCCTTATTCAAATCGCTCACTGTAGAAGGGTTCCCTCTCGGGGATCTTCTGACCAGGGTCAATCCAGACCAGGGTCAGCCAGGCCTTGCAGAATCCTGCAAGATCCTGCACCCAAGCCCGGGCAAACGCGAAGGCTCCTGCAGGACGCTGCAGGATCCTGCACCCAAGCCCGGGCCCATGCGACCCTGGCCCTGCAGGCTCCTGCTAGATCGGGCGCTCTGGCTGACCCCCGTTTGCATCGACCCCGGGGGTCGATGAGAAATTCCGAACTCGCGCCATATGTCGCCCACGCACTGTGGGAGGCCGGGATTCGGGACAGAGACGCACACCAGGGCCGGCGCACGGGCGACGCTCGGGCGACGCACTGAACGAAACTCAAGGGGGGGGGGGGGGGGGTCGCATGACTGGGCCTTAACACAACCCCGTTTCAGGGCTCCCGACCCTCTCTGGACGGCCTTCATCCGCATGCAGCCCTGGACGATGGACTCGATGTCCACCTGGGGCCGCCCGGGGGCCGCCCGAGGGCAGCCCAGGGCCAGGGGCGCCGCCCCCCTTGGGGCCGCGCGCCGCGGCGGCTCTGCGGGTCCCCCCTCTCGACGGGTGGAGGCGGGGGGGGGAGGGAGGGGAGGGGAGGGGGGGGAAGGGAGAGAGGGAGGGAGGGGAGGGGAGGGGAGGGGAGGGAGGGGAGGGGAGGGGAGGGAGAGAGAGAGAGGGAGGGGGGGGAGGGAGGGAGAGAGGTAGGGGAGGGAAACGGGGAGGAAGGCAGGGAGACGGGCGGGGGAGGGAGGCAGGGGAGGGAGGGGAGGGGAGGCAAGCTAGGTGCGCTCGCGTCATATCTGACGTCCTACCCCTCCTTTCCATCCTTTACCATGGCGTAGATATCCTCTCCATTCGCACAGTCGGATGTCGATCAGGGCAATGACCGCGAGAGGGTCGGCGAATGTACGCGATGCATGGTAGAGCACGACATGGCATGGCGTAGAAGAGCACGGCAGAGCGTAACATGCCATAGCATGGCGTGGCATTGCGCACTGAAGCATTGCATCGCAAAGCATTGCAAGGCAAAGCATGGCATCGCACAGCGGCGCAGACCACAACAACACCGCAAAGCATGTTATGGTATGGCGCCAGGTTCTTTGGAGGGTAAGTGGATCGTCTTCGAGAGGTCTGGGCCTGTCTGGAGTCGTGGCTCCATGTCTAGATCCTCGGGCTCCCGAACACCTCCACACAAGGCGGGGCTGATGGAGCACCCGCTGGTTCTGCTTCCAATATCGCTTTCTCAAAGCAGAAACGGGGCTCCCGCTGATACTTTCTGAGATGAGAAAAACGACGACGCCCCCAAAAATCAACGAATCGACACCGACTGTGGAATTACTTCCGATGGTTTTTGTCGGGGGACATTTTCCAGATTTTGGCGCCTATTTGGAAGGAAGGCCAGCGCTGCAGCGGGAGCACGATTCGGAACGAGCGGAAGCGCGGAAATGAGGCCAGCGCTGCAGCGGGAGCACGATTCGGAACGAGCGGAAGCCCGAAAATGAGGCCAGCGCTTCAGCGGGAACAGCTGTTTGAAAAACACCAAGGGAAAACCCAATTCCCGGGAATCCTGTGTGCGAAAAAAACAATACGCGGAGGGGGGCCGGATATCTTCCGGACGTCATCAGCGGAGAGAGGAGAGTAGTTTCCATATTGTGTAATTGCGGAGGCGATAGGGGGAGACGGGGAGGGAAGGTCGGGAAGCGGGGAGACGGGAGGGGGAGGGAAGTGGGGTCGAGAACAAGGGGGCGACTCAGGGGGGAGGGAAAGCCTTTCCTCCGATGGGCTCCCCGAATGCCTGCTCAGACCCACCTCGCATCTCAGCAGCTAGGGAACTGCGTACCGTGTATCGGCGGCGAGCGAGGGGGGGAAGTGAGAAGGAGCAGGCCTTCTCAGAAGGCGGCGGGACTTCTCAGAAGCCCTCGAGTTTTCTGACAAGTGTTCTGCGTCTTCGGGGGAGGTCCAAAAAACTTCTCAGACGGCCTGGGGACTTCCGAGTCTTCTGAGAAGGCCTTCTCCTTCTACTTCCCCCCCGGGCTCGCCGCCGAATATCAGGCGACAGTCCCTTGCTGAGCCTTCTCTAATTGGACCTCCCAGCGGCCGACATGGGAGGACATGGCTCAGCAAGCTCCACGGGGGACGCTGATGCAATCGCTGCTGTAGCTTCTGCAATAAAGCACTCCCCTGCATCCTCCTCCTCCTCCTCCTCCTCATCCTCCTCCTCCTCCTCCTCCTCCTCCTCCCTCCAGAACTGAACAACTGTAACTTTCTGTTTTGGGATCTGTGTTCGGGGACGCTCTTCGGTCGTTTCGTCACCTCTTGAATGCTCGGCTCAGGACCCGAGGCCGAACATCCATTACAATAGTAAGGGATGCGCGCTCCCAGAGCCGCGAATCTCGTCTTGTACCACAGAAGCGCGCCCGCGAGACCACAATGTCATGCCACTTGCGACAGATGCACACAACCAGCCAGCCAGTAACCAGCCAACACCAACTGCCAACATATATTCAGACATCAATCAGCCGAGTTGCCAGCCAGCCAACCGACAAGCCAACACATGAACTAACCGAACTAGCGTAGCCATTCAAGCAGTCGGGGGGGACGGCGGTAGGGAGCGAAGCCCTGCATATAATGTAGCGAGGAGGACGAAGAACAAGACTAGAGACAAGAGCAGAGGGTAGATGAGAGGAACGGAGCAGGGAGTAATAAGAGAACTATTCGGCGGAAGAGGAGTAGGAACATGAGGTAAACGGAGGGTAACGAGATGGGGCAGGATCGGGACGGATACAAGAAGGGAGGGATGGAAAGGGTGGAGGTGAGAGAAAAGATGAGTGGATGAGGGGAGGACTCCGGGAGGAAGGAGGAAGATAAGGACGAGAAGGGGAAGATGAGGAGAATCATTCCTAAATTTGCTGATCGTACTCAAAGGAGGGGGTGTCGAAATGTATCATAGAAGCGTGTAGCACACATGCACACACATACGCACACGCACACGCACACGCACACGCACACGCAGACAGACAGACACACACACGTACACACAAACACACACACACACGCACACGCACACGCACACACAAACACACATTCACGCACACACACACACCCATTCACACACGCACGCGCACACGCACACGCACACGCACACGAACCCCCCCACACCACACAGACACACACACACACACACATTTTCCGGTCGCACGCAGCTGGGCCAGAGGCCACTCGAGCGCTCCAAGGAGTCAAAGGCAGGCTAAGCGAGTTTGCCAAGGGTCGACCCTGGAAGGTAGTCGGAGGGCGAGACAATCGCAGACACACAGCATCACATCACCCAGAAGGGGGCAGGGAGAAAGAAGAGGAGAACGAAAAAGAGGGGTAAAGGAGCGGGGATGATGAGGAAAGAGAGGGAGGGAAGCGATCAGAAAAGAAGGGAAGAAGGAGGGGGAGTGCGAAGGAGTGAGAACAGGAGAGAGGACAGAGGAGAGGGAAAGAACCGAGCACGAGGAGAATGAGAAATGAGGAGGAGGAGGAAGAGGAGGAGGAGGAGGAGGGGGGGGGGAGATGGCTCCCAAACCCATCCCACCGCTGCTTCCCCTCTTTTGGGCTGGCCCCTGAACGATGCACATGGACGTGCGACGAGTCTGGGGGAACGAGAAGACATCGATACCGCATCGCCAGCCCTCCAGGGGTGCGTTCCGAATATTTCTACGGTGTACTACGCACTAAGATGGCCGGGGATACGAGAAAAAGGTAGCGGTAATGTTAGTCCGAGAATTGGAACAACACGTAGGGGCCAAGCATGCTAAATGCTTGAGCGGCCCAAGATCGCCGGACCCACGTCTCTCGACATCACGCAAATCATAGCATTGAGCATCCAATATAAACTGAAACGACGCGGCTCCATAGCTGCCGCAGTTGCACGGGAAGAATCATACATGTCTCCCCGCTTTATCATTCCAGGGCTAGCGTTACCGGCAGCTGTTCCTCCTTCTGGGACTCCTCCACCTTGCTTCTGCAGCCCACTGCCCCCTCCCCTCCCCCGCGTGCGAAGCGTTGGGGCGACGCCTCCTGGCCCTCGCTGCTGGCCGCGAGCATGTTCAAAAACAGCTCGGCGTCCTCGGCTGCGGCCCCCACTAGTATACAACACCACCACCTCCATCCCCCCTCCCTCCTCCGTCCTCATCTCCCTCTCTCTTTTCCTGGGAGTGGGAGGGGACGATGGAGGTGGTGGTGGTGTACACCTCTTTGGGCCCCGCATCGACGGCGGGGAGGTGCTGCGGGGCTCCCCGAAGGCGCCTCGCGCAAGCTGCTGCTGCTGCTGCTGCCGCTGTGTCCCCTGCTCGCCATCGCTCGGACGTCCATTCCCTGTGTTTTTTTTCGGTTTCGTGCGTGGTTTTTTCGCCAAATGATCAAGGATGCTCCTCGATGGCCCTCGCCGAAGGAAAAATGCACACGTCCGAGCGATGCCAGGCCTGATGTATCCATGGATCTGTGGTGAGCCCTGGGCGCTCCGCAAAAAGGCTAAACATTCAGGTCCCGGTCGGATCGAAGTGGTGGGCGTTTTTGGCATGCTGCTCACAGTAAAGTCGGTCCTCGCAAAGAGAAGAATTCTGAACGGCTTTAGCCATCGAAATGAAAATCTGCAAAGAATCCAATCGATCCTCGAACCTCGAGAACTCGAGAAACTATCCTCTTGGTGCGCCTCTCCCTGGGATGCCAGCGAACGGGGAGGAGGAGGAGGAGGAGGAGGAGGAGGAGGAGGAGGAGGAGTCACTCCCCTCCTCATCCCCCCTCGACCCTCGCTCCGGCACGCCTCCTCCTGGGACCCCCGCGCCCTTGGGCGCCAACCCCGGCGGGAGGCGGAGGGGGAGGTCCTTGATGTGGAGCCCGAGCAGGGACAAGTGGGCCCGGACCTGCGCGGCGGGGTCCGCACCCCTCGGAGGGGGAAGCTCCCCCTCTCCCGACCACTGCGAGCGCGACGGATCGCAACCGCGAGGGACCGGTCGGCGACCCGAAGGGATCGGTGACAGTCAGACATGAAGCGTCAGACGCCTAAGACTCATGTTGCTCCCATCGTACCTGAGGGCCACATCCTGGAAATACTTCCGATCACCCAGAGAGAAGCAACGAGAAGGTGTCGAACGAGTATCGCAACCCAGGGCCCGACACGCGAAAACCCTCAAGTTTCGGTACCTTCTTGGTGCTCGAAATTCTTTCTGGTGATCAACGCTGAAGTAGGTTGGAACATGATAACATAAGATGGCGTCCATGGCCTAACAATAATCAGTTCCACTTATGGCGCATGTGGCAGGGTAGCGCAGAATCGAATGGATCAGCGACAAGGTTATTATTGCGCTGGTGGTTGTCAATGTGTGAGCGTATCCACTCTACCGTTGAACGACCTTACGCGTAACAAGCGCACGCATCTATATTGTATGCTACTGTGCCACGCCACTGACAACAAGCTTCACCACAACCGTGCCATTCCATTACAACTGTAGTAAGGGGCTGAAGCTGGGCACGCCGTGCCAAGAATTAGCTGCTTCCGCGAGTGTCTGAACAACATTCCGCTAAAAACTGCCACGAGGGCACCGAATGGCTTCAGAACTAAGGGACTTAGTGCCGTCTCGACTGCCGTGCCGACTGCAGAACCGACTAACTACCGTATCGAACATACGGCGGTCAGAATGCCGATGCCAGCAGGATGATGGAAACTCGTTTGCCCCTTGTTAACTGAAATTGGCACCGCCTATGCAGAGGACAAGTGGAAATGAGATAGAAGGAAAGAACAAAAATATTGAGGGTAAGAAATCGGAATCAACGTGCGCGTTACGAGCAAACACTTGGACACGAAAGCCTCCCATCCGCTTTCCTAGACTAGATCGCCCATTGCACGAATCGTTCCCGTCCGGTTTCAATCGCGGCCTCGCTTCATTCAAAGCGCAGGTGGCTCATCTGCTGATCGTGGCACTACCCTTCCCGCGCACAACGCGCTACCTGACACGCGTACGTGCCACCGACGCCCCGCTGTCGCCCCTGAGATGCAAAATAGAAGATTTGCCATCGCTCGGACGTCCATTCCCCGTGCATGTGTCGGTTTCGTGTGTGCTTGTGTTGCCAGATGATCCAGGATTAGACGAAGAAACAACTGCATGAAGATAAACTGTTGGCGCACCGCGCGGATTTCTTGGATCTGCGCTGGACCCTCCTCCCTGGCGCGCGGAGCGCGCCAGGAGCGGCGCCAGAGACGCCGCCAGGGCGCTCCAGCGCAGATCCAAGAAACCCGCGCGGAGCGCCATTTTTTTGTATGGTTAATGCGTTTTTCTTCTTCGAAGGATGCTCCTCGATCTTCCTCGCCGAGAGAAGTGCACACGTCCGAGCGATGCCGAGAGAAGACGACACAGGAACTCATGGCGCCTGCCGACTGAAAGCTGGCCGCACCAGGCCGGCGCTCCGCCGCCGCCGCCGCCCGTCCACACAGGAAGGTCTACGCCGGTGGCGCCTGGGAGATCCGGCAATCGCGAGCACGCTTACATACAGGCCTCGGAAAAAATAGCGAACACTCATGCCACCTTCATCTGTGAACGCCTCCCCCTCCCCCCAATGTTCAAGGTTGGCGGTGGGTCTGATGAGTTGCACCTCGACCGCAGTCTCCCCCGCGCGTGCCAACTTTGAGTTTGGGGGGCAGGGGGGGTGCTCACTAATTGCTTCCCTCTACCGCAGATTGGGGATCCGTCCGCGGATCTGGCGCGTGGGCGCCAGATCCACGGATCGGGGAACGCCTCATTTGGCGACGCGGCGCGCCGATGAAGCACGAACGCGGGCCCGTCGCCAATCCGCGTGCCCTGATCCATGCTTTCACGTCCCTGGGGGGGAGACTGCGAGGGTGCGCTTCGCGGTGCGGGTCCGGACGGTAGGGGGAACAAAATCAGTGGGCACTCCCCCGCACCCCACAACTCGAAGCTGGCGCGCGCGGGGAAGACTGCGGTCGAAGTGCAGCATGGGGGGGGGGCAGGTGGATGTGGAATGAGCGTTCGCTAGTTTCTTCCGAGGCCTGGATCTCCACGCTCGCAAATGCGCTGTCAGCCCTGGTCGAGATAGCTCCAATCCGTATGCTTCTCACCGCCCCGCGTGACCCAGACACAGCGACCGCGCTGCGTAGTTCTGGAGCACGCAGCGGCGGCCAGGAACCCTTGCGATGCAAAACCTGGCCGGCGGCCCCGCCTGGGTCGGCGCCGCTGCGCAGGTGCTGAGCCTCAGCGTCCCCGTCGCAGGGGTCGCTCCAGGCCTCGGAGCGCCCGAAGCAGGGGAAACCGACTCCGATGCCCGCGGGCGCTGCGAAACGCTCCGTGCAGTCCCGGTCCAGGGCGAATCGCCGCTGGCCGCCGCCCTCGGCGTTCGCTTCGGGCGCCGCGAGGTCCGCCGCGAGCTGCCACGGGGGGGCCGCTTCTCCCCGAGGCGGCACGGCGAAGCCGAGGCAGCCGTGCCCAGAGCTCCGCGGCTCGGCAAAACCGCTTCGAGGAGCTCCCCCCAGCCGCCGCGCAACCTTGAAGGGGCCCTGGGACACACGAATGGATAGGCACAAATAACCGGATTCCCCACATTTTCCCATATTTTCGGGGTGTTTGTCTTCCGCTCACACTCCCCATATTTTCCAATATTCTCGAGGGACTCGACGATTCATTGTGTCCGTGTGTTTTTTCCCTCCTGAAGCCTTCCGGTCCTGGAGCTCCGTCGCGAGGTTCTGCAGCACCCGTGGCTGCAGGTGCAGGGCGGAGGCCACGCCGAGCTGCGCCAGCAGGAGCGCCGCTCAGGAGCGGGCCAGGAGAGGAGGCACGAGCGCGGCGACGGGGAAGCCCGGGGCAGACAGCGCAGCAACGAGCACAGCCAAGCCAGCGCGCAGCACGCCAGGATCGGGGAGCCAATGCAGTGGAGGCCAGTCCACAAGAAACCTTCCGCAAGAAACCCTACCCCGAGACCCGAGGACGTCCACTGATTTGGGGTGTGGGGACGTCACGCTTCCCATGGCAAAACCATCGAAACCCAAAAAACCCAGGGCCCCCTGGAGGCAAGCAGGGTGTCCACTGTAGCGCGCTCGTGTGCAGAAGCACAGCCAACCTGGCGCACCTGAAATACCGCAGGGCACGGCTCCGTTCAAACTGTTCCTGTGCAAAGCTTCTGCTCCCCAGGGGTGCCAGCACGACGGCGCCCCTCCTCCTCCACTTCCATCCCTAGATTTCGCAGACTCGCGTCGTAGAGTTCCCAGGCCAACTCTGGAGCGTATGGGGAGTGCATACCAAGCGGGGGCCAAAAAATACAATCGCCGGGAGGGTTCATCCCGCATCGCACGCCAGGTTCTGGGTCGCAATGTGCTGGCACCTGCGTGATGCTTCGTCTTGCGGCGGCGGTGCCAGAGGCAGAGTCGCGCTGCCTCTCAGAAGCAACTCTTTCCCTCTCCTTCGCAGACGAACCTCTAGGCTCTACTCCACTTGCTCGTTGCCCCGACGGAGTCTTCGGGGAAGACACCACGCTCTCTGTGAGAAAACCTGCGAACCAATCCCGGGCCACCTTCCCAGTATCTGAGGCCTCGCCGTCGGCCACGGAGTCAGGCAGCGTCCGCCCGAACCCAGCAGCGGTAAATCTGTCTGGCCAGGCTTTCACGCCTTCTCAACGCACTCACTGGCGCCGCAGCTGCTCCGCGGCCCGCGCCAACGTCCCCTCCGTCTCCGTGCCCCCGACCGCTGCCTGCCGCCAGCGCCGCCCAAGGTATCTGTCGTCCCCTGGCTCGCGATCGCTCGGACGTCCCTTCCCCGTCCATGTTTCGACCTCGTGCGTTCATTTCTGTTGCGCGATGATCGCAGATGCTCCTCGTGTCTTCCTCCTCCTCCTCCTCATCATCATCATCACCATCACCATCACCCTCATCATCATCCTCATCCTCCTCCTCCTCCTCCTCCTCCTCATCATCATCATCATCATCATCATCATCATCATCCTCATCCTCATCCTCATCATCATCGTCAACGTCATCATCATCAGCATCAGGATCATCATCATCATCATCATCATCATCATCATCATCATCATCATCATCATCATCATCATCATCATCATCATCATCATCGTCATCATCATCAGCATCATAATCAGCATCAGCATCATCATCATCATCGTCATCATCATCATCACCCTCCTCCTCCTCCTCCTCCTCCTCCTCCTCATCATCATCATCATCACCATCACCATCACCATCACCATCACCCTCATCCTCATCCTCATCCTCATCATCCTCATCCTCCTCCTCCTCCTCCTCCTCATCATCATCATCATCACCATCATCCACCTCCCCCCTCCAACTCATGGTGATGGTGGTGGAAGAAAAGGCCCATCATGACGCGCGCGTGTAGTTAGAGCTCTGGCATAAACCGCGGCCCGGCCGTCGGGGAGCTCGGCAAGACCGCCTCCGAGCCACCCCGGCGCGTCGTACGACCCGCACGCCTCCGATACGCCCCCTGAGATCCCGAAGCTCAGCGATCTGGCCACTGAGCGTCTCCACGGAGACTGAGGAATACCGAAATCCATCAGTTCAGTAATCCTCGCCTCCCCAGTCGCCATGGAGACGCTCAGGGGCTAGATCACTGAGCTGAAGGATCTCAGGGGGCGTATCCAAGGGAATCAGAAGGCCCCGCCAGAGTTGGGTCACGGCGTAGGAGGACTCCTGAATGTCGAGTCGCGGCCAACTCGACATCGGAGGACCTGTGCGCTGATCCCACCATTCACGCGGGCCAGGACTGGTGTACGACCAAGCGTCTGGGGTGGTGGACTTCATGTGGGTGACCTTCAACCAGGCTTGGTCACGCTCGCTTTGAACTCAAACTAGGAGGTGGTCGTACAGCACAGTCCCGAACGGCAACGCCTGCGCGTGGCGACTCACTAACTTCGAGGCTTTGACGCACAGCCACTGGCTCTTGTCGCTTTCCCAATCTGGAATATGACACGCTCAGATGTCTTCTCCACCCAATGTCCACTGCGCAGGATATTGAATCACAATCGCTCGAGCCCAGAATGGCAACCTTCAGGATGACGATGAGAGGAAGGGAAGAGGGGGACGCATGAGCACAAGGAGCAGCAACAGGAGGGGAGCAGAGTCGACAACGGTGGGCGGAACCGATGAGCCGGGGAGGATAATGAGAGCCGCCACACGGTCGTTACCCGAGCCGAGCTGTGTCGGGCAACGACCCAGTCAGCCAACAGCACGGCGTGCGGCACTGCAAACGCATGCGTGCTGAGCTCTGGAGCTTGGTTCGCCTGTCGCGGGCTCCCTTTGGAGATCTCCTGGGCCGTCCCAGGAGCCCCTGGGGTGCCTCTCGACCCGTCTTGAGGCAGCCATACTGCGCTGGCAAGCGAGGGTTCCTCTCTGAGGAGAGACCCATGGCTTGATTGCGACATGGCTGAAGACTGAAAGCGCGGCGGAGGAGGGGGTGGGGCGAGCGCGAAGGGAATGAACAAGAAGGCGATGACGTACGAGTTTGACGAATCATGTGACAGCATCTGGTAGGAGGTCGATGTAAACGAGCAGTGACAATCAGATGCTGGGGAGGTCGGGGGAAGAAACAAGAAGTGAGAAACGAGATCAAACACAAGGCGAATGGTATGATACTGATGGGGGCGAGCAAAACTGTGTACCGCAGATTCTCGAGTTTCGAAGCGCACGTAAACTGTGATGATGTTCGAGGGCCAATCGGCTGACAGGAATACAGTGGAGGATGGGAGGAGATGAAGGGGAAGGGCTGGGAGCGATCGCTGCTTGTAGACATCATGCACGTACTGTTTCGAATGAGAAGTAGATGCCCCCCACACATTCGCAGCCACGTCTGGAGAGTGCCCAGTGGTAGAAGCCTTGCTAAAGTCCTGGCCGGCATCGCCACCATGGAATGTTGGGAGGTGGCCGACATCGCAGGACAGCCACAACGCGGAGGGGCCACGGAGGCAGAAATCCTGCTTTGACACCAGCCGAGGTCATCACACCTGCACTCTGGGGAACACTGAGCCCCCCCCCACTCAGCACCCACACGGTGGGATCATGCGGCGTCGGCGCGCGCACAAAGGCTTCTACACCGCGTCGATCGTTAGACTTTGAATCGATCGCGGCCCCGATCGTTCAAGGTTCAATTCCATTGGTTCCAGTAGTAGTCCCTCGGTGCTTTCGGCTACACGCAAGAGTGACCCTGGGTAAGAGTGACCTTTGGTGCGCGGCTTTTGGGGGGGCCGCGGGGGGACCAAACACAAGCGCGCAAGACGCTACATGACGCTACCACCGCATCGCGTTCGGCGATCGGGGGACCCCATTTGGCCCGCACCAGAGGTCACTCCGGCGAAAGGTCACTCTTACGTCTAATTAGTCGGTGCTTCTGCGTCGCGGAATTCGACCCTGAACGCCTTCGCCGGCGTCGCTGTGGCGCGGGCCGATGCCGCGTGACCCTGCCGTGGCGGAAGGCGGACGGGGGGGAGAGAAAAACGGAGGGGGAGGGAGGTCGAGCGTGCCCGGGGAGGCGAGAAGGGAGAGCGCGATGGTTAGGAGGAGGACGAGGAGGAGGTGGAGGAGGAGGAGGAGGACAAAGCAGAGGAGGACAAAGAGGAGGAGGAGGACAACGAGGAGGAGGGGGAGGAGAACGATGAGAAGGAGGAGGAGGAGGAGGAGGAGAAAGTCCACGATGGCCTGCCTGTACGACGAGGACCTCCATATCATTGGTACCCAGGAGGCAAAGACGCCCTGGGGCGTCCGCGACGCAGGACAAGACAACGACGCCAGATGCGCCAACGCCAACTGCTACCACATCATTTCCAGCGGCCACAAAGGGTTCAACTACGGCTGCGAGCTTCACGTTGTACTCAGCAAACCCTACGGCAAGAGCGGTAAAAAGGAGCTCTTCTTCAAACCTGACCAGTTCACAGTCATCGTCAAGGACCCCAGGCTCCTTATCGTTCGCGTTGCCGCCCCTGGCTTCAACCACGTGCTTGCCGTCGCCCATGCCCCGCACTCGAAGGCCCTCGCGACCGAGAAGGATAGCTACTGGAAGAAGCTCGCGGAGACTACCGAAAAGCACCAAGTCAGCATCATCTTCTTCGACGCAAATGCCAGGACAGGCAACATCACCAGCACGGCCATCGGCGACAAGGGCTTCAAGCAAAACGAGGACCCAAACGGACACCGTCTACATGAGCTTCTCCTGACCAACCACCTGGCGGCCGCCAACACCTTCGTCAGCCATGGACCAGAGCATCACACCTGGCATTCGAGCAAGGACCCTCATCGCATCGCCTGCGTCATCATCCCCAAGGGCTACATCGACTCCATCGAGGAGTGCGCCGTGCTCTACGGCATACACAGCGGCCAAGACCCAGAGACCAAGGACGACCACTACCCAGTCAAGCTGCAGCTTGCCTACCAGATCATCTCGTCCGTCACCAAAGGAATCCCGAAGTTAGACGAGAGCAAGCTAGCCGACGAAGGGTGCCGCAAAAAGTTCTGCCAACAACTCGACGAGGTCAAACACCCGCCCTGGGACACCAACCTCAACGAGCACCTCACCATAGTCACCGAGAAGATCACGGAGGCCGCGCACGAGTGCTTCCGCTCCAACAGCCGCGCTCCACACAAGCCCTACATTACCAGGCGGTCCTTTGCTCTCCTGCGAATTCGCCGCTCGCTACTCAAGACGACACGGATCGCCAAGAAAAGCGGGATTGCCAACCACTTCGGTGACAAGAGGCTACGCTACACGGCCAAGATCATCGCGAGGGAAGCCCTCCTGCCCGACCACGCCGACGTGAGTGCCCTGGCCGATCTCAGCGACTACGCGAAACTTGTGGTGGCCTCTATCATAGTCAGCACTCCCAGCCTAGCGACCCATGTCGTGGAACCCGACGATGCCAACACCGCGCACAGCGCCCAGCACTACTTTGACGCCCTTCCCCAACTCCGCAGGACGTCTAAGTCGACCCTACAGAAGTGGATCACGACAAACCGCGACGACCTCCTTGAGAGGACCGCCGACGAGATGGGCGCAGCGATCGACGACCACGCCCCCCGTTTAGAGGCCCTGTACGCCAAGCGACTACTAACCTTCGGAGGACGAAAGTCAAAGAAGCCGCCGACGCCCATCATCCGCACCAACGACGACGGGGAGCCCCTCACGAAGAAGAGTGAGATCGCCGACCACGCCCTAGCCTTCTACGGCAAAGTTGAGCAAGCTATTGCCACGGATGCAGACGGGGTAGCAGCCGACTACAACAAGAGGACCCGCCACGCAGGACCAGGACCTAAGATCCAAAACAGAATACCCAATCACCAGCTGACCAGCCAGCTCGCCGCCGCCAAGCGAGGCCGCCGAGGAGGCCCTGACCAGCTCACCGACGACATGTCCAGAGCCAGCCCTGAAGGGATGGCTCGCCTGCTCCACCCCGTCCTAGTCAAGACCCACTTCGAGAGCACCGAGCCGATCGCCGCCAAAGGCGGGTACTCCACGTATTTCCACAAGGGGCAGGGTGGCCATGGAGCTCCAGAAATCAGACCGCGGCATCCTGCTCAACAACACCATCGGCAAGATGCACAGCACATGCTTCCGATCCCGCGTGAAGGGCCTGCTACCTGAGCTACTAGAAGCAACCCAGTGCGGCGCCCGTCCCAAGATGGCCACGGATTTCATCACTCACACCAGCCTCGCCTTCATCAGCGACTGCCAGAGAAGATCAAGATCATGCAGCATCACCTTCCTGGACCTCAGGGAGGCCTTCCACTCCGTCATCAGGGAATTCTGCATGGAATTGCCGACTACCGCCGGCGAGCTCAACGACCTCATCGAACGGATCGACATTCCCGACTTCATCAGACCAGCGCTAAAGGAACGACTTCAGCAGCCCGCCTACAACAACCAGCACATCGACGACGAGCACCTCTGCCACGTGATCGCAGATCACCACACCTCCAACTGGGTGACAGCCAAGAGCGCAAGGCACTACCAGCTGCCTCGGACCAGTGCCCGACCTGGAGTGCCATACTCGGATGTCGCCTTCAACATACACTTCGCCATCATGCTGAGGGCAATCGACCAGGCAGTCCGAGAGGAAGAGGCCCACGGCCAGCAGATAGGCGGACACGAGATAGAGGCCTGCAGTGAGCCTCTCTTCTCACCTACCCCTCACGAAGGAAGCGCGCTCAGAAACATGTCCTTCGTCGACGACCTCACTGACTACAACTCGACCGCCAACGCCAACGAACTGATCAACACGACCGCTCTGGCAGCTGCCAGGCTCTGCACAGCAGCAGTCCAGCATGGCCTGAAGCCACACCCAGAAAAGACCAAGGCCATCCTCATGCACTACCGCGCGGGGGCCAAGAAGGAGAAACAACGGATTGCCAAGGGGGGCATCGCATGCCTAGAATTGGACGGACTTGCTATCAAGGTGCAGCTGGTAACGCAAAAGAAATCCCTCGGTGCCATCATCTCGGCGGGCGGGGCCATGGGGCCAGAGATCTGCCTAAGGGTCAACCGTGCGCTTGGTGCAGCCCGGCCTCTTGAGAAGCAGATCCTCCGCCGCAAGAAGCTCTCAAAGCAAGCCAAGGTCGAGCACGCCCACTCTTTTTCGACATCCTCGCTTACATGCAACCGCCATGTCTGGAGCGACCTGACCCTGAAGGACCTGAAGCACATATCCGCCAAGTACATGGGCCCATACCGCGTCGCAGCCTCACTACCCAAGACCAACTCACCCGACCAGCACATCTCCGAGGCCGAAGCAATCGCCAACACAGGAGTACCCGACTTCATCACCCACCAGTCGATCGCGCGGCTACGATACTTGCCTAGACTCCGGAATAATGCCCCAGCAGTCCTACTTCAGCTACTCGACGGCCCGCGCCAACGAAATGGCACATGGAGCCGCCAGCTCAGGGAAGACTTCGACTTCCTACGAACGTACTTACCAAAAGAGAGGTGGCCCAGCCAAACCCAGCACGACCGCGACATCATCAACTGGGCCCGACAGAAGCCGAAGCTATTCGCCAACGCGGTCAAGGCAGCTTCGAAGGCATACATTCTCCACATTCGCGACCAAGCTCAAGGCGCCAAGCTCCAGAAGGACACCCAGAAGGCCTCGGCAGCTCACGCAACTGAAGGGCTGGACCTCTGCGACGACACCAACAACCAGAAGTACGTCTGCTACGCCTGCGGCCGAGCCGCCTCCAGGGAAGGCGTGCTAATCCATATGGGCAGGGATCATCCAGACCACGAAGACCCGCGCTTCTGGGCGACAGGTGCCGCGTGCCGATGCTGCCAGACCGAGCACCACTCTCTTCCGAGGCTCATCCAGCACTTATCGGTGGCTCACCGTTGCCGCAAATCCTGGTATGCCTGGCACACCCAGACGATGAAGCCTCTGACGGAGCAGCAAATCGCAGAGAACCTCGCCGCCATCGCCGAGGCCACAAACGCCAACAAGAAGCAAGGACGACACCCAACCTTCAGCGACAAGCCAGCCCACCCGTGCGACGTCACGCCGCTGCCCCCCCTCGAGACGTCGCCCGTCCTACCCAAAGTATTCGCCAGACTTGAGTCATCGCCAAGCAGCCCACCCGCGAGCTCGCCTGCAGAACCAGCCGAGCGCCAAGATATCGTCTTCATCACCGACCGCCCTCGACAGGCTGCCGACCTCCAACAGATCATGGCCAGCAACGGGATCACGAGCATCAGCGGCCTGGACTACACACAGATCGCAATCCCCAGCGATGGCCAGACCTCAGAACTACCGACAGTACTTCGGCGAGCACAACGCAGGATCCTACATGGCGAGGTAGCGGCCATCTACGTAGAGTTCCCACGACGAACTTGGTACCTACACGATGAAACCGACGTTCTAGGCAGCAGAGCAAGCAAGCGGCGCACCCCAGAGGCACCCTGGGGAACGCCTCAAGTCCCCGAGACCATCGCCGTCGAGATATTCGCTGCCAACGACGTCACACGAGAGGTCTTGCGCATGATCTTCATGGCGGTCACGACCAACGTACCATTCGTCGCAGCCATCTCGGCCAAGTCGATCGCCAGACAGACTCCCGAACATCGGTACACCGCCAACCTGACGACCGTCTACGAGACCCCGACGAACCACTACGACCTCGGCGCCATGCAGATCCTCGACAACGGCACCCGCGACGACCTCCGCAACATAATGCATGCGGCAAACGAAGAGGAGATCGACTTCGCCATCGCCGACCTGCTCGACGGCAACATCGTGGCTAGATGGGGCCTCAGAACCGCAACCGCCGCGCCCACCAGCCAGAACCTGAACGCCAACGACGCCTACTACATAGAACGAGAAGACGAAGTGCCGCCTCATGCCGAAGACGAACGCCACGAAGGGTGTCACCGACGACAAGCTCAAAGGCGTCAGGACGCAAGTCCTGAGGAAGCCCCGAGTGCGTGGGAACACCTCAGGCGGCGTCGCCAAGTTTTGCAAGAGGCGTTAGGACGCAAGTCCTGGGGAAGCCCCGAAGGCGAGGGAACGCCCCAGGCACAAGCCGCCACGTTTTGTAGTATTGCGGAAGGCAGCGGCCGCACGAGCAAGAGGTCAGCGGACACCTGCGAGCCGCATTACACACTCACTCCACTCTTGCCAAGCACCACCGACCAGCTACAACCCACGACCCAAAGAACGTCCTACCACACCACACCACAAGTCAACGCTGCCCTGGTGAGGCAAGGATCAAACTTCGAGACGGGCTCGAAGGGTGGGGGGGCAGGACGAGTACTGCCCGCGCCTACCAGGGGGGATGGTGAGGGGCAGGGGGGGGGGGTAGGACGGCCACTACCCGCGCCCCCGCGGTCCGCCCTAGCTCGCCACCCCCACCACTCCCATGGCGAAGGAGGAGCTTACTTGATCGCCCAGGCGGCGAAGCAGAAGGCAGCCGAGGCATTCCCCACCGACGGCAGCAGCAAGCACCCGGCCTGGGGTTCGCCCCCCCCACCGAGGGCACCGTGACCCCCAGCCACAGCGGGGCGAGGTGAGGCCGCCTCGCACCCCACTTGAAGTCGGTGCGCGGAGGCCTCTCAAGTTCGCCCATAACCCACACCACAACCCCAGCAACAATACGATCTCCCCACGACCTACCCATAGACACTCAAGACGACCATCCACAACCCATGGTACTCACCACCGATCGGCCACCCACCCCGCAACCGCCATCCATCCAACAACCATCACCACCTCGATACCACCTGCCCGCTGAAAGGAGGACAGGAGAAGGGTCCTCAGCAGTGCGGCACGACGCAACCATGACAGAGCCCGCTGAAAGGAGGACAGGAGCAGGGTCCTCAACAGCGAGGCTCGAAGAGCACGCCCTGGAGACACCGAAAAGAAGGACAGGAGCAGGGTCCCCAGAACCGACCTCCAACAGGCACGCCCGCAGAAAGGAGGACAGGAGCAGGGTCCTCAGCTGCGAGGCAGAACAAAGACAAACAACCCTAGAACCTCCACCCCACCAACAACAACCACCACCTCGACTTGACCAGCCCGCTGAAAGGAGGACAGGAGCAGGGTCCTCAGCAGCGAGGCGTGATGAGCCTACCACAACCTCAGCTGAAAGGAAGACAGGAGCAGGGTCTTCAACAGCTCTGAAGATTGTGAATGCAAGGAAGCCGCCCACAAGGAGGACAGGAGCAGGGTCCTCAGAAGCGGTACTCAGCACGCACGACATCTTAGAGGAGCTCACGCTAAGAGAAGGAGGCGGCGCACCGTGAGCCGCGGCGAGGCCGTCCCCAGCCCACGGGCCGAAGGGGGGCACGGCCCGCCCCCCGTGTAACATACGGGGGCCGCCAGCTCAGCCGAGCTGCCACGCGGCAAGAGAAGGTCGGGCGCCCCTCAGCTCGCGAGCAAAGGAGGGGCGCCCGTCGCAAAGAAGTTCGGGAAGGACGAGTTCGGGGCCCACCTGAGGCCGTCGGACTGACGGGATACGCCGCGCTGCCCGTCGGCGCGGCACAGAGCCCTCACTGAAAGGGTTCGCTGAGGGGAGGAGGAGGAGGAGAAGGAGGAGGAGGAGGAGGAGGAGGAGGAGGAGGAGGAGAGAGAAGAGGAGGAGGAGAGAGAAGAGGAGGAGGAGGAGGAGGAGGAGGAGGAGGAGGAGGAGGAAGGAACATGACTCAGGAGAAAAGGGGGAGGGGTCGGAACGTGCCAGGAGCCGAGGGCCAGGAGGCGGCGTACAGTGGGGCAAAGCGATCAGGGGGCATCGACGCGAGCTCACCGCGGTGCTCGCCGGGCTCGCCGCTGTCTCTCCGTCCCTCCCTCGCACGCCCATCCTGCCTTGCCCACCTCAGCGTCTCGTGTCGACCTTAGTTGTTCTTAAAAACGCTGGGGGCGTTTTTTCCCGTTTTCAACTTCTGGCGTTGCGGTCGACCAAAACAGAACAAAAACGGTAACGCAAAACGTGCCCAAAACGATGTGACCAGGACCAAAACGTAACAAAAACGGCGGGCGAACACGCACACAAAACGGAGAACCAAAACAGATAAAAAAAACGGCATGGGCCTTGAGAGGTTCGTCTGCCCTTGCCAGTGCCTGGACGTCCATTACTTCTCGTGCATGCCTCGGTGCCGTGCGTTCTCCTGCCTGCGGGATGGTCCAAGATGGTCCTCGCCGAGGAACAATGCGCACGTCCGAGCGACACATAATGCCGTCCAGACGCCTCATGGCATGCACATGCATGCACCACGAGGCCCCCGACTCGGCAAAGCTGGCTCGGCCCGTCTCTCCCCGCCCTCCCCTCCCCCCCTCCCGATTCGGCCCCTTACCGCCAGCCTGCCTTCCCTCTTTGTGCCCTCATTCCTTCTCCATGCCCGCCCTTCCCACGCTCCCTGACCCCATCCCTCCTTGTTCCTCGCTTCCCCCCCTCCATTCCATCTCTGTCTTCCCTCTCTCCATCCCTGCCCTCCCTGCCTGCCTTCGCCCCCCCCACCTCGCCAGCCAGCCCCCCTTCCTTTCCTCCCGATCTGCCTCCCCATTCGGTGCAGTATGGCCTTGCCAGAGCCAACGAGCTCTTTGAACTCATCCATGTCGATGGTACCCGACTGGTCGTGGTCAAGCTCCTGAATTCGCAGGGCCGCTATGCATGCAGACGGCAGCGAAGCAAGCAGATGGTTAATCCGCATACGAACTGCATTCCTTGGCTCTCCTGCCTAAGCATGCTTCGTAGATCCGTCAATGCAAGTGCAACGAGGAAACGCATGCTTCACCTGGGCGAGAACAACCTGTCCTGGACTCATCATCTGGCACCCCTGCCGATGTACACCCGTTTCTCGCTCCATCCCTCTCTGCTTCCCTCCTCCTCATTCGCACTCCTCTTCCACTGCCTCCTCTTCCACCTTCGCCACTGCAACATGTTTTCCTGCGTGCTCTTTTGCATCGCAGCAGCCTGTGCCCCAACCGCTGTGCGTGGGATGGCAATCCAGAGTTCTACTCCCTCTTTCCCTCTTTTTCGTCGTCCTACTCCCCACCATCACCCCTCCTCACCCCTCCGTCCCCTCCCTTCCCATCCCTCACCTGCCAGCCCTTTGGACACACGTCCAATCATGACGGCAGCTTGATCCCTCGCTGTGCGCGCCCAGGCTGTGCCCTCCTACGCTTGGGAATGTTTGCTCGGCGTGTCGCCGCGGCGGCCCCGGCGACACGCTATGCTCTGCAAGCGGATGGCATGCCGCTCCGCCCCGTAGGGCGGGAGGCTGGGAAAGGCTCGGTACGTTGACGCGCGGGAACTGGGACGTGGACGGCGCATCGCATCGAAGCGTGGTGGGCTAAAACTGGCGGAGCGACACGCTACCCAAAAACTTCCGACCGTACATAGAGGAGGAGGAGGAGGAGGAGGAGGAGGAGGAGGAGGAGGAGGTGGGAGGAGGAGGAGGAGGAGGAGGAGGGGAGGGGAGGAGGAGGAGGAGGAGGAGGAGGAGGAGGAGGAGGAGGAGGAGGAGGAGGGGGAGGAGGAGAGGAGGAGGAGGAGGAGGAGGAGGAGGGAGGAGGAGGGAGGAGGAGGGGGACGAGGAGGAGGAGGAGGAGGAGGAGGAGGAGGAGGGGGACGAAGAGGAGGAGGAGGAGGAGGAGGCGGAGGAGGAGGAGGAGGAGGCAGAGTAGGCGGAGGAGGAGGAGGAGGGGGAAGAGGAGGAGGAAAAGGAGGAGGAGGAGGAGGAGGAGGCTGGAGCGTCTGAAGGGCCGCGTGTCATCCCGAACTATTGCCGCAGAGGGCAGGGCCTCCTGTAGCGCTGACCGCCGATGGGGCAGCACGACAGCTGAAAGGGCCGCCCGAGCGAGCGAGCGAGCGTCATCACTGTTAAAGGGGAAACGGCGACTCTTACTCTCTTGGTGGGCTCACCGATACAACCGAAAATGCACTGCAGCGAATCTACGGGCTTCGGGATTCCGGTGGATGGGACCGAGAGCCAGGAGGGGGTCCCAAAAAGGGGGCGGCCAAATCATATCCGAGCTGCCTGCGGATGAGCATATACATGGGCGAGCACTCAGCATACTAATGCTTGAGCGAGTCGCGGGCCCCAGGACATCCCCAGACTCAGCTCCTGTACGAGTTACGCATCCTGGACTCCGCGATCCACCCACCCCCCACGTCTTACTGCTGGCCGGCGCTCCTCCAGGACGGGGGCACGCGAAGCATCGCCGACTCGGCGGCCGACCAGTCGATCGCGGCAGTATCGGCGGAAGAGGACCCGAATGAGCATCTAAGACGAGTGCCCAGACGCAGATGGAGGAGAGGACGGGCAGGAGGCACGGGAAGCGACGATCGAAAGAGGGAGGAGTAGAAGAGACTCTGCGCGCGCGCACGCGGCGCCAATTCAAGGCTCTCGCCCGCGCTTCCACCTGCAGCATGGCCAGGGGGCGCGCGGCGGGCAGGCGCAGCGGCCGACCAGGGTGTTAACAAATCCCCCCCCCCATCCGCCCAACCTGGGCGTTAACAAATCGCTGTGCCTGGCGACAGTCTGGCGCAGGAGAGCCTGGCGGAGGTCGAGGACGGCGACTGCGCGAGGCGCGCCGCCGTGGGCGCTCACCGCCTGCTCGAAGGTCGCAGCGATGGCGTCGCTCTGCCACCGCGCTGGCCACGGCCGTTTAGTGACCTTGCGCGCGATCGGCAGTTCCACCCGGCAGCGCGTCGGAGGTCAGCGGCCGCCTCTCGCCACGACGTCAGCGCGGTCGCGGCTGCGCGCGCCAGCGCGGCTGAACACCGCAGGGGGGGGGCCGACGGGATGGACGGCCCGCCGACCCCAGGGAGTGCGCGCCATTCCCCGCCCCCCAGAAAGCACCCAGGAAAACGGAGCAGCCTCGCCAGCAAACCGCGCTCCATCTTCTCGAGGTCGCTCGGTGCCTCGAGAAGCTGCGCCTTGTGCCCCAGCGTCGAGAGGCGCCACTCACGGTAGAGGAACGCGGCGGAGTGGGCATCGGCACGGCCCCAGGCGATCTCCCCGACACGGCCAGTATATTTCGTGAGCGGAACTCGCCACTGAGCCACGTGAGTCACCCCTGGCGTCATCAGCGCGCCGAAGTACTCGAGGGAGCCGGCGACATTGAAGGTCTCCCAGGCAGGGTCTGCCGCCGCCAGGCGCTCGCGTGCGCGGAGGGCGAGCTCGCCCGAAAGGGGGGCGGCGAGCGGGAAGGCGAAGCACTTGGCCGGCTTGACGCGCGGGCCCGCCAGCGCCCGCGCCACGTGGACGACGCGCGCCAGGGCCGCGAGCCCACGGCTGGCTCTCGCCAGGGCGCCGAGGTCATCGGCGCACCACCTCGAGATCCCTCTGCGCTTCGGGCCCAGGTGGGTCTCCAGGTCCTTGCCGAAGGCGTGGGCCGCTGCCGAAGGTCGCGCCGCTGGCGGGGTCGCCCTGGAGCGCGCCCTAACGCGCGGCGTAGAGCACCGCGCGGGGGCGGGGGGCCGCCAGGGTCACGACGCCGTCGTAGTTGACCCGCAGCGCGTTCAGGAGCCCGCGCGGCGTCTCCACGGCGCGCAGCGCGGAGAAGAGCCAGCCGCGCTCGACGCCCGGGAAAGCCCGGCCCCAGTTGGAGGAGAAGAGGGCGGGAATGTCGTCGCGCGCCTGCGCGTCGAGCTCCACGATGTCGACGCAGAAGTTGCGCCCTCGGAGAAAGCCGCGCTGCTCGCCGACGCGGCGTTCCTCCGCCGCCTTCTTCGCGCGCGCGTTGAGCGCCCACGTAATCACTTTCCTCGAGTTCTCCAGCGCCAGCGGCCCGCTCTCTCCAGCGCGGCGGAGCACCCCCTGCGGGCTCTCGTCTTGGGGGCCCTCGGCAGGGAAGGCGCCGGCGGAAAAGTTCCAGTCCTGGCGCGTGGGAAGGCCATCGAGCTGCCACTTTATCGCGACCATCAGGACCTGGACTCCGAGCGGCGAAGCGAGCCAGGCCACGGGGCCCGGGCCATCTGGGCCAGGCGCCGCCACGCGCGCCCCGCGGAGGGCGAGGGCGACGGCGCCCGCGGACGGCGGCGGCAGGGGGGCCCAGCCCACGCCCTGGATGCCGAAGCGCTGCAGACAGCCCGCGTGGACCTCGAGCTTGCGCGTCGCATGTCGAGGCGGAGTGCGATCGAGCGGCGCGAGCATCCCACGCCTGAAGGTCACGGGCGCCGTGGCCTGCTCGCGGGGCCTGGCGTCGGCGAGCAGCTGCCGCGCCCGCGCGTCGCCCCCGAAGACGCCGCGCCAGTGTTCCGCCAAGGCCCGCTGGACGTCCGTCCGCCCCCCCTCCGACGACGGAACCGTTGGGGAGCTCGACGCCGCCCAGGAGGCGTCGAACCGAGGTCGGCGCCCAGAGGGCCGCGCGGCGACGAAGGCCCGCTGCTGCCGACCGAGGGCCGCCCTGGCGCGCCCCCTCGGCTCGGCGTCGACGCCCTGTTGGCGACGTCGCAGCTGCGCCCGCGCCTGGCGGCGCTGCGCCAGTCAGTAGCGGCGCGAGAACTCTCCAGGTTGAAGCAGATGCACTCTTCGCCCAGCAGGTCCAGGAGCGGGGCGGATCTCGATCATCTGGTTCGTTCACGCGTGGTTGCGGAGGAGGGCCTCTGCGAGCTTCAGGTCATGCCGCCTCGCGGCGCGTCCGAGCTTCCGCCGTGTCAGAGCTCTCGGAGCCTTCTGTCCAGGTACCCCCCTGAGGAGCGCCCCCCCGGTAGCGGCGGCAACAGCTCGGAGGAGATTCGCGCAGTTAGTGGGCGCAGTCAGGCGGGGGCAGCGACTGGAAGGGGATCTGGGCCTCGCACGCAGCGACCATCTCGGTGAACATCGGAATGTCGGCGACGAAGCTGGGCACCAGGTTGATCGCGCCAGTGATGGGTCGCCTCTTGGGCGGCCTGGGGGTCCAAGAGAGCGAGAACAGCGCGTGGTCCGATATGTCCTGGAGGTGAAATGAAGCCCGTGCGATTCTCCGTGTACCTGGCCGCGTTGATGCGTCTGCGCGATCAGCCAGCGAGGGGTCCTGATCCATATCTTGTCAATCGACGTGGCGATCTGGCGCCCAAGGCGCCAGCGCGCGGGCTCGCGCGGGGCCGTGCAGTCGCTTCCGCGAGGGCACAATTCCAGGCCCTGCCCCGCGGGTGACGGGCAGCCCGCGGGCCGCCTCCAGGGACAGGAGGGTCCCCCACCTCCGCGTTCTCCCCGTAGTTGAAGCCGCCCGAGACCATGGCGAAGTGCCGCTGCGGCGCCGGCGCCACGGCGTGGAGATCCTGCTCGCTGGCTGCCGCCGCGGCCGCCGCATGGTCCCGCGAGAGGTCGCGGACGCGCGTAGACCGCGCGCGCGCCCGATGCGATGATGGCAGCGACGCACGACGCCCTCGCCCCCGCCAGGACCGAGTGAAGATGGCGGCGACGCCGCCGAGAGATCCGTTGGGCCCGCCGCCGGGACTGGTGAACATATGCTACTCTAGCCCCGTGCGGTCGATCAACATCTGCAAGCGCACGGCCGACCCGTGGACCTCTTGCATGCCGACCGCAGCCACAGGGCGGAGTGTCGATGTGAGGTTGTCGCTCTTCCGCGCCGCCACGTCCGCCCTTTGATGACAGAGTGCCCTCGCAGTCCACGCGGCGAATGCGAGCCCCGTGCTCGACGGGGCAGCGAAGAGCTTCACGAAGGTGCTAAAGAGACCAATCTTCAGGCTGTGGCGCAAGCACTGCCTCCACTGTAGGTCCGAAGCCCTCCCGTCGCAGCCCGATGGCCTGGAGAGCGGCGGGCGACCACGCGACCTGCGGGGTGGCGGCGGGGCTGGCGACTGAGACTCGGAGGAAGGCCTTCCAGGACGAGGTGAGGGCATGCCCTTGCTCGTCGATGAAGATGCGTTTGGACGGCTCAACCCGGCGGCCCAACGCCAAGGCCAGCCTCTTGAGGAGGAGCTCGTGGGCCACCTGCTTGCGGTTCTGGTCGGCCCCCACGTAGATGTCGACGACGTGCCCAGCAAGTGCGGTGGACTTCGGCTTGCGCCATTCCCTTCGGCCCAGTCGCATGCAGCCCAGCACTTTGTCGGCGCGGCGGGCGCCCAGCTCGGGGGGACCTTTGAAACGGATAGCGCAGCGCTTGACGAGGGGCCCCGCGTCGACCAGGAAGGCGTCGCCCTGCAGGCCCGCGTCGGAGGGGGCGGGGGCGATGGCCTGCATGAAGGCCGCTTGAGGGAGCTCCTCCTTGCATCGGAGGACGACCGCCGCCAGGTCAGCAGCGGGGGCAGGGAGCGGCTCCGTCTTGACCAGGAGACCCATCTCCTCGCGGATCTTCGCGATGTCGGCGCGCAGCTGCTGTTCCAACTGCTGCTGCTGATGTTCGGCTCCCTGCGCGCGGACCTCGATGGCGCCGACCCTCACCTCCATGATGCCCTGGATCTGGGCGAGACCCGACGGGGGCGCGGCGTCGACGCTGGAGACCGCGGCGCCGGCGACGGCGGAGGTGATGGCGGCTCGCGCCTGCTGGAGCACGGCGGTCTGCGAGCTGGTGGCTGCATTCGTCCCTCTTCCACCGCCAACTCCGAGGCCAGCGGCTGCAGGGGCGCCCCACAAGCATGGCCAGGCGCAGCGTGGCGAGCATCATGCTCAGCAGGGGCGCGCGCGGGCGGGCGCCCACGCGCGGGGCCCAGCGGGGCGCCGCCGCTGGCGCGGTAGGCCCGCCACCCGTCGCCCCCAGCAGCGGCGGCAGGAGGCTCGCCTCCACCGGCGGCGACGGGGGCCCCAGCCGCTTCGCCAAGTGTGCTGGCGTCGGGGGGGCCCGCTGCTCCTGCGTCGGGAACGTAGGGAGCAGGTCGAAGTCGAGGCCGTCGCGCTCCATCTGGACAGCGGCGTCCGTCCGCGGCGCGCTGGCGGAGCTGCGACCCCGAGCGAGAGAAATTGTTGGCGCGGCGCCCATCAGCAGCACGGCCCCCATGATCTGCGCCAGACGCGCGCCCTCCGCCGCTCTTGCCCTCCTGCAGGCGTCGGGCACGGGCGCGGCGTCCGGAGCCCCGCGAGCGGTCCGAGCGGCGTTTGCCCTCGGACGAGGTGGACCGTCTGGAGCTGCTGCTGCGCTCGTTGCGCCGTCGGAGTTGATGCGGTGCTGCTCGGGGTGCCCGTCATCAGCGCGCCCAGCGCCATCCGCAGCAGCGCCGACGCGCACGGGCCCCATCTGAGCACAGACGCGCGCAGGAACTGGAAATGCCTCCGCTTACCCGCGCGAGCCTGTGCTGGTGCGAGAGACGAGTCGTTGCTCCAGCAGGAGCTCACGTGATCCTCCTGCTCTGGCCTCGGGCTGGAGGTATCCACTCCCTGCCCTAGGGACAGAGACATCTTGCGCCAAAACGGCTACGGAGGAGGAGGAGGAGGAGGAGGAGGAGGAGGAGGCCTGGGAGGAGGAGGGACGAATCTGAGGACCGACCCCGAAGCGCGAGCCCCCCGCCCCCGAGCCCCCTGCGGCCCTCACCTCGGTGCCCTGGCTGTCTGCTTGCAGCCGCGGCTCGCGGGAGAGGCGCCGGGCCCGAGGGCTGGCCCTGCCCGGAGGCCGCAGCCGCGGCGGGCGGTCAGATGGCTTACGTCGGGCATGTCGCTCTACGGGGGGGAAATAAAAAACAAGCAAAAAACATGCAACAAGTAGTCAGGGGACCATGCTTCGGCTACGTTGGACCATCTTTCAAATTTGTGTTGGCTATGTTTCACTTTCCTACCGAAATCCGCCTGTAGGAGAACATGCCCGACGTAACAAATGGCACACAGTGCGAGTGGGAGTCCCGGAGAGAAGGGGGGGGTCGGAGAACGAGGGATGACGAGAATCCTCGTCGTCTGCCCGCTTCTCCCCTCCTCTTCCCCCCGTCGCCGTCGCCGCACAGCTGGAGGGCCCGTCTGGGGCCAAAGCGCTGCCAGGGCCAGCATTTGGGACTGGGTGCTCTCTCTTCCAGTCGAGCTACTACCATATAAGAAACGCTAGATTTAGGTCGGGCATGTCCCCCTACAGGGGGATTTTGGCAGACAAATGAAGAATAGCAGACAAATGCTCCAAAGTAGTCAAAATTAGTCCAGAAATCGTCCCCAGACTATGTGTCGTACTATTTTTGAATATTCCTCCTGTAGAGGGACAGGCCCGACTTAACGCTAGACATGGAACGATGCCCCCTTTAGGCTCCAGGAAGCGCCGGGGTGCGCCCGAAGTGCCAGAGGAGCAACCACGAAAGGGCCCGAGGAACAGCGAGCCCCTTCCAAGCCCGAACTGCTCCTCATTTCGGCGTCCTCACTGTAACTCGTGATCCCTCGTTTCCCCCCCCCCCGCCCCCTCGAAGAGGAGGCGGAGGAATCCCCTCGAGGAGATCCCCCATCCTCGAGGGTGGGGGGGTCCCCTCCTCGTCCTCCGCCTTCCCCCGGTGCCACTGCGGGCCTGCGAGGAGGGCGAGGAGCCCCAGGGAACGCGAGCCCAGAAAGGGGCGTCCTGGGGAAGCGGGGGTGGCGGAGATCTCCCATCCAGAGAAGGAGGAATCTCCTCGAGGAGGAATCTCCTCGAGGAGATCCCTCCTCGAGGAGACCCACCCTGGAGGAGCTCCTTCTCGAGGAGATTTCTCCCTCGAGGAGATCCTCGCTCCTCCCACCCATTCAAGGAGGAGGACTCTCCTCGAGGATTGCCTCATCCAGATGGGGCATCCCGAGGACGGAGGGCCAAGCATTCGCTGGCGCTTGAGCGCGCCCCGTCCGTTGTCGTGGCTGTCGTGGTGCGTGCTGCTCTGTTCGGGGGGTTCTTCGTTTGCGTACTGGCCACCGCCCCCCCACCCCATAATTCCCCTCCTCCTTCGTCAGCATCAACCGCCGTGGGAGGATGCACTCATGGTGTGATCAGGGCAATGCTATTTTGCTAGACTCGTTCAACAATCCTGTGCGGCAGCACCCAATGAGTTCGCCTACCAGCCATCGCCTCCTCCTCATCCTCCCTCTTCCTGATGCTGCTCATCCCCCTTCCTTCTCGACCGAGCCTACACGCACCAGCGTCTGCGTCGCAGCGCGCCCGCATGCGTCCAGTGGGCTCGGCTAGCGATCTGGGCTAAGGAGGAGAAGGCCGATGAGGATGTGGAGAAATGCTTGTTTGCTAGAGACCGCTGCCAGCAAAGAGGAGAAAAGGAGGCCAAGGACGGGGAGACGGAAGAGCAGGATGGGGAGAGGAGGGCGAGGAGGGGAGGAGGAGGTGTAGGATGGGTGAGCGAAAAAAGAAGCGGGGTAAAGATGACGATGCCGAGGGCGCACAACTTTTTGCAGCGACGCTCAGGGGACTCGTTTCATCTCGTAGACGACGATTCGGTAACCTGGCGATGTATATTTTTCTCCGCGTGCCAAACTTGTTCCTACTCTCTCGCTCCCCTGACTTGCCTTCCCCGCTTGCCCACACATGGAGTGATGGAAGGGGGGGCAAAAAAGCGAATGGGGGCAGGGACATGAGCAGAGAAGAGAAAGCGAGAGAGAGGATGGGATAAGGGGGAAAGGGAACGGAGAGCGGGGCGGGAATGGAGGAGGAGGAGGAGGAGGCGGAGGAGGTTTTTTTCCCCCCCCCTCCTCCACCGCTGCACACGACTGCCATTAGTGCCCAACTGATCAGCAGATCCAGAAGATCGCCCAGGTGAGCCTACCCAAGGTGAACAACTGCAGAGCAGCACGGCATAGGAGCGCGGACAAAGAAGCTGTGCGGACATCCCCAATTGGCCTACTGAGCCGAAAAGCAAGCATCACACACAGACGCCGGGAGGAGGAGGGAGAGGAGAGGGAGGGAAGGAACGACACGCCGCAGCGGCGGGGGCATGCACAATGATAGAAAATACGCCCACATTCCTATCAGCCCTAAGGTGAAAAGGAGAGACAAGGGAGCGAGAAAAGGACGAAAGAGAACAGAACGAGAGCGAGAAACAGAGAGGCGGAGAGAGAGAAAGAGAGAGAGAGAGAGGGCGAACAATAGAGAGAGAGAGAGAGCGAAAAACAAAACAGCACTGGCCACGACCTGATCACAGCACGAGGCTCCACAAGTCGGAAAACCACCTACAGTAGAAGGCGAAGTATTGCAAGGAGTGCAGCACCGCACCTACCACAGTCACTAAGGTCTGAAATAAGAGGAGTATGTATGGTTAAGTCGCGCAGGGCCCAAAGGCCCAGCAGACATGCACGCCCAGAGCTGGACCTAGCACGTGCGGGCTGACCCGCAGAAGCAAGACAAAACAAAACACTCTGAACACTCAGGCATGCACCAGGGGTGAGAGAGAGAGAGAGGGAGAGGAAGGGAGCGGAGAGGGGGGGGGCCTCACGGGCGTCACTGCTCCGCCACGCCCTGCGCGCCCCCGATGGTGGCTTCCAGAGCCTCGCCTGCCTCCTGCAACATCTTCTGCCGCATCGGCAGCCGTCCTCTGCCCGGGAATCGGCGAGCTTGTCGGTGCGGGTGTCGGCGAGCTGGTCGGTGCCAGATTCCGTGGGCTGGTCGGGCTTGGAGTCGTTGAGCTCTGGTCGGTGCAGGAGTCGGCGAGCTGGTCGGCGCGAGAGTCGGCGAGCTGGACGGTGCGGGAGCCGCCATGCTGGCCGGCGCCGGAGTCGGCGAGCTGGTCGGCGCGGGAGTCCGCGAGCCGCACGGCGCGGAAGTCAGCGAGCTGGCCGGCGCCGGAGTCGGCGAGCTGGACGGCGCCGGAGTCGGCGAGCTGGACGGCGCGGAAGTCGGTGAGCTGGTCTGTGCGGAAATCGGCGAGCTGGTCGGAGCGGGAGTCGGAGACTGGTCGGTGCAGGGGTCGGTGAGCTGGTCGGTGCAGGAGTCGGTGGACTGGTCGGCGCGGGAAGCGGTGAGCCGGTCGGCGCGGATGTCGGCGAGCTGGTTGGTGCAGGAATCGGCGAGCTGGCCGGTGCGGAAGTCAGGGGGCTGGTCGTTGCGGGAGTCAGCGAGGTGGTCGGCACGGGAGTCGGCGAGCTGGACGGTGCGGGAGTCGGTGAGCACTTTGATGTAGGAGGTGGTGAGCTGGTCAGCGCATGAGCCGACGAGCTGGCCAATGCAGGAATCGATGAGCTGGTCGGCGCGGGAGTCGGCGAGCTGGTCGGCCCGGAAGTCCGCGAGCTGGACGGCGCGGAAGTCGGTGAGCTGGTCTGTGAGGAAATCGGCGAGCTGGTCGGAGCGGGAGTCGGAGAGCTGGTCGGTGCCAGGGTCGGTGAGCTGGTCGGTGCAGGGGTCGGTGGACTGGTCGGCGCGGGAGTCTGCGAGCTGGTCGGTGCGGGAGTCGGCGAGCTGGTCAGCGCGGGAGTCGCCTGAGCAACAATTGTGAAGCCGTCTGCGTCTTGCCATGCTGATCCGTCCGTCTGCGTCCTAGTGCTCGCAACCATTTTTTCTGATACTGCCAATTTTCTTGGCCCTGTGAGCTGTATACATCCTCTGGTGTGTACCGGCGGACATATTTGTGAGGTGTGAGTGTACCCAAAGGACTGCATGTCAGGCGCCCTTTTTTTGAGGAGGTGGAGGAGGAGTGGAAGGCGGGGTGAGCAGGGTGGCAAAGGAGGTGCACGGGTGGGCGGAGAGGGGGCAAGGGGGAATGGGGAGCGGGAGGGAACAGGGAGGGGACAGGTGGGACAGGGGGCGGGGCACTGCGGGCGTCCAAGGCAGGAGTCCTCCTCCCCCTCACCCTTCTCCTCCTCCTCCTCCTCCTCCTCCTCCTCCTCCTCCTCAGTAGCTGCTTGGGCTCGTGTGCTGCTGCTGCTGTTGCTGTTGCTGCTGCTGCTGCTGCTGCTGCTGCTGCTGCTGCTGCTGCTGCTGCTGCACACGCTCACACACACGGCAGGCCCTCACGGGGCCCATCGGGCGCGCGCGCGGCATGGGACGTGGCAGCGCGGTGCGCCCTGCGGTGCCGCGTGGCCCACGCCCGCACGGCCAGGGAGGCTGCGGGCATCACGGAGCACCTCCGTATGCACACGGGACGCGACGCGAAGGGCCCCCGGCTCGCCGCGGAGCACCCGACGGAGCTCCAGGAGACGCTGCGGGCGGCGAGAGGCCGCCTCTCGCGCTGCCGAAGGCCCGGGGACCACGGCGGGCCTCGGGGCGGCGCTGGTCGAGGAAGGCGAGGCCGACCCGGCGAGGAGCAGCTCGAGCTGTGGCGAGACGAGCGAAGGGTTGGTGGCGCGGACCGGCCTGCGAGGCCAAGCGGGGGCCCATGGTCGGCCAGCGCGACGGGGGCCCCGTGGAGCGCGCGAGTCTGCAGTGTCTCACGGGGGGAATGGCGCAGGAGCGCGACGACGCGAAGGCGCTGGCTGAGGCGCTGGCAGGGGGACAGGATGGAGGCCAAGTTGGCGGCGTGGGAGGCCTGGCGGGTCCATGCCGCAGCTTTCGGCCAGCAGCTCGGCATCGACAGGCAGGAGCAGGGCTTTCACGGCCTCCGCGGGAACGGCGGCTGGAAGGAGCAGGCGCTGGAGCTGGAATAAGGGCTGGCATCCCTCCCGCCATTCCCTAGGCTGACGGTCAAAACGAATGTGCACGCGGTGGTCGTGCGCGGGGGGCTGCGACCATCGTGATGCACCGAGGGGGACGAACGAGATCGTCTCGCTGAACGGCGTCGGCATGGGGGCCACGTGCTGGGCTGAAGACCTCGATGAGCACTGCCTGCTGGTCGTAGAGAAGGCCCAGGATCAGATGGAGTGCCTGCGCCATGCCTAGGCCCTGGAGGCGGCCTTCGACGAGGGCGAGGTCAAGGAGAACGAGATGAGGGTGGTGACGGCGGAGCTGGGTCACGAGAAGCTCAGCTTACTTGAGGTGGAGGTCCGCATCAGGGAGGGCCAGGATCTCGACGGCATCAAGTTGAAATCCACCAAGGATGGCCTCGACCCCGAGGGCGACGCCAAGCAGGAGAAGAAAAAGATGCTGGCGTGGTCGTCAACGCTCTGGTAGCCAGTGACTGGCGCGTGAAGCTGATGCTGCTGGACTGATTGATGAAAAAGTGGAAGAGCACGCAAGTGGAACTGGACTCCGTCGTAGCAAAGTCGGAGCAAAACAGGTGGGCCCTGGGGGTGATCCTTGACCAAGGACCCGAGTACCGCGCGGAGCTCACCCGCCACGCGTGCGACGCACAAGGATATACTAAGACCTACCCGACCACCTGTCGGGTGATCAGGAGGTCCACTGGGGGAGGAACCAACGTCTCACTCAATACATATCACTGTAGATATCACGATCGACCTCACTATCGAGCGCACAATCTATCTCACTGTCGATCTCACAATCGATGGCACTTTCCCTCTCACTATCGATCTCGCTATCGGTCTCACTAACGAGCTCGCATTCGACCTCACAATCGACCTCACTATCGATCTCGCCATCGACCATACTTTCGATCTCACGATCGATCTCACTATCAAACTCCCGATCGATCTCACGACCACTGTCAAAATTCAACTCACTGTCCATACCTCTATCGGTATCACTATCGATCTCACTATCGATTTTACTAGCGATCTCGCTATCGATCTCACCATCGGTCTCACTATCGTCTCACTATCGTTCTCAAAATCGATCTCACGATCAATCTCACTATCGATCTCTCATGACACCATGGGACACCACGGGACTCCAAGGGACACCGTGGGACACCGCGGGACACCTCGAGACACCACGGGACACCATCGGGATACCACGGCGGGACACCATCGACACACCGCCAGGACACCATCGAGACACCAATCGAAACACCGCAGGACACCACGGGACACCACGGGACACCATCGGGACACCGGCAAGACAGCCCTGGCACCCTCCCGCCACCTGGCCCGAGTGGGGCGGGCTTCTGTCCTCGCCGCGAAGGGTTCATTCCTCTTGCTCGCCCACGCAGCTTCGCCTCGCCCGCACGCGCGACACGAACTCGAAACCGGAACCGGCTTCCTGATGGGGGGCTATCCATTCCACTTCGATCTCAACCCCCTCCTCCTGTTCCTCCTCCTGCTGTTTCTCCTGCTCCTCCTCCTCCTGCTCCTCCTCCTCCTCTTGTGATTATTCCTGCTGCTCCTTCTCCTCCTCCTCCTCCTCCTGCTCCTGCTCCAACTCCTCCTCCGCCTCCTCCTCCTCCTCCTCCTTCTCCTCCTCCTCGTCCTCCGCTTCCTCCTCCTCCTCCTCCTCCTCCTCCTCCTCCTCCTCCTCCCGCTCTTGCTCCGGCTCCTCCTCCTGCTCCTCCTCCCCCTCCTCCTCCTCGTCCTCCTCTTCCTCCTCCTCCTCCTCCCCGCAGCTGCCTCCCAGGTCGCGGCACGCTCGCACGAGCGCGGCGTCTCTGCCCCCCGGCCCCACGAAGCCGTCGACGCTGAGCTCGTGGGTCAGGCACCTCTCGAACCGCCAGCCTGGCGGAGAAGGCCGGGAAGAGTGCAGCCGTCGTGCCACCAGAAGGAGCGCCGAGTCAGGAACGGAGGGGCTGAGCGGGCCTCGGCGGGCCCCTGGCCACGAACAGGCTCCCCGACCCAGACCCAGGTAACGACCCGAAAGTCAAAGCCCCTCCAGGAACCGAAGAGGCCCTTGCTTCAGCGCTCTGGCTGTGCAGTCAGGAGCCGAACTCAGGCTTAGCGTGTCGCGGCGGCGGCCATGGCGACACGCTATGCTTGCAAGCTGAGGAGCGCGGGGGGGGGGGAGGAGGAGCAGGATCCTCACTTAACGTCGGCGGGCTGACCTGTTCAATCCCGATGCTCTTTCTCCTCAGCTCTAGCCTCTAGAGGACCGCTGCTGTTTTCAGGACAATCAGAATCTTGTCCAGGAAAAAGAGCCGAGGGGGTCGAGGAGTTGTGGGGTCGAGGAGTTCAGGAAACAGGAATGTGGGAGCCGAGGAAGTCGGGGGAGCCGAGGAGCCGAGTTGAGGAGGAGGAGGAGGAGGAGGAGGAGGAGGAGGAGGAGGAGGAGGTGGGTCGAGGAGTTGATGAATCGTGGGGCCGAGGAGCTCCATGACCCAAGGGAAGGGGTCGAGGGTTGCGGGAATCGCCCGGAAGATCGCGACAGTGGATGTCCTGGGAGGCAGGGGGGGGGGGAGCAACAGCTGAGAGAGGGCCGGGGGGGGGGGGGGCCGAGGGCGAGGGACGACGAGGGCTTCCGTCGGCTACGCGCAAGGAGTGGCCCTGGCAAGAACGACCTCTGGTGCGCGTCTTTCGGGGGGCCGCGGGGGGCCAAACCCAAGCGAGCAAGGCGCTGCTGTGGCATCGCGTTCGGCGATCGGGGGACCCCAGTGAGCCCACACCAGAGGTCACTCCAGCGACAGGTCACTCTCACGTATAGCCGATTCTAGCGCTGGCCGCAGCGTCTGGCCAAGGACGCTCTCACGACTGGGAACCGGGAATGGAGCCAAGTTGTCCGCCCTGGCCGGCGCCACCGAAAGAGCCGGGTCATCGCGTGACTTTCGTGACATCGAGAGCCCGTGCGTGGGCAGACAAACGTGAGAGGAAAGAGCGGCGAGATCTCGTCGCGGGTTCTGAAGGCGAGCCCGCAGAAAGGCAAAGGGAAGGCACAAGCGCAACCCCCTTTACGGGCATGGCCCGGCCGGCCTGCCACTGAAGCCGCCGCCTCGAACGCGGCCGTCTCCCCAGGGCGGTCGACGATCGCTATGATGGCCACGGTCTCGTGCGAACTGAGCCAGCTCATCGTCTTGAATCCGCGGGGCCCCCGATCGGCGCAGGCCTTCAGCCTCTCACGGCACGCGCCTGGTAAGCACGGAGGCCACGACCGTCTCCTGACCAAGCTTGAAGCCTGTGGGCCCGCCCGCAGTCTCTGGAGGATAATGGGGACCCCTCTCGGGTTATTCAATACATCCCGAGCGCTGGGTAGCGCTCCTCACGAACTCGTCCTAATATGTCTTGCATGTTCCTTCATCTCCTTTGCATTCCCTGCAGACCTTTGCCGTAAAGGTCCCTATGTTTGCAAATCCTCCTATGTTGGATCCTCGTCTCGAATCCACAACGCCATGACCCACCTTCTTGCCACTTCCACTCCCTCCTCCTCTTCCGTTACGTGCCTCTGCTCTCCGCATGCCCAGTCTGAAGCGCCACTCACGAAGCTCTTACCCCCATAGAGATCACCACCTGGGGCCCAAATGGCGGAACTCGCATGGCATCCCCGCGCCCACTCCGACACACCAATCACGAGGATCGTGCCCCCACAGGGAGCGCCGCCTATGTCCCCAATGGAGGAACTCGCCTGGCGTGCCTCCATTATTTCCGCACACCCCGAAAAAAGGTTTTGTGCTCCAATCGTGCTTCGCAGAGGACTGCAACCGTGTCCCCAGTGCAAGGACTCGCATGGAGTCCCCCCGTCAAATTGGGCACCCTCCTCACGAAGATCGTCCCTCGTATGAAACGCGTATGGCGTCCCCACGCCCATTTCGGCACACCCCTCACGCAGATCGAGCTCTACCTATGGCCCCACTGGACGAACTCGCATGGCGTCCCCGCGCCCATTCTGGCACACCCCTCTCGAGGTTCGTGCTCCATAGGGAGCTCCACCTATGTCCCAGTGGAGGAACTCGCCTGACGTCTCAACGCCCATTTCAGCGCATCCTTCACTGGAGGAACTTGCATGGCGTCCCCGTGTCCATTCCAACACACCGTTCACGAAGATCGTGCCCCACAGGGAACTCCACCCGCGTCCCGAGTTACGCGGGGTCGTGAGTGATCGTCGCTGTGCGAAAACAATTTGGGTCGGGCTCTTCGCCATGCTAAATTCTAAGGCCAAGTGTGAGCCTTTCCTGATCCGTAATCAGCGGTTCGTGGTCTCCCGAATGGTCTCCCATATGGTCCCCGAAATTGAAATATCGCATCACTAGAACCACACGCGCGCTTCGCACGCGCTTCGGTTCCAGCCGCGCCCAAAAGAACTCGCATCGCAAGTTGCCAATGGGGCATGCAGGGGGCGATTATGGACCTCCGTCGGGGTTGATAGTGGGACCTGCGGCAATTTACTTTTTGGATCCTGGCGACGTGTAGGGGAAGCTCAGCGCTTCTTGCGCTCGCTAAATCCGCCCGAGAACTGGAGGATGAGCTGAACAAAGAGGATGGGTGCCCGAGCTTGGCTCTGCAGCACACGCCACCAAGGCCAAACCACGGTGCATCGAAGGCCAGAGAACCCATCCGTGTCGCACCGGCAGTGCCTAAAATTCGTTGACTTTGGCTTCTTGAGAGCATATATAATTGACTAGTTTTCCCAGCCACCTCCAGCCGTCTGTGGACCGTCTGGGAGCCTCTCGGAGGCATGCTTGAGATGCGGTCATGGGGGGGAGGAAGGCCGCGTCGGAGCCGTCTTGGGGGCTTCCTGGGCCCTCTTGGACAGCTCTTGGAGCCATTTTGGGACCATTTGGGTGTCTCTTCTGCTATCCTGGGGCCATCTTGGGGGCTCTTGAGGCCCTACTGGGGCCATCTTGAGCTCATCTTGGGCCCATCTTGGGTCCTTCCTGGGGCCCTCTTGGGGCTCTGTCGGGCCATCTGAGGGCGAGCTTGGGGGCCTCTGAGCCCGTCGTATGCGCCCTGAGGGGAGGAAAATCAGATCTGCGAAAGTTATACAACAACTAATGGGAAATCAATGATTCTTGTCTCCAGTGGGGGCTCCAAAGTTTGCTCTTCGGGCCCGCTGGGCCCGTCAAAGGGTTTGTCTGGGCCGTCTTGAGAGTTCTTGGGGATGTTCGAGCTGCTCTTGGGCCGTCCTGGCCCACTCTGCTTGCGTGTTCCGTGCCCCTGGAGCTGTTTTGAGCGGCCGGGGGGAGACGGGGGAGGCCGCGGACGCGGGGTGCTCCAAAGGGGAGGAAGTCCGGGAGGGTGTGCTGGTCGCGGGCCCCGTGCCCCTGGCACCCAGGCACACATTATGTATACACACAGATGTACAATATGCATACAAACATACATGCATACATACATACATACACATGTATGTATATTAATGTATCTAAATGTATATCGGCCTGTATCGATTCTGGTCTCCGTTCTGGTCTACCTTATCGTCTTTCCTATGGGCTCCCTGCTTGTCTCTCTTATCATCTGCTTGATGGTCTTCCGTATGGTCTTCCATATTGTGTACCTTCGAGTATTCCACATGGTATCTCTTTGTCACTCCGTTTATTCTTATCTGACCCATCCGCTCGGAGAGACCAGCGAAGAAAAGTCAATTCCTGCGCACTTACGGAGTGTCACCGAGGGTTGGCGACGTGACTCGCCCCACGCAAACCCACCCCAACAAAAAACGGCGAGCCAAACGCAAATCTTCAGCGAACCTCTTCGAACAAAACAGCGACGACGACACGCCAAAACACTTACCGGGACGCATGCGAAACCTGCCACAAGGGCCTTCGGGGAAACTCCCTGAATCCCCCTATGAAGCCATGAACCGTGTGAGGGGTGTGCCAAAACTGGACTTGGGACGCATGTGAGCCCTGCCATTGAGGCTTTCGGTGGAGCTCCCTACGAGGCCACGAACCGTGTGATGTGTGTGCGTGTGTGTATTTGTGTGTGTGCGTGTGCCCAAATTTGACAGGGGACATATGTGAACCCTGACACAGGGGCCTTCGGTGGCGCCCCCCATGAGGCCACGCGCCCCAAGGAAGGCGCGCGAGCAAGCCGCGGTCCTCATCACGCGCCCCAAAGAACGCCGAGGAACCCTGGAAAAAACGGCGACGAAAGATCCTGCGAAGACGTAGTGCACCCCCCGAGAAAACGGGAAACGGCGACGCCCAACCTCGGGGGGTTACCCACTGGAGTCTTTGTTGAGGGGGGTGATCTCTCTTTATGGTCTCCCTTATGGTCCCATATGTGATCTCCCTTATGGTATCATCTATGATCTCAATCATGGTGTCCCTCACGGTTTCCCCTTGAGTACTCTCTAAAGTACGCTATGTACAACCCTTCACCTTATATAATACTCTGTGTAATGATATGCCTAGTGCTCCGAGGAGCTGTTTCGGGTATTATGTCGCTGAGGGTGCAAATGAAGCCACATGTTCCTTCGATATGCCTAAAGCTATGTAATTTCCAACGGGATCCTCCAGGATGCGCTGATCGTATCGTATGACATGTGCAATGGTCCAATGATCAATCGTTATACTTACCCTTGGCATTACTAGGGGCCACGAATTTCTGTTTGCCAGTGCATGAATATGCGGCTTCCCTGTCTACATGAGGCATTATGTCATGTGGGGCTCTTGAGATGCCATCTGACAGATTCATTTGGATGTTCTATGTACCTTGATGTCTCCACTACCTCTTATGCTCCTTCGGGTCCCGTTCATTGCGTGGTGACTTGATTTGCTTTCCTCTGAGCTTATCAAGAATACGATTCGTCCTTCCATTCTATGTGTGATCCGGATCTCAAGGGTATCGCCGGTGGGGGGGCCTTACTGGCTGATCAAGTTCCCGCGGGCGCTAGCATTATGACGATTTGCAACGTCCCTGTGTCAGTGCTATGGCTGGCGCCGTCCTTGTGATGTCTCTGGCGCGCTTGCTCAAGGCTCCACCGACTCCTCGTTCCTCTCACTCTTTAGCTCCAGACTAGCGGGGTGGGGTCCCCCCCCTCCTCCCTCCCTGTGATCGAACGGACCCTGTGTAATTAGCAGGTCCAGGCCCCAGGACTCCTGCTAGCTCCACAAAAAATCGAACAAGTCATCAGAGCCACAGTTTTACTCTAGGCGTGGGCTGCTCGCTCTCCCCAGGGCAAAAAATCAGAGTGGAAGCGCACCGTTTCATATCTCCTAGCTGAGGGAACGTGTCACAGGTTGGGGCCAGAGGAACGGACCCAAAAGCGCACAAGCAGAGCCTTCGGATGTGCAGATGCAAAGCGGAACGCGAAACGGCAAATCGAGAGGCGCTGTGTGCAGGAGGGACATAATGACCTGCGGCCTCTTCTTAACATGCTGAACCGATGTCGGACCAGAGAGACGTCGCAGTCTGAGGGCCCACCTGGACCCCCACGGCGTCAGACTGGCGTCTCTCGGGGCAAGCTGTGGCAATGTTGGGGCCCAGATGGGCCATCCGTCTTGGGAGCTCGGGGAGGCACCGGGGGCCCTCCGGGGACCGCCTGCGGGTCATTCTCGGGTCCCCGGGGGGGGCCTTCTTCGAGCCGGCCTGGGGCGTTTCAGGATCAAGGCAGGCAGACGAATGGCATATCCAGAGACGCACGTGCGGTTTGCATGACAGGTCCATAAGATACAATCGGGCCGCTGAAAGAAGGAACGCTAAATGAGGAACGAAGCCCATTTTTGGCCCTAAAAGCGCCTCCGTGCCCGAGGAGGGCGAGAGGGACAGCACTGGATGAACCTAAGGAACATCGAGCCCCTTCCGAACTCAAACTGTTCCTTATTTCAGCGTCTTGACTGTATCCAGAGACGCACGTGCGGCTTGCATTGCAGATCCATAGGTAGCACAACATGGTTTGGCTCCCTGGCGGAAAGCCTGGAGGCCAGGTTGGGCAGCATTGCAAGCGAGCCTGGGCCATCTTGGAGATTTGTGAGGCTTCGGGAAACATATTGGAGCACCCTTGCGCCATCCTGCGAAGTCGTGGTGCTATTCTGGGCCGTCGGAGTGCCTTTGCGTGATTTGGATGTTGAGTGATTGTGGAGGGCAGCCAGAGGAGAAACTGATACCATGGTGAGGGCGTGGTGAGCATCCGGGTTCAGGCCCTGGCGAGTGCACGTTCACTTACAACACGTACTGAGCAGCGTCACTCCGTCTACAAGTCTGCGAGGTGTGCAGAATCAGGCCCAAGGACCCTTTTGCGGCAGGCGCCACCCTGACCGATTCCTCGAATACAATAGGGGCCCGACCACAAGAAACCTTCCACAAAAAACCCAACCCTGAGACCCCAGGACGTCCATTGATTTTCGGTGTGGGAACGTCACGCCTTCCACAACATAACCATCGAAACCTAAGAAACTCACGGCCCCCTGGAGGCAAGCGGGATGTTTCTTGGCACGGGCCTCCACTGTATGCGCTGGGCCGCAGCGACGAGTGTGCTGCGCAGACCGTCGCAGATGGCACACCAGCGATGGAGCCATGCGGACCCCTCCAGAAACCCCGAGACCTAAAGAAGGGTTGACATGAGGGGCAGCTCGTGTGGGGGGGGGGGGGGGCAACATCGAGCTTGAATCGACAATGCCTCGCCGACAGATCGGCGATGGGCCCCCGACAGCGAGTCCGCGCGCTCTGGGGCGGGATGTTGGGCGCCCGAGCCTCTTTTTTCAGCCCCGACACGCTACCCAGAAACTCCCGACGGTAGGCGGCGACCCGCTCAAGGGGGTGGGGGGCGGGGGGGGGGGGAGGGGGGAGGAGGAGGAGGAGGAGGAGGAGGAGGAGGAGGAGGAGGAGGAGGAGGAGGAGGAGGAGGAGGAGGAGGAGGAGGAGGAGGAGGAGGAGGAGGAGGAGGAGGAGGAGGAGGAGGAGGAGGAGGCGGAGGAGGAGGAGGAGGAGGCGGAGGAGGAGGAGGAGGCGGAGGAGGAGGAGGCGGAGGAGGAGGAGGAGGAGGGAGGAGGGGGAGGGAGGAGGGGGGGGGGCGGGGGGGGGGAGGGGGGCCAATATCGCTCGAACCGGCGATGCGTCGCCGCTGGAACGGCGCTGGGCCCCCGATGGCGAGTCCGCACGCTCCTGGGGCGGGGCGCGGCACCGAAGCCCCTGTCGGCGAGGCATGGGCGACTGGGGGTCGAGGGTTCCCCCCCAGAGCCGATCCCCCTCCCAGCGTTAGGTCGGGCATGTCCCCCTACAGGCGGGTTGTGGACGAGAAGTGACAGATACCCCAACAAATCTTCAAAAATCATCCAACAATCGTCCCCAGACTATTTTTTGCTGTTTTTGACTGTTCCTCCCGGACTGAATCCCAGCGCTGCCCCTCATCAGGGGGCCTTGCCTTGCTTCCGCCAGCGGGCCCGCCCTTGTCTTGCTGCCACCGGCCGAGTGCGCCGCCTCCCGCCAAGGGCGAGGTCGAACGGCAACGATAGGGTGGGGACAGGCACAGATCGACCTGGAATCGGCGATACATCGCCGATAGATCGGCGATAGGCACCCGATAGCGAATCCGCGCCTTCCAGGGCGGGTTGGGGCTATCGGGCCCCTATCGGCGATCCATGGGCGACTGGGGGTCGATGCATCCCACCCTGTGCCTATCCCCCCTATCGTTGCCCCTGAGAGGTGCCCACCTGTTGTTGGGGGTCCCAACACCGTGCGGTGACAGACCCGGCGGTGACCTCGAAGTCCGCCAAGACCTCACCGCACGGCACGTCACCACACGGCCTTGGGACCCTGGAGGCCCCAGTCGCCCGAGACATCCTCGGAGAACGACACAAGTCCCAACACCGTGCGGTGACCCCGAATCCCCACCGACTCGCCACGCGGTGTGGTCACCGCCCCGCTGGGGGGCCCCCGATGGTGGAGCGAAAGGCAGCGAGGCCCTCTCTGGAACACGCCCCGTGCTATCGCCTGTGACAGGGGCGGCCCCCCCTCCTCGTGGAGGGGCAGGGGATGCCCCCTTCCAGACCCTCGCGGTCGTCGCGCATCGTCGTCGTCGTCGTCGTCGTCGCCGCCGCCGCCGCCGCCGCCGCCGCCGTCGTCGTCGTCGTCGTCGTCGTCGTCGTCGTCGTCGTCGTCGTCGTCGTCGTCGTCGTCGTCGTCGTCGTCGTCGTGGTCGTCGTGGTCGTCGTGGTCGTCGTCGTCGTCGTCGTCGTCGTCGTCGACGTCGACGCGGGTTATCGTTGTCATCGTCGTGGTCGTGGGTTGTTGTTGTCATCGTCGTCGTCGTGGGTTGTCGTCGTCGTCTTCGCGGTTCGTCGTCGTCGTCGTTGTCTGGAAGGCGCGGCGGCGCGGCGCTGGCCCCTCCCGGACAGCGGGGCCAGGAGCTCGGCGCGGAACGCGACGTCGCTGGCCACGACCAGGTCGTACGGCGCGTGGCGGCGAACCTCTGCGGAGGGGGCCTCCTCACAGGGGTAACAATACCAGGGGAACAAACAATAGCATAAACATAAAAAGTCGGAGGTCCGCTCGGATTTCTCGGATCGGCGCTGGAGCCTCCTGGCGGCGACTCCGGCGCCGCCCCTGGCGCGCTCCGCGCGCGAGGGAGGGGGGGTCCAGCGCCGATCCGAGAAATCCGCGCGGACCGGGCCTCCTCACAGGTTCGGGGGCGAACCTCTGTGGAGGGGGCCTCCTCAGAGGGGTAACAATACCAGGGGAACAAACGATGGCATAAACATAACAAGTCGGAGGTCCGCTCGGATTTCTCGGATCGGCGCTGGAGCCCCCTGGCGGCGACTCCGGCGCCGCCCCTGGCGCGCTCCGCGCGCGAGGGAGGGTGGTCCAGCGCCGATCCGAGAAATCCGCGCGGACCTCCGAGCTTTTATGTTCATGTCATTGTCTGTTTCTCGAGATACGGTCAAGAACTTTCGCTCAGCGTGTGGCCAGGGGCTCGGAAATCCTCGGGACGTTGACGCTTTTGGGGACCCGGAAGCGGACAGCGTGTCGCGCCGAAGCGTGGTGGGCCAGGACCAGCAGAGCGACACGCTACCCATACGCTCCCGACCGTCGGCGGGGACCCGCTCAGGAAGGGGAGGGGTGTGGGTGGGCAAATATCGCGGGGGGGGAAGGGCGGGGGCAAATATCGCGCTGGAATCGGCGATGCATCGGCGAAAGACCGACGATGGGCCCCCGATGGCGAATCCGCACCTTCCTGGGCGAGGAGGAGGAGGAGGAGGAGGAGGAGGAAGAGGAGGAGGAGGAGGAGGAAGAGGAGAAAGAGGAGGAGGAGGAGGAGGAGGAGGAGGAGGAAGAGGAGGAGGAGGAGGAGGAGGAGGGAGGAAGAGGAGAAAGAGGAGAAAGAGGAGGAGGAGGAGGAGGAGGACCAAAGCCCCTGTCGGCGATGCATGGGCGATTGGGGGTCGATGCGCCCCGCCCCGAGCCGCTCCCCTCCCGAACGTTCTGCCCCTGGTCCTCCCACGCGAGCGGCATGACGAGGGAGTCGCCGGTGCCCTCCGAACAGGCCGAACCGTCGTGTGGGTCCGTCGGGCTGCGCGGCCGCGGCCAGTTCGCGCACAGGCTCTCGTGTGAATTCGGGCGTGTCCCCCTACGGGCGGATTTCGGGCGAAAGATAAGAAATAGTCGAAAAATGCTCCCAAAATGTTCAACAATAATAGGAAAATCGTCCCCAGACTATGTTTTGACTATTGGGGAATGTTCCTCCTGTAGAGGGACGTGCCCGACTCCACTCTCGTGCAGTCTCGGGATCACGTGGGGCAGGTCCGTGTGCACAATCTTGCTGCTGCGCAGCCGGTGCCGGAGGTACGCCCCGACCAGGCCGAAGCACCCGGCTCCCAGCTCGACGATGCTCTCGGCACGCCCCAGGATCCTTGGCGAACGAACAGCACACACCCATACCCATAGGGAAGTCGGAGGGAGAAGGACTGGCTATGGGTATGGGTGCGGGTTGTCGGACCCCCAGGGAGGCTCCCATTCGAGCGGGGATCCCTATCCGACAACACGCACCCATAGTTCATTCCGTCCCCCCTATGGGTATGGGTGCGTGTTGATCGTTCGTCAATCCTGGTGTCCACCCGGCGCAGGTAGTCCACCAACACCCGCGAGGCGCCCCACAGCACAGCGCCAGTCTCCCCGGGCGCCACGGCGCCGTCCGTCGTGGGCGTGGCGCCGCCACCGCCGCCGTCGCCTGCCTTCGCGAGCACGCGCAGCGAGATGCCTCTCTCCTCGTCCACGAGCCAGACATCCGCTACCTCCAGCTTGTCCGAAGGAGAGTGCGAGACCCTCAGGGGCGCTCCTGGCGCGTGGGCGTGCGGCGCGCTGTGCGCCGCGGGGCGGCGGCGCAGCAACACGGCCTTGTCGTCCATCATGGGCCAGCGTGGCAAAACCTCCTCCCGGGCGATGTCCCAGCCGGCGTCCAGTGCATCGAAGAAAGCGGCCGACCCGGTGCAGCCGCGCCACTCGCCCACGAACAGCACCCAGTCGCCAACGAACCTCCTCAGCGCGGCCTCTGCGACCGTGGAGGGCGGCGGCGGCGGGAAGGACAGGAAAAGGATGGGCACCACCAGCGTGCCAGGACCAGAGCAGCAATGCCTCCGCCACCAAGCCGCTGCCTTTGACACGAAGCAGACGGGTCCTGGGGGAAACGAGTCTTGGACCTGAGGGCCTTCCCCCAGGACCAGCTCTTCGTTCTGAGCGGTTTATTGATGGTCCCGGGATCCGTGGAGGGCCCCAGGAGGCCGAAGACGGTGGACAAAAACCATGTCTCCACTCCCGCTGGCTCCCTTGAGCCTCTTGCGGACTACTTCCGCCGGGACGGCGGTGCAGCTCGCAGATGGCACCAGGCGGTCAAGGCATGGGCGGCGTGCTGAAGGTATCGGCTTCCGTGCACATGCTCACACATTGCTCACGCGCTGTGGCCGGCGCAAAGCTTCTGGACTGGTCTGGACACTCCCCCAGGGCCCGTTTGCTTCAGGCCGCCGCCTCCTCGCCGTCATCGAGGACGTCCACTCGCTCCACCGGCTGCCACAGCAGCGGCACGATGCCCGGCGTGAGGACGGCGGCCTCCCCCGGCCCGAGCGCCGCAGCGCCGAGGCTGATGCCGCGCGGGTGCGGGCCCGCGCCGGCCGCCTGCGTGTCGCCGCCGCTCACGGCGTCTGCGAGCGCGACCTCCGCGCCCGCGGCGCGCAGCAGCAGCCCGTGCAGCCCCGTGCCCGCCATGGGGTCCACCGCCCTGGGCACCGCGCGGCCGCCCTCCCCCTCGACCGCGGCGCGCAGGAGGCGCTCCAGCGCCCCGCGCGGCAGCAGGGCCCAGGCGTACGTGGAGGAGATGGTGTCCTTCATCCTGAAGAGGGCCGCGGCGCGCGCCGCCCAGCGCTCGCCGCGGCCGCCGCCGTCGCTGGCTATGACGCCCCTGCCGCTCCACCGCTCCCGCAGGGCGTCCGCGTACAGCTCCGGGCTCGCGCACTGCAGGCCCGGGGCCGCCTCGGGCAGCTCCGCCACGGCCGCGCACAGCTCCTCGAACAGCTCGCACGCGGCGGCCTGTCATGGAGGCCTCCCGCCAGAGGGGGCCTGCGCATGGTGGGGTCGGAGGCTTGCGCCGAACCGCCGACGTGCCGCCGAGGCACCGCCGAGGCATCGGCGGCGCGTCGGCGCGGAGAGCTCGGGCTCCGCATCGAGCCGCCTCGCCGACGCACCGCCGCTGCGGCGCGATCCTCCGACGCCCTGCCACTCGGGCCCCCGCTGGGAGATCCAGAGGCCTCCAGGCCCTCCGGCGGCCCCGCGGGACCGGGCGAGCCCCTGCCGCCCTCGGGCCCCGCGGCGGCCGCGCCCTGCTGCTCGAGCCAGAGGTCCGCCAGCTGCAGCAGGGCCTCCACCGCCGCGCCGCAGCGCCCCAGGCCCAGGGCGCCGAGGCAGTGGTCCGCGCCGGAGAGGCCGCGCTCGCAGGCCACCAGAGTCCGGAACTGCTTGAGCAGCGCTCCGTTGCCTGCCCGGAGCGAGGCGCGGTACCGCTCGAACGCCGCCGACGAGGTGGCGAGGGCGGCCGCGGCGAGGGCCTCGGGGCGGACTGGCGCGGCCTCGGCCTGCCCCGCGGCGGCTGCGGCGTGCGCCGCGTCGGCCTCCCTCCGGGCTTCCTCCTCGGCGATCCATATAAACACCACACCGCATAAGAAGCATCCCGACAAGCGAAGCCCCTCCAGAATCGTGCACAGGGAAAGGATCGAAACGCTCAGGGCGCTCGGAGGATCGCGCGGCATCGCGGATACATCGCGGATGAATCGCCGATGCATCGCCGATGCATCGGCGATGTCATCGATGCACCGGCGCCGTCGGCATGGCGAGAATCGGGCTCCGCGTCGATCCGCATCGGCGATGTATCGGCGATGCGGCGCAATCCTCCGACCCCGTCTGCTCGGACCCCATCTGGAAGGCCTGGACCATCGGCGATCCATGGGCGAAAGAGGGTCGATGGCTCCCCCCCCGAGCCTGCCCGATCCCCCCCGTCCCCCGACGCTGCCGCCCCCGAGAGGAGGCCACTGCGCGGGGCTCAGCCCTCCTTCGACGCCAGCTGTGGGGATCAGAGTGGCTCTTCTCCTCCTCCTCCTCCTCCCTCGATTCCTCCTCCCTCGATTCCTCCTCCTCCCTCGATTCCTCCTCCTCCTCCTCCTCCTCCTCCTCCTCCTCCTCCTCCCTCGATTCCTCCTCCCCCCTCGATTCCTCCTCCTCGCCGGCGGCGAAGGGCTCAGCTCTCCTTCGACGCCAGCTGTGGGGATCAGAGTGGCTCTTCTCGGGGATCTTCGGACCCGGGTCAATCCAGACCCGGGTCAGCAGGAAACCAAAAAACTGCAATGCAGGAACAACAAAAAAAAATACCACGCAGGTCCTCGCAAACCTGGGTCAGCCGATATGCGCGGCCGCCTCGCGGCCCCTCGTTGACCTCCCGATCCTCCTCCCCTCGATTCCTCTCTCCTCCCCTCGATTCCTCCTCCTCCTCCTCCTCCCTCCTCCTCCTCCCTCTCCTCCCTCCTCCCCTCTCCTCCTCCTCCTCCTCCTCCTCCTCCTCCTCCTCCCTCCTCCCCCCTCGATTCCTCCTCCTCGCCGGCGGCGAAGGGCTCAGCTCTCCTTCGACGCCAGCTGTGGGGATCAGAGTGGCTCTTCTCGGGGATCTTCGGACCCGGGTCAATCCAGACCCGGGTCAGCAGGAAACCAAAAAACTGCAATGCAGGAACAACAAAAAAAAATACCACGCAGGTCCTCGCAAACCTGGGTCAGCCGATATGCGCGGCCGCCTCGCGGCCGCGAGCGGCTCGTTGACCTCCCGATCCTCCTCCATTGATTCCTCGATTCCTCCTCCTCCCTCGATTCCTCCTCCTCCTCCTCCCTCGATTCCTCGTCCTCCTCCCTCGATTCCTCCTCCTCCTCCTCCTCCTCCTCCTCCTCCTCCTCCTCCCTCGATTCCTCCTCCCTCGATTCCTCCTCCTCCCTCGATTCCTCCTCCTCCTCCTCCTCCTCCTCCTCCTCCTCCTCCTCCTCCCTCGATTCCTCCTCCCCCCTCGATTCCTCCTCCTCGCCGGCGGCGAAGGGCTCGAAGGCGTTCGCCCCGAGGCAGCGGGGCCGGGCCACCGCGAAGGCCAGGCGCGGGCGCTTGCCCGAGGGCGGGCGCACGGGCACCTCCAGCGGGGTGCCCCTCGGCACGGCCAGGGCGGGGCTCGCGGCCATCCCCGCGGGCACGCCCCGCGCGGCGGGGGGGGGGAGGGGGGGGCAGAGCAGGGCTGGAGGGCACAGCAGAGTAGGGCACTCTCCTCCTCCTCCTCCTCCTCCTCCTCCGCCCTCCTCCTCCTCTCCTCCTCCTCCTCCGCCTCCTCCTCCTCCTCCTCCTCCTCGTCCTCCTCCTCCTCCTCCTCCTCCTCCTCCTCCTCCTCCTCCTCCTCCTCCTCCTCCCCCATCGTTTTGCTCCTCCTCCTCCTCCTCCTCCTTCTCGCCCATGCTGCTGCCCCTAACTTGTGGCGGTTCGCAAGAAGGGGGGGGAGAGAGGAGCATGGGGAGGAAGAGGAGGGGCAGGGGTGATGGAGGATGGAGGAAGGGAGCACTGGCCACGCGGCGCCCAGGCTACGTGCACGGTGGAGGAGAGAAATTGCGGCTGGCGCCACATAGTCAAGCTGCATTTTAGGATGTTTCGTCAATGCCACTGCTCCTGCTAGAACTCTACGGGTGAGCGAAACAGGGGCATGGATAATAATCCAGCATCTGGAGGCCACAGTTAGAATCATGCACTACCCCACCTGGTGCGGCCAGAGTTGGAGGCAGCAGCGTGGGTATGGATCGAACTAGGAGGGTTCTCTTGAGAGAGCATGAATCCCCCAAAACAAAATCAACGACACATCGTAGCACTGCGCGCTGAAAGCTTCGGTCAACTAGTTTCTCCTGGCATTTCGCTTCACGAGGGAGTCTACACCCCCCACACCCCCTCTTCTAGCCCTCCCTAAAACACTCTTCTCTGAAATATGTCCTGGTAAGAGGACGAGGAGAAGGAGGAGGAGGAGACTCCGGAAAGACAAACGCCTCCTCAGCTCTGCGGGGGAAGCCTTCCAGAAACCCCTCCGAGGGGGTTCGGGAAGGGCTCCAGAAATAAAACTCTCTCCCACCCACTCCCGAAAACCTCTTCTGAGGGGGGTGACGCTGGAGGATAAACAATTGCAATCCCTCCTAACCCGCCAAAAAAACACTGAGGAGAGATTTTCGGTGAGCTCTGGAGAGAAGCCCAGCCCCCGAACCTATCCAAAAACCCTCCCTGAAGGGGGTTCTGAAAGAAAAAAGCACTTCACCCCCGCCCCCAAAAACAAAAAGGAGGGGGCTTCTAGGAGGGTTCCGGAGAGAACCACCCCCGAACCTCCAAAGCAACATATCCCCTGAGAGTAGGTTCTAAGCTCTAACCCCTCCTCATTCCTTCGGAAGCCCCCTCTGAGGCGGGATTCTGGGAGGGCTCTGGAGAGAATCCCTCGACCCCTCTGAACAATTGCCCGAGGGGGGGTCCTGGAAGGTAAACATCTCCCCCCATCACCTCCCCAAAAACCCTTCCTGAGGGGGGACTCTGGGAGGGCCCCAGAGAGGAAACCCTCCGTAACCTCCTCCCCCCCCCCCCAGAGAAGGGTTTCTGGAGAAATGAATGCTCTGCCCCCCGGCCCGCCACCCACCAGCCCTGAGAAGGGGGCTCTGGACGGGCTCTGGAGAGAAAATCTGTTCTGGCCCACCGGAAACCTATCCCAAGAGGGGTCCGAAGGAATAGTGCCCCCCGAGCCCCACCCAACAGAACTCTCTGAAGGGGGGATCTGGAGGGGTCCGGAGAGAAAACCTCCCTACCCCTCCAAGACTGTCCTCTCCTCCTGCGGGCGCGAAGTGTCAGCAACACAATGTTCTGTTACGCCGCGTTTGTCAATGCAGTGTCGAAGCCCTCCTTGTTGACACTCCACTGGACACAGGTCAGGGACAGCCTCCTTCTCATCCTCCCTCCTTTCCTTCCCCACCTCCCGCACAGCGCAGTGTCATCAGCGCAGCGGTTTTCGCGCATTCTTTTCTCACGCAGTGTCGAAACACTGCGTTGTTGACACTGCGCTGTGGAAGCAGCCCATGGTTCGCTTTACGTTCCATGTCCTGTTCCCCTCCTCCAGCATAACTCAGTGTCAACAACGTGGCGTTTTGGTACGCCATGTTTTTGTCGTGCCGCGTCGAGCCCCTGGTTGACACTGCGCTGTGGATTCAACTCAGGGTCAATCGCCTTCTCCTCCTGCATTTCACCTCCTCCTGCGCAGCGCAGTCGGCATCGCAGTTTTTGTTAAGCAGTGCTGTGGCGCAGTGTTGAAGCACTGCTTGGTTGACATTGCGCTGTGGAGTCAGTCTTATCATCCTCCATCCTTGCCCCTCCTCCTGCTCAGCGCAGTGTCAGCAGCGCAAAACTTGCACTGTTTCGCAATGTCGAGACATTGCCTTGCTGACACTGCTCTGTGGACACGAGCCATGGTCTGGAATCCTATGGAATGATTACTATCCTCATCCTCCCTTTCCCATCCTCCTGCGCAACGCAGTGTCAACGGCGCCGTGTTGTTTCACGCAGTCTTTTCCCACGCAGTGTCGAAGCGCTGCGTTGTTGACAATGCACTGTGGGCGCAGCTCGGGGTTCCCCTTCGTCTCCTCGTGCCTCTCCGCTGTTCCTGCACAACCCAATGTCAACAACGTAGTGGTTTCTTTACACCGTGTCTTGTTACGCCGCATCAGCGACGCAGTGTCGAAACACTGTGTTGTTGACGCTGCGCGATGGACGCAGCTCGGGGTAGGCATTCAGCTCCTCCTCCTCCTCCTCCTCCTCCTCCTCCTCTTCCTCCTCCTCCCCCTCCTTTTCCTCAGCCTGTTTCTCCTCCTCCTGGTGGTCCTCTCTTTCCTATGCCTTTTCCTCCTTCTCCCTTGCATCTGCCTTTTCCTCCTCCTCCTACCTTTTCTGTGCCTTTCCCCCCCTCCCTTCCCTCAACCCTTTCCTCTTCCCAGATTGCTTCAACATGTTCCCATTATTTCCTCGACATGTTCCTCCTCCTCCTTCCCTCCCTCCTCGCGTCAGCAGCGCGCCGTCAACAGGGCAGCGTCAACAGCTCAGCGTTAACAGCCAAGCGTCAACAACGCAATGTCAATAACGCAATGCCAACAACGTAATATCAACTACGCGATGTGTTTCCCGCAACGTTTCGACACTGCAAACAATACATTGCGTAACTTGTGATATAGCACCGTCAATGTGTTCAGCTCCGTGTTAAGAGTACCCTTGCCCCCTCGCAAAGCGCACATCACCATTGAGGTGCCCGCGGGCGGTATGATGCTCACTACCACTGTATACTACCATTGCCGCTGTCGCACTTAAAGGCAAAGAGGTACTCACGTGCATTGTGGCGTCCAAAGATTGCCGATCCGTTTCAGTGCAGTCTGTGATGCACACACGACATTACACCGGAAGCAACAAAACACACACTTCGCATCCCAAACAAGCGGGCGGCGGGGAGAATCACGAACAGCAGTAGCGGGCGTTCCCAGAAGGCTGGTGGCGGGACAGTCGAGCTCATATCAGTCAGTTCGAGCTCCCAAATACGCAGAAGGCATCTACACACCACCACCGTGCCAGGCCAGGGCCATCCTGGGCCCTAGGATGGTGTATACGCCCTCCTGGCCGAGCCAGGAGGGTCTATACACCATCCTACGGTCCACGATGGCCCTGGTCTGGCACGGTGGTGGTGTAAAGATGCTTCCGTCGGACCAAAGCAGAAGCTGGCGGCGGAACTTCTTCGAAGCAGCCCCGGCGTATCCTGGCGGGCTGCGCTTCGGAACCGGGCGCCCCGCGAGCGCGCCCAGCGCCCGAAGGCGCCCCCAAGCGCACGCCTGCCCAGAGATCCGACGTCGTGAATTTTTCAATACGGGCCCCCCGGAGGTCTCGACCCGTTCCCCGGGACCGGTTTTTCATCCTGAGTCGTTTTTTGACGGTCCCGGGGCCCAGCGAGGGCCCCTTGAGGCCGAAAATTGTGAAAAACCTTCGTCTTGATTTTTTCAATACGTTGGATCTCTGGGTGCAAGGCTCCCCCCGCGCCGGCTGGCGCTGCCGGGCGCTCGCAGGCGCTCCCGGGCGCTCCCCCCCGCAGGCACTCGCAGGTGCTCGCCAACAGGCGCGCGCCGAGGCGCTCCCAGGCGCTCTCGCAGGCGCTCGCAGGGCGCCCCTAACAGCGCTACTGAGGGGCCTGTTTGCCACCACCCTCACCATGAGTTGGAGGAGGAGGAGGAGGAGGAGGAGGAGGAGGAGGAGGAAGAGGAGGACCCCCTTCCCCTCCAATGTTTGGTTGTGGTGGTGGACAACACACCCATCCGCTCCAAGGCCTCCCACGCCACGAAGCCTTGCTGAAAACGATGGGTCTTCGTCCCGAGCTTCCGAGAAGGCCCGTGCAGGCAACCAAGCGCTCTCGGGCGCCCCCTGGAACACTCGCAAGCGCCCGCGAGCGCGCGGGCGCTTCTAGGCGCCGGAGCTTGCCAACCCGTGTGGAAGAACAAGCGCGGGGAACAACCAACAAAATGGCGGCGGGCTCGCCGGCCAAAATCAGTTCAAACTGCCGGCGGCGGGGGAGGGGGGAGCCCAGCCAGTGCTGCAGTACGCACTGCGACGCAGACTTGACCCGCTCTCTGGCACCGAGGCGCTTGACTGCGATTGTCTTTGACACCGTGATGGCGCCGTGATGTCATTTGTTGACGGGGTGCTCGCAGTCATCGTGACGCGCACTGTTGCTGGCACTTCTTCCCAGCACAGTCGTAGTTATCCTGCTGCTGCTCCTCCTCCTTCTCCAACTCCCCTCACTGATGAGCGGCTCGGGGGGATCTCCTTGCAGATGCGGCGAAGCTCGTCAGCCTCGGCGATCTCCCGCTTGCGGTGCTCGAGGGCCTTCCCCCCCCCCATGGGTGAAGGCTGACAGGAACCAGGGAGCGGAGAGGAGAAGGAGACGGAGGAGAAGCAGCAGCGAGATAGAGACGCGGAGCGGGCACCCCTGGGCGAGACAGGAGACGACCACGAGCTTACCTTCTCTTCACTCGACGACGGTGAACCCAATGGGAGCTGGCGGGCAGGAAAGCGGCAGCGTGTAGCGTTTGCGCCGCTAGGGTTTGGGTGCATGTAGCGCGTGCACAGATACAGTTTTAGGGGCGTGTAGCGCTTGCGTCTCGAAGGTTTGCGTGCGTGCAGTGCTTGTGGATACGGGGTAGGTGTGCGAGTAGCGCTTGTCTCTCAGGTCTGAAAGTGTGTGTGTGTTTGTGTGCAATGCTCGTTTCTGGAATTTCAATACGTGACGTCTGTCTTTGTCCAGGGTGCAAGTGCGCACTGCATGAGGGCACTGTGCATATAGCCAGGGTGCAGATAGCCACGAGACGGTTACGTCTCACACTGTAGCAACTTTGTGAGACATCTGGATCCTCGCCATGGAAAGGGATGAAGCACGATGTCGTTACGTCTCAAGCCGTAGCAGAATTGTGAAACATTATCTCGATCCTCGCCGACAAAAGGACGAAGCACGAGGTCATTCAGTCTCGCACTGTAGCAGAATTGTGAAACAGCTACTCGGTCCTCGATGAGAAGAAATTCGCCTGGAGGTCGATATGACTCACACTGTAACACAAGTCCACCAGCCTTCTGAGCGTAAGTGGTTTAACGAACTTGTGTAATCTCTCTGCTAAAATCCCGCCTTGCCCTGCTCGGTGGAAGAGTGTCTCACTGTTCGCAATTACTATACACCCCCTCCCCCAGGCGACTGGCAGCCAACCAGGAACAATGCCGACCCCGTGACCCCCACCCCCAACCATCCCGGTCAAACAACTATGCAAACTACACTCTGCCTCCAAATTCGGAGCATGCGCAACCAACCCGATGCGGCTCCCCCACCATCCCTGTCAAAAACAATACAAGATGCACTTTGAGGCAAAGCCTTGAGTCATGTTACTGAGACCCGCGAGCACTTTGTATTGTTTTTTGACAGGGACGGTGGGGGTGTGAGCATGTTGCCTGCTGTGCGCAGGGCAACCATCCCTGTCAAAAAACTATACAGAATGCACTGTGCGGCTAAATCTGGATCATGTGCGGCCACCCCGCGATCAATGTCAAGCGGTTTTTGGCAGGGACGGCGGGGGTGGTGGCGTGTGGCCTGCTGTGCGCAGGCCCACCAGACACAATGATGGGCACTGGTTTTGGACAAGAATGGTGGGGGCTGACATGTTTCCCGATGTGTGCTGTTATGTGCGCAGCTGCACCTGACACACTCTGCACGTGCCCCGGACGTGACGCACCTGGCCGGGTTGGAGTATGCGGCACACCTGGCGCATGTGGCGCACCTGGTCCAGGCGTGCCTGGCACGCTCGGGCCCCAGGGGTGCCTGGCGCGCGTGGCGCGCCTGGCACGCGTGGCGCACCTTGCCCCAGCGTCGCGCGCATGGGATCGGTTTGGGTTCGGTGCCTTGACCCCTCCCTCCACCCCCTCCTGTAGGCCTGGAAGGGGGAGGGGGGCGAGGTGTCAGAGGGTGCGTTTGGTACAAGATGGCTCCAATAGGGCCTCTGCGAATCCAAGATGGCCTCCAAGATGGGTCAAGATACCTCAAGGTGGCTCAAGATAGCCCCGGACGAACATCCAACAGGCCTCAAGATGACCCCACTACGGTTTCCAGTATACGCCACGCCCTCCGAGGACCCACTCCCCAAGAGGCCAAAAAATGGCCCCGAAACCTAAGGACTTACCAATGCTGTGTTGCATTCTCGTTATTTCGCGTCCGATGGGCTTCTGATGCCTCAAGATGGCCCCAAGGCGGCCAAGAGAGAGGCCCAAGAGGGCCCCAAGAGCACCCAACAGCGCTCATAGAGCGGCCAACGACGGCCCCAAGACGATTTTTGTTTGCCTCCGAGGGGGGGAACATAATTAATACCCCCCTGAGCCAGAGGACCCAAGAGGCCTCCCAGACCCCTCCAATGAGCACAAAGAGGGCCCCAAGACCTCCAAAACGCCACCTCCTCCTCCTCCTCCTCCTCCTCCTCCACCTCCTCCTCCTCATTCTCATGATCCTCCTCCTTATCCTTCCCCTTCCTCGCCCCTCGTCCTTCTCTCCTCTGCTCCCATTGACGGTCCTGCTGCTTCTGGTCCTCATCCACTCCCTGACCTTGGCCGTCACACAATGCCTTGTCCACAATATAAGGACGAGGCCTTGGGCAGGATGCCGATGGGCGGGAACAAGTTGGGCGCACATCTCACTACATGCAGTAAAACATGCCAGGGTCACACGGGATGCAGGGCACCCACCCAGAATTGGCGGCGAGCAGGGACTGAAGCCGCCCTTGCGCTATCATTGGTGCGCAATAGGTGTTCCTCGACATTGCACTCCCCGTCCAGCTTCACTCCCCTGGCCCCTTGGAAACATGCGTTGCGATTGAAAGTGAGGATGATCATCACGAGAACCAAAAAAACAGCAGGCAGAAAAACAGCAGGAGGACACACTCAGAGGCATCCTCAAACCCTGTCCAGCTCCCCCTCCCACTGTGGACCCGGAGGGGGCAATATTCAAAATTGACGACGTCACTCTGTGGCACCGCGGTGTCTGCAAGCCACCCTCCCTCCGGCCAGAGTGTCTCTGTCTGGCACGGCAAGGCGCATGGCGTTCTCGACGAAGATGCCCGTCAACACGTTCAAGACCTGAGAGAGAAGTTAACATGGAACGCCCTGGCGTGTGGGATATATCCAAACTTAAGATGTTAGTCTACACTCCTGTTGCCAAAACGCCGTCTTCTAGAAGAAGGTAGGGAGGTAGCATCAGTAAGCATGTCTTCCTTTCCACTAGCCAATACCGTAATGCCTAAAGAGCAAAGAGGCCAGAAGCATTCGAGTCCGCTCCTCTGGGGTACCAGCAAGAGCGTAAGTAACTCATCCCGATTTCGCTGTACACCTAGAAGCAGATGTCCAGCAACTGTCGGGAAGCATGTAGCGAGCTCCGATGTTGGATCTCGCATGGTGCCACCTCGGACATTCAGCCCTGACATGGCGAAACGACGGGGTAGTTGCACCGCAGTGTTTGCATGCGAACCCAGTTCGTCTCCGAGTCTCGCTGGTGACGGCACCAGAGCGAAAGATCGAGAGAAGCGTCTTGTCCGTGTCGCTGAGTGTACCCACCCAGCGCTTATTGGCCTTGGCCGAGCAGATCTCGACGTCGACGTCGGAGATGTCCTCCGCGTCGTGCCGCGTAGGAACCACTGCTTGTAGGCAACGGATGCGTGCGATAACTCGCAGGACGTGCAGAGCACCGGAGGACCCCGACCAGAAGCGCCAGTAGTCGTCCACGTGCTCCCCCACCGATTTCAGCACACGGTGATCGTCGGTGGGATTGACTTCCAATTGAGCTCCTTGCGTAGGAGAGAAACTTCGGTAGGTGAGACCCAGAGCAGTTGCATGAGTAGCGATAGAATGCTAAAACAAAACATACCATTTCAGCTTAGGATCTACAATGTTCTTGAAAGCGAATCTAGCAGCATAATACACTGGATGAAGTAATACATTTTGGGCGCACCACCTCCCATGGCACCACCAGGTGCAACTGGTGTGCCAGACGGCTCGCGCCAGGGTCCTGGCGCATTTGACGGGCGGCGGGATGACCAGTGGGCTCGCCCAGAGCCACAGAGGACGGATGTAGGCGAAGGCGAGCTTGAGGCGAACCTGGTTGCTGCCAGGGATGGAGGCCAACACAGCGATGGAGGTCTCCAGCTTTGCCCACCCTTGGCGTGGAATGATGCCGAAGCTGGAGTCGGTCGGTGTTGCGAGCGCTCCGAGGTGCTCGATGCGTCGTGGAACGACGTCTTAGTCGGACCGGTGTTGTCGTTTGCCGATGTTTTCCACAAAGCCCACTCGTCGGTCGAAGCTCTGAGCATCTGCAATGTCGGTGGCCAGCGCGCCCGGCGAGGTGGAGACAATCGCGCGATCGCCCATGAAGGCGCGGCCAGAGGATAGGGGCTGCCAAGGGGCGAGGCAAGCCACCATCGTGGCTGGGGCCATGGCGCCCCCGCGCGGGAGGCCCCGCTGTGGGTGGATCGGTGGCGCCGTCATGCCCACGAGGGAGCAGTTGCGGGAGCCCGGCCACGCGGCGCGGCAGGTGTAGACCACGAGGTCTGGCAGGCCGCTCTGGATGAGGCTTTCTTGGGCTAGCTCGTGACCGATGTTGTTGAAGGGGCCCTGGGACACACAAATAAATACACACAAATAAACAGTTTCCCCATATTTTCCTATATCTTCGGGGGTTTTGTCTTCCCCGCCACTTCCCATATTTTCCCATATTTTCTGGGGAGTCGACGATTAATTGTGCCTGTGTGTTTCTTTCCCTCCTGAGTTGTCGAAGGCCCGTGACAGGTCCATTTCCACTCCGTCGGAGGAGTCCGCGCAGTCGGATAGCCAGGCGGCTATGGCGTGGGTGGCGCTGGCACCGGAGCGGCGGGCGCGCTGCTTGTCTGGCGGCTCAGGCACGGCTTGGGACAGGGACCTGAGCCAGACTCTGAGGAAAACCGAGCCGACCGAGATCGGCCGGGCGTCGCTTTCCCCCTCGGGCACCCCTGCTGCCCTCTAGGGGGAGACCCTTCATGGGAGGTCGGGCGAGAGGTGGCCCTTGGCTTGGGCAGCTGCCGTGGGCGCGGCAGTCCAGAGGTCGAACAGCTCGCGGACGATGGCCGGGAACCAGTGGGCCAGAGCGCGGAGCTCCTTACAGCTCCAGCCGTCAAGCCCAAGGCAACCCTTGGCGCGTTGGATGGCTTCCCGGAACTGGCCCCAGGAGGGTGTCCAGTCGGAGGCCTTGTCGGATTTCGGGAAGACAGTGTCCGCCTCATAGGTCTTCCAGCGTTGGTGGTGCGAGTCGCCGTCGTAGTTGTCGGGGCACCATTGGTCATGCCATTGCCGGCGCATGTCGTGGACGTTCATGGCGGGCGTCGGCGGCGTGGCCTTGAACATGGGAGTCGTATAGGACCAGAGGTCGTTGCTCCAGGTGGCGAATCTCTGTCGCCGTTGGCGGTTAGCCCCGTCCTGGAGACGGGCTTGCTCCGCCGAGGTCGCCTGGTAGATCCAGTGGAGGGCGTCGGAGTAGCATGGGGTGCCGCAGGCTTGCGCGTTGAGGACGCCGTCGAGGGCCGCTTGGGCTACCGAACGGTGGTGCCTCGGCGCGAGGTAGTCGTCGCTTCGGCCTCCCTGGCGCAGGTGTTCTGCGAGGGCCCTGTGGAGGCGTTGCAGGCGTAGGAGGGCTATCGACTGGTCCAGTCGGTGCGCCGGTGAGTGCAAGGTGCGTCGAGTCGTGGGCTTGGAGCCCTTGGGCCGTTCGGCCAGTTGGTCGAGCTGCATGCAGCCACGGTCGACTGCCACTAGCATCGCCTGTTCGGCGCGTAGGTGCCAGTAGTCCCATCGGTCCGTGAGCGGCGGGTTGCTGTCGTCGTCGTCGGAAATCAGGGGAGCATGAAATTCCAAATCAATCAGTTCCTGCATAAGAGCTCTCTCTTCGGGAGGAGCGTCGCGGGCTGGGGCGTAGGTGGCGGTCTGTCGGAGGCGGTGGGTGGTTTGTTCCGTGTACGGGACGTTGAGCGTGTAGCTGACGAGGCCGTGGTGCGGAATGCCAGCCAAGAGCGTGGTGTTGGTATGCAGCGGTGGCCTGGCGTCGGGGCTTCCCCAGAACAGGGCGCGCGTCGGGCAGGTATTCACCGTGGTCGTGGTTGATGGTGAGCCGTCGGCGGCGGTGTCGAGGCGCCAGCCGTGTCCGATGACCCCTGCGTAGGTGGGGCGCCAGTTCAAGTCCCCAGCGATGAAGATAGGGTGGCCGAGGTGGCCGAGCGTGCGAAAGAAGGTGAAACTGCGGTGGAACCAGTCGCGGTCGAGCTCGGCGGGGCCGTAGGTCGAGAGGACAGTAGCGCGCGCCGCGCGAATACCCACCATCCCGTGCCTGGGCATCGTGTCCCGGACAACGTGGACACGGCCCAGTGAGCGTCGCCATAGTATGGCGCACCCCCCATGGCGCACTGCGGCGGCGGCGCCCCTGGTGGCAGGGGGGGGGGGGGGGGGTCGGAGTAGGCGATGCTCCAACTGAGGCTCGTGGCGAGGCGGAGGGCCCACCTGGGGCGAAGCTCCCGCTGGCGGATCTCCTGCAAGCACACGATGCCAGCTGCCATCGCGTCTCGGGAGGACAGGATGGTGGTCCGGCGGGCCTTGGCGAGGCTAGTGACGTTGATCGTGCGTGCTTGGAGTTGCATGGGGTCGGGCGTGGTGTCCGATTCCATGGGTTGGTCGGCGTCGCCACCAGCGTCGTCGCCGCCGGCGGGGTCGTGCCGCGGTCGTTTGGCCCGCGGGCCGTCGTGCATGGCATGGGAACTCCCAGTCCCAGAGGGGACATGCAGTGGGGACCTCGCCGAAATTGACGAGGGCGCAATAAAGTTGGAAGAAGCACCATCATTCCCAGAAAAAGGCTGTTTCACCATCCTCTGGAGAAAACTGCGTCCGCAGCCGCTTACCATGTGGATCATCAGCGGTGAATTGCGAGGGCCGCCGTTGAGGCGTGAGCGTCTGCTGAGAATTCTGATGCGCACCTGAAGCATTGAGTCGAATTCGTTCCGGTGCCGTGGGCGTGCACGTCGGAGAGGTAGATGCGAGCCTGGATGCCGGCCCCCGAGGGGTCTTGCCTCCCCCCGGGAGCGGGCCCCGTCAGCTGCTGGAGGCAGCGGCCGGCAGGCCGTCGGCGAGCGCCTCGGCGCGGCTCGACTGCCTCCCCTGTCTGGCGGGGCATCCTGGTGATGTAGTCTGGCGGCCGCAGAGCTGGCACTGCTTCTCGTAGTAGCCGGGTTCTGCTTCCCGTTCGGCCGCGCGTCTGCGCGACTTCCAGTGGGCTTCCTTGAGGAAGCTGTCGGCCCTGGCCTGCCCGAGGAGGGTGCGGAGAGCTGCTCGTTGGGTCATGCCGTCAGGGCGCTTCTTGCACGCCGTCTTCTTGAAGCAGGCGAGCGGGAGGCTCCTGACGCAGCGAGAACAGGTGTACTTGGCGGTCTTCATGCGTGAGAGCTGGGTCGTGCACGCGGAGGCCTCGACGGGGTCGCAGATGACGCCCCGGGCCTGCTGGGCCAGCTCCGTCTTCCAAGTGGTAGATCGTCGCCAAGCTGCGACGCGATTTCGTCGATTCATGGCGTCGGTCGCAGAGCCTCCGACCCCCAAGCGAGCGCGTCGAGCTTCCATAGGTTCCCTGGGAAGGTCCTCTCCTTGGCAGTAGCGCCAATGGACACGGGCCTCGTTGCGTATCTGGTTGACCGTCTGGTTCAGGATGTTGGGCTTCCAGCCACATTCGCAGTGCCAGTAGGTGTAGGCGTCGTAGCGGGGGCGCGTGGATGCCACCGGTGGGGTCGCGGCGTCGTCGGGGTCGCCCGCGATGCTGAGGGGTCGTCGCATGTCGGCGGCGCCCGCCTGGGAGGGGGCCTGAGACGGCGTTGGTAGGCTCAGGATGCTGCGCGCCCCTCGGCTTGAGAGGCGTCTTGGCTGCTGAGTCCGAGTAGTACTTGGTGAGGTCACCGATGGGCTCTACAAGCTGAGAAAGCTGCGGAGAACACGTGATGACGCTGACTTGGCCTTCCCCCCGCCGGTGAAGCGGCGGGGGCGTGGACGAGAGGACTTCTTCCACTCTCCTTCTGTGGATGGCGGCAGGGGGGTCGCATTCGCGAGGAGCTGGCAGTGGCCGTCGACGAGCGTGAGCCATGCCGCGCGCGTTGTCGTGATCGACGTAGGTGCTGCGAACAGTGCCCAGCCTGGCGCAGTCTTCTTCCAGACGGCGAAATTCGTCTTGAGGACCTTGGCTGCCGTTTCCATTGCCTTGGAAGTGGCCCATGCCCCGGCGGCCCCTTGGGCCGCGGCCTCGGGGTGTTTCTGCTTTCGGAGCTCGGCCGCCACCGCCTGTCGCATCTGCGCCTGGAGTCGGCCACCGGGGGCGAGGTCGGCGTCGGCGAGCGGCTTGGCGTCAGCGTTGGACGTGTGCTTGAAGAAGCCAGCGCAGCAGTGGAAGCAGTCTCCTTTGCCGCCGCACTCCTCGGCCGTGAAGTAGGGCTCCCATGGGCATGGGGCAGGGGCCGCAGGGGCCGCAGCAGCTGCTGCTCGTCCTGTGGCCACCTTCTTGCGTTGGTCCTGCTCGTTAGAGCCGTCGTTGTTGGTCATTTCCTCGTCCTCCTGCTCTTCCGGCGCCGCCGGTGGGGGGGGAGGTGCTTGTGTGGGCGGCCTGGCTGGGCTAGGGGTGCCCCCGGCCGTCGTCGGAGCTGTCGTAGGCGCGGGCCTTGCTTGTCCGCGTCGGGGTGGCGCGAGGCTGACCTGGGCCCCCGAGGAGAAGGAATTCACCTGGTCGCTGGCAATGGCGGCCAGGTCGCCGCGAAGAAACCATCGGCAAGCCCCAGCGCGGACTCTGTGGGAGACGTTCTTGCAGCCTCGGCGCGTGGCCCATTAGCTCGCCTCCTCCTCCCGTGGCCAGGCAGGGTTGGTGCGCTGCAAGAGCCAGCGATATTGGATGTCGGCCGCCACGACGCCCTCCGCGAGGATGCCGAGCGACGAATTGTCCGAAGGGCGGTATACCATGCGTCCGGCGGCGGCCGCGGTGGCCGCCAGGACGCGCTTGTAGTAGGCGGCGTTGGTCTCGTCCTCCCGCAGCTTGTGCCAGACGGGCATGAGCTTGCTGCCCTGCGTGTTCAGGAAGACTCCCGGAGGGAGCGGGAACTTGAGGAAATCGTCGACTGCGGCTGCGCACGCGACAACGATGGCCGTGACCTCCGCGTCGTAGGCGACCGCGCCTTTGGTCTTGAGGACCTGCTTGGCGAGGGTGGGGTTGAAGATGAAGGAGGCGACCGAGACGGGTTTCTCCGCAGCCTGGACGAAGAGCACGTCCTCGGCGAATTTTTTCGTGATGGTGAGCCGCATGGAGGCTGCGGTGATATCCTGCACCTTGGGATCCCCAGCGTCATCGATGACTCCGCGCGCAAAGCCTGAGCGTCGTGGCGCCCGGGCTCCCAGGTAGATCTGAGCGGCTGCCAGATCGGGAGCGGCCAAGAGGGGGGTGTCCAAGAGGGGGGGGTGCAAATCATGACCGGCGGCATGTGCGCGGCCCAGCGGGGGGGCCAGGGACGTAATGAAATAAGAAGAGGCGCCATGAGATCAGAGGAAAAATCATGGCCCCCGCCATGATATCATATGACATCCACCCCCCCCTAGTCATCACCCCCCTCTTTTCCGCCCCCGAAGATCTGAGCGGCTGCCAGAACGGCACCTCCCTGTGGCCCATCCACCGGGACGTCGGCTTCTGTCCAGCCCGGTTCGTGAGATTTCTCCTGGTACAGTTAACGAAGGTGCCACACGGCTCGGCGAGGCCCGCCGCCCTGAACCACTCCATCGCGGCATTCAGCAATAACTACAACAGAATTAAATATAACCACTATAATAAAAAATAATGAATAAAAACAATAACAATAACAATAGCAGTAAATATAATAACAAAAATCACACTCGCCCATTGTAGTCCCTGGTTCCCATACAAGATACTGCCGGTGGCTTGGTCGGATCATACGTGCGATCCTTGATGGTATTGGCTGGCCAGACTGGCGCTGTACTGGGCACCAGCTTCTGGCAGCGCTGTGTGGGCTGAGGCGTCGGAGTCAGTGGACTGGCGCCAGCTGTGGTGGTATTAGTCGAAGGAGGAGGGTTGCCGATCAGCGAACGCAGCGTGTCCGTCACTTCCTTCGCCGTGGGAGTGTAGCCCTGTCGGTCCACCTTCCTGATGAGGCGGCGCAGCTTCGTCAACACTTTGGGCTCCCTGCGTTGACGTCTAGTTGCAGTCGTAGGTTCAGGCTTCCCCCTCGAACCTGGGCTGCCAGGTCGCGAACTGAAGCCTGCACTTGACATGGAACACCCTGGCGTGTGGGATAGATCCAAACTTAAAGATGTGAGTCTACACTCATATTGCCAAAACGCCGTCTTCTAGAAGAAAGTAACGGGGTAGCATCAGTAAGCATGTCGTTTTTTTCACTAGCCAATATCGTAATGCCTAAAGAGCAAGAGGCCAGAAGCATTCGAGTCCGCTCCTCTGGGGTACCATACGTTCAAGACTTGAGGATGATGGTGAGTGGAGTAGCCGTGACGTGGATTTGCCCCACACTTCAAACTCAACTATGTTTAGCGCTTGGAAACAGTTCTGTCTGAAGAATCCGAACTCTCAGCTCGCAAGCCGCAACTATCATCTCAGAACGTTGCCGTTGGTTCTGCGAGATATCGAAGGTGATCCAACCCGACTTCGCAGTGACTCGTGGGCCCGAAGTCCAAAAATTTGCGGGTAGACCGCGCCGTGCAGCAATTTTGGAACGTGGAATGGCCCACTCGGTGGAGACTTATGCACAGATGTGTATACATATACGATGTAGAACAGCACCATGACTTAAGACATATATGCTAAAATTAACGTCCTGTCATGTGCGAAAACGTGCTATTGGTGATCACGAACTCTCTTGGTGAAAACGTTCAAGACCTGATGATTACAACATAACATAAGAGCAACACCCTGAGCTTGTAGTGTATGCCACATGCAGGAAAAACTGAAAGTGGTGGTAGAGATGAAGAACAACACGCTAATCATGGAGTCGAAACTCAGACATATCGGACATCATGAGGTTAACCATGAGCATGAGGAGCAGGACCTGCAATCCTAGGAGAGCTGGGTACCTTCATCCTGCAGACGGTATTGAATACGCCTACACGTATGGTGCGCGTGCGTTCTGGGTGGCACTCGCACCTGCGAAGCACTTGCACGTTCAAGGCCTTCTGATGGCTGCGAGTGGAAAGCGCTGACCCTGGAGTAGGGTAGGACGACCCGTTCCAAGCCACACTGCGCAACAAGAGGGACAGACATTCCTGCACGCAGGATGGATGCCAAAAAAGTGGATGGAAGGGCGGGGGGGATTGGAAAGACGAGGGGACAGACAGGGATGAGGAGGGATGGACGTGGGCGAGCCAATGCGAGTGAAAGAGAGGTCGGGTCAAACAAAGGGTAAAGGACTTGGGGCAAACTGGTTGGGATTGGTTGGATTGGGCCAGGTGGAATCAGGAAGGGCAAGAGAAGGTAAGATAGGTCGGAACACATGCCTTCTGACTTTCAAGATGCGGCCCCTCCATCTTCAAGTTTCCCCCCCCCCAGAATACGTGCCCCTCTCATAACAAAACATCTCTCACAGGCTCATCGTCCGCCACTTCCTCCTCGTCATCATTATGCTGCTACGTCTTCTCCTCCTCCTCCCACGCCTCCTGCTCCTCCTCCCCTTCCTCGTCCTCCTCCTCATCATTGTCCTCCTCTTCCCTTTTGCCGGTATTTCTGGGATGGGAGGTACTCGCAATGGTTTTGAAAAACATGCGAAAACTCTCTTTTGTCCCTTCCCACAGCCTACACACTGGGTCTTCCAATCGACCAGCCTCGACGGCTACCGAATCATTCCTCAGGGAGCTCTCAGCAAACTGATCCTGAGTGGCCTCATCGTCTGCCGCTGTCGATGCTGCTCCAGCCTTTGTCCTATCCTTCCCTCTATTCCCCGTCTGTCCCCACCATTCTCCACACGCTCCTCTCCCTATGAATAACTCATCCCTGTCGCGCTCCGAGGCTGGTCGGAAGGGCGTGTCGGGCGTTTCGCCTGAGAGTTCCTGACCATGTGTGAGCCTGAAGCTTAGAAACTGGCAACAGTTTCACAGATAGGGCGGGTCGCTTCCAAAATGTGGCTCTCGGCGTAGCGCAACGAACAGTCGTTCAACAAGCTGCAAGAGTTTCGCGGATTGAGGACAGGTGGTTTTCGAAACGTAGACGTGCCGTGCGCATTCCTTTTTAACACATTGCAAGGGTATCACGGATTGAAGGTGCGTGGTTATCAAAATGGCTCTCGCCTTAGCGCCACGCATACTCGTCTTAAACAGTTGCGAGGGTTCCACGGATTGAAGGCAGGTGGTTTTCCAAATGTGGCTCTCGCGCATGCGCCGCGCACATTCTTTTCAACAACTGGCAAGGGCTCCACGGATTGAGGGCGACTGGGTTTTAACATGTGGCCTTCGCCTTAGCGCCGCGCACATTCGTGTTAGCACTTGGCATGTGTTTCACGGACTGATGTCGGTTCATGTTCAAAATGTGGCTCTCGCCATGGCGCCGCGCACATTCGTTTAGCAAGTGCAAGAGTTTGGCCGATTCCAATAATTTACCGTCCAAAGGGGTGTAGTCGAGCGATTCGGGATTGTCAGGGCGCAACAGTTACGTCGATTCGCGGTGTTGAAGTCTCAGGAATGGTGTTCTTGCACGGTTCAGGATCGTCAGTACGCAACAGTCAGGGTGTGTTGAAGTTCTAGGATCTGTGTTTTGGCACGCTTCAGGCTTTTCACACGGTTGTCTCCCAACGAGGCACTTGCTTCAGTGGAAGTGAATCCTTGCATGGGGCCTATGAAGAGGGAGCTTAGGGGACGGTGTATCCCAACATCTTTGATACGTCGTCGCTTTGCACTGGACTTCCTCCTCCTCCTCCTCCTCCTTCGCATCGGTCTCTCCGTTCATCCTTCTCCTATCCCCCCTCCTCCTCGCGTGGCATATCTACCAGCCACCTCGCGCCATTCTCCTTCTCCGTGGCCTCGATTTCGAAAGCCAGCCATCCGATTCCCGCCCCCACGACCCAAGGGCGCCTTCCCAGCAGCGGCCCGCCCCCACCTGCAAGCACTGCCCAGGCCATTCTGACGAGTCGGTCAGCCAGCATTATCCTCCTCCTCCTCCTCCTCCTCCTCCTCCTCCTCCTCCTCCTCGTTCTCCTCCTCACTTCTCTTCCTCCCCCTCCTCCTCCTCCTCCGCCTCCTCCTCCTCCTCCTCGCCACTGTCCTCCTCGTTCTCCACCTCACTTCTCTTCCTCCTCCCCCTCCTCCTCCTCCGCCTCATCTTCTTCCTCCTCCTCTTCCTCCTCCTCCTCAGCATCATCACCATCACCATCATCATCATCAGCATCATCATCAGCATCATCATCTCCATCACCATCTCCATCTCCATCATCATCATCATCAGCAGCAGCATCATCATCATCACCATCATCACCGCCATCATCATCATCCTCCTCATCCTCCTCATCATCATCATCATCATCATCATCATCATCATCATCATCATCATCATGATCATCATCATCATCATCATCATCATCATCATCAGCAGCATCATCAGCAGTCAACGGGTGAGGATGTCCACCCCGCACCCCAGAGGAAACTGGCCCCCTGAAGGGGAAGACCAAATTAGCGAGATCGAAAGCAGGACGGAGAGCGCCGACCTACCGCAGCAGGAGGGGGAGGAAGCCGATGGAGGGATGGGCCAGACACGCTCAACGACTGCAGCAGGAGAGGGGGGAGGAGAGTGGGAGCGGGGGGAGGAGAAGGAGAGTGGCGAGCAAAGTCAAGGCGGTGGGAGGAGGGAGGGAGGGATGAAGGGAGGGAGGAAACGGTCCGCCTTGTTCCTTTTCCTCCCTCCTCCTTCTCCTCCTCCTCCTCCTCCTTCTCCTCCGTCTTGTCCTCCTCGATCTCCACCTCAGTTCTCTTCTTCCTCCTCCTCCTCCTCCGCCTCCTCCTCCTCCTCCTCCGTTCCTATCCCCCTCTCTGCTCCCTCCTCACTCCCACCCTCTCTCCCTTCCCCCGACCTCCTCCTCATCATTCCTTCTCCTCCCTTCCTCCCTCCTCCTCCCTTACGGCCAGGCGGCCGCTGGCCGCACCGGAACGGCAAGATCAATCCGCATCGGATCGGGGAACCGGACCAGCATCAATCAGCATCAGCCAGCATCGGATCTGGTCAGGTCGGAATGCACATCGAATCGAAACAGATCGGCATGAAGTCGGAGCCGAATCGGATCGGCCGCTTGAAAATACTAAACCAAACCGTGAGAACATCGTGCCGCGTCGGGTCGTCAAAGTATTGGAATCGAACGGGGCCGGGCTGGCCAAAACCGACATCGTATCGGATCGAACGGATCGAAACTGGCCTCATGTGGTCATCTGCCGTCCTCCCGCCTCCTCCAGCGGCCACCTCCAGCCGTCCACTCCTACCCCCCTCTCAGAATGTTGCACGCTGGCCTCCTTCTAGTCCTCCTCCTCGTCCTCCTCCTCCTCCTCCTCGTCCTCGTCCTCCTCCTCGTCCTCCTCCACGTCCTCCTCCTCCTCCTCCTCCTCCTCCTCCTCTTCCTCCTTCTCCTTCTCCTTCGGTTCCTCCTCCTCCTCCTCCTCCTCCTCCTTCTCCTTCGGTTCCTCCTCCCAGTTCCTCCACCCAGCTCGTCTGTCTCCCCGCTGCTCCCTCCCCCCTCCCCGTCCCCCGCTCGCCCCCCCCCCCCCCTCGGGCGAGGGTGGGGGCCGCGATGTGGATGAAGGCGCGCAGGGGGGGCGCGCGATCCTCCCATCCCCCCTCCTCTTTGTCCTCCCGTCTTTTTCCTCCTCCTCCTCCCCTCCTCCTCTCCTCCTCTTCCTCCTGCTCCTCCTCTTTCCTCCTCCGCCTCCTCCTCTCCCTCCTCCTCCTCCTCCTCCTCCTCCTCCTCCTCCTCCACCCTCCTCATGCCACCCTCGCCCCCTCTACAATCGCATGCCGCCATCTCCTCCCCTCAGTCACATCGTCCGCCTCTCCCTCTCGCCTCGATCATCGCCTCATCGCGAGACTTGGCTTCGTCAGATACAAATCCGCCACCCGGCCCTGCGGCACGCGTTGGAGTGCCCTCAGGTCCCCATGGAGCTCCCAGTCCTCAGTCCTGGGCAAATGAATGCAATCGGGGCGTTGACCCAAGGAACCCTAAATAGGGGACGAGGCCGATTTGTTCACACGTTAAACTGCGGTTCCCCATGCAAGACCTAAGGACCACCGAAGGCCAACTGCAAGACAACGAAGGAACACCGAGCCCCTCCCCAACGAAAAGGGTTCCTTGTTCGGCGCCCCGACTGTATATGAAAAGGCCGGGACCCCGAATTCCCATGGCGTGGCGCGTGCTCCCTCTAGGCTGTTTGACACGTTTTGAAGTTGTTTGTTGAGGCCAGAGGGCCCCGAGACGGGCCAAAGGGGGCCCCAAGACGCCCTCAAGCCCCTCCTCCTCCTCCTCCTCCTCCTCCTCCTCCTCCTCCTCCTCCTCCTCCTCCTCCTCCTCCTCCTCCCCCTCCCCCTCCCCCTCCCCCTCCCCCGCCCCTGGAGCGTTCCAAGATGCCTAAGGTGGCCTTCAGGCGGCTCGAGAGGCCCCCAGGACGCCCCAAGAAGGCTCCAAGGGACTCCCAGGAGGGCCCCCAGAGGCCCAGATGCGTCAGGTGCTCGCGCATTCTGGCGTAAAAGCAATGTTAGCTTTTCGCCTTGTCAATCTTTCGACGCACCAAGACGGCCCACGAGGCCCCCAAGATCGCCCCAAGACGGCCCGAGAGGCGCCCAAGAGGACCCCCAGATGGCCCAAGAGGGCCCCACGACGGCCCAAGGGGCCTCCAAGGCAGCCCAAGAGGGTCCCAAGAGCGGCTCAAGCGAGGCGCCAGAGAGGGAACACGAATCGACGCTTCGAGCGCTCCGCCCCAAGACGATCCCAAGACCGCCAACAGGCCCCCTCGACGCCGCGCAGAGGCCCCAAAAGGCAACTAAACTGTCCAGAGCAAGACCCAACATGATCCCCACGAGGCCCCCAATACACTCCAAACCTGCCGCTAAGAAGCTCCCGAGAGGCCTCCCACGAGATCCCCACTGAAATCCACGAGCATCTGACCTACAACTTGGGCACGGTGGCGGAATCGAAGGCCACGGGTATACGTCCTCGTCCTCCTCCTCATGTCATTCGTCCTCCTTCTCTCCCGCCATCTCCCCCAAAACGTGGTTCAGATGTAGCCGCCATTTGCGCAGAGTGAGGGCGTGGACAACGAAAGAGAGAGAGATATATATATATATAGAGAGAGAGAGAGAGAGAACAAACAAATATAGAAGAAATAAGGACTGTATCACTTGTGCTTTCGGTGGAGCTCCCTCTGAGGCCACGCACCGTGCGAGAGGTGTGCCAAAATTGGCGCGGCGCCGCCATGCGGACTGTGCCAGTGGAGCCTCGGTGGAGCTCATTTATAAGACCACGAAGCATGTGAGGGGAGTGCCAACATGGGTGCGGCGCCGCCATGCGGTCTCTGCCTCTGGGGCTTCGGTGGAGCTCCCCATGGGGCCACGAAGCGTGTGAGCGCTGTGCCGAAAGGGGTGCGGGTGCGCCATGCGGTCGTTGCCACTAGGGCCTTCGGTGGAGCTCCCCATGAGGCCACGAAGAATGCAAGGGGTGCACCGACACGGGTGCGGCGGCGCCATGCGGACTGTGCCACTGGGGCCTGCGGTGGAGCTCCCCATGGAGCCACGAAGCATGTGAGCGCTGTACCGAAATGGGAACGGCGCCGCCGTTCGGACTGTGCCAGCGGTGCCTTTGGTGGAGCCCCACATGATGCCACGAAACGTGTGAAGATGTGCCGGCATGGGTGCGGCGTCGCCATGCGGACTGTGCCACTGGGGCATGCCGTGGAGCCCCCATATGGGGGCACGAAGCGTGTGAAGGGTGTGCCGAAATGCGTGCGGCGACACCATGCGGACTATGTTATTAGGGCCTGCTGTAGAAATCCCTCTGAGGCCGCAAAGCATGTGAGGATGTAACGAAATGGGTGCGGCGCCGCCACGCGGACTGTGCCACTGGGGCCTGTGGTGGAGCCTCCTATGGGGGCACGAAACGTGTGAGGAGTGTGCCGAAATGCGTGCGGCGCCGCCGTGCGGACTGTGCCACTGGGGCCTTCGGTGGAGCCCTCGTATGGGGCCACGAAACTCGTGAGGGGTGTGCCGAGATCCTCGACGATGATGATGATGATGCTGCTGCTGATGGTGATGATGATGATGATGATGATGGTGATGAGGATGATGAAGATGATGGTTATGGTGATGGTGATGATGATGGTGATGGTGATGATGATGATGCAGCTGCTGATGATGATGCTGCTGATGATGATGATGCTGATGCTGATGCTGATGCTGATGCTGCTGCTGATGATGCTGATGATGATGATGATGATGATGATGATGATGATGATGATGATGATGATGATGATGATGATGATGGTGATGGACGTGCCCGAGAGCGCTCCGAGAGGGCCCAAGACGGCTTCCACACGACGGCAGAAGCCCTGAAGACGGCCCAAGAGGCCCCCCAGTCCAACAGGCAAGCATCGTCAACTTGCCTCTGGCAAACGCACATGTTTAGCAGATTCGCTTCTTCGGTCCAGGCAGCGTCCACAATGGCACTCGAGGCCCCCGACATCGCCCCTAGACGGCCCAAGAGGCCCCCAAGAGGGCTCCAAGACGGCCCAAGAAGGGCCCAATACGGCCCAAGAGAGCCAAAAGACGGTCAAGAGGGCGCCCCAAAGGGTCCCAGAGAGGTCCCAAGGGAGCCCCAAGAGGGCCGTAGGAGGCCCCCTCGACGGCCCAAGAGGGCCCAAACCACCCTCGACGGCCCAAGAGGGCTCCAAGACGGCCCATACCCCCCAAGACGGCCCAAGAGGGCCCCAGGACGGCCCCCAGCTGGCCCAAAAGAGCTCCAAAAGAACCCCCAAGAACGCCCAAGAGGCCACCAGAGACCCCCAACATGTTTCCAAAAGGCTCCCAGGAAGCGTCCCAAGGCTTCAAGAGGCCCCCGATTCACGATCCATCTCAGGGCTTCAGGATGCCCCTTGGCGGGGGGACGCTATATGAACCCTGCCTTCCTATCGAGCCCTACGATCTTCGCTTGCAATCCTTCTTAGCTTTCCCACAACCCACTTAGTCTCCTCCTCCTCCTCCTCTTCCTCCTCTTCCTCCTCCTCCTCCTCCTGCTCCTCCTCCTCCTCCTCCTCCTCCTCCTCCTCCCTCTCTGCACCTCTTGCCCCCGCCTCACCCTCCTCGTGCTCCTCCTGCTCGTTGCCTCCCTCCTCCCCCTCATGCTTCTCTGATTTTTCCTCCAGCGACCTCAATAACCAAAATCTGATGCCCCTCCTCCCGTCTTCCCCTGTCTCCCCCCCCTCCCCCATCACCCTTTTCCTTTTCTCGCATTCTTCCTCTGCAGCCGCCGCATACTTTCCCAAAGCGCCCGCGGGAACCTGAATTCGATGCGCAGTTCCCTTTTGAGGACCGACCGTACGAACTTTGTCGCTGGACCCGCAAGTGGAGCTCCCGGGGCGGTATGATCTGTGTCAGGGCCGTGCCGAAATTGGCAGGGGGACGCTATGTGAACCATGCCTTCCTATGGGGCCGTGTGGTACTCGTTCCGCAGCGGGAGCCACATCCCTGATTGACTGTTGTGATGTCGCTCCACTCGCACGGGTCCCACGGCCCTCATGGGAGAATGGTGCTCCGCCCAAGCGCCAGCCACACCCATCTTCAAGATTTGTGTTACCGCCCCAGCGCCGGCCACATTCGTGAGTGAGAATGGTACTCTCGTCTGAGCCTCGGCTACATACCCCTTTTGCGAGCGCCACCTCCAGCGCGAGACAACTGACGACCGCAGCTGCCTTCCCTTCGTGCTGGGCGAAAGCCGAAACTGGCGTTCGGTTCGGACGGAACACGTCGGGTCCGTTGCCAATCGGGGTTGCGCCAGGTTAGCCTCCCCGACGTCAGGTTTGGGGATAGGTCGTAGCAACACCGCGGCTTCATTAACAAGCAACCCGCAGAGTCAATAAAACATGTAGGTGCAATAATCAAGACTAGAAGGCGAAGTGCAACGCTCCTTAAAATCTTGGGTCTGTAGATGCATATGTTATATAAAAATGGGGAGGGAGAGAGAGAGAGAAAGAGAAAGAAAGAGAGAGAACGCTCAACCATGACAAATACTTTCCTGGCCAGGGGTACGATTCACCGTGCTCTGGAGGGCCCGCAGTGCCTTCGTGCACCACACCGCCCGTGCACACCACGGTGCCTGTGCAGGCACAGCAGCACCACGGCGTCTCGCGCCCGCCGCCGTCACAGCGCCAGTGTACACGCGTGCGAACAGCACACCCACATTCCCGACGGGGCCGAAGCTCCGAGCCTGTGCCGCCCAATCTGACATTCAACGTCACAGTTATGTGTGAATATTGACTTTTCTGACTCTCAACATCACACTTATGTTTCTTTACTTGCATTGCATTTGTACTAGCATCGCAATTATTTTTCGGGTTCGGCTTGTTATTTTCACTCAACATCAACGTCCAATCTGACACTCGACACAGTTATTTGTGATTCTTGACTTTTCTGGCCCGGGGCGCGGTCCACCCCTCTACGTTTTGGGCCCGCAGTGCCCGCGCGCACCACAGTGCCCGTGTGCAGCACGATGCCAGTCCAATCGCGATAGCCCTGTGCGCCACAGTGCCTGTCACATGCGACCGCCACGGTGCCTACGCACACTGGACCACAAAGCCTGTGTACGCCCCCAAAGTCCCGACGGGGCCCAGACTGGGGAAAATCGTGGTGGGCCCGAACCTGTAAAATTCAATATGTACATTGTTTGTGTCGTTTCTCTACCATCCTGTGGAGTTGGGTCCTCGTTTGAAGAGACAGCGCCCCGCATCTCATTCCTTCCTCCTCCCCCATTCCTCCCTCCTCCCATCCCTGCCTCTGCCCTCCGCATGTCCACTTCGGCACACTCCTCACGCGCTCCGTGGCCCTCACACGCTTCGTGGCCCATGGGAAGCTCCACCAAAGCCCCAGCGGCAACGCCCGCATGGCGTACACGCACCCATTTCGGCACTCCTCTCATACGCTTCGTGGCCCTTATAGCAGGGAGCTCCACCGAAGGCCCCAGCGGCAGCGTCCGCATGGCGCACCCGCGCCCAATTCAGCAGACCCATCGCACGTTTCGTGGCCCTAAGGGGCTCCACCAAAGGCCCTCACGGCCGCGTCCACATGGCGCACCCGCGCTCGATACAGCGCTCCCCTATCACACGCTTCGTTGTCCCATAAGGAACTCAACCGAAGGCCCCAGCGGCAGCGTCCGCGTGGCGCACCCGCACCCCGTTCGGAACTCCCCTCATACGCTTTGTGGACCCATAGGAGCCCCACCGAAGGCCCCAGCGACACAATCCGCATGGCGCACCCGCACCCGGTTCGGCAAACCCGGTCACACGCTTCGGGGCCTCGTAAGGAACTCTCGCCCGCATTTTGCATCCACACCCACTTCGGCACACCCCTCACGGGCTTCGTGGCCCCATGGGGAACTCCACCGAAGGCCCCAGCTGCAGCGTCCGCATGGCGCACCCGAACCCCGTTCGGAACTCCCCTCACACGCTTTGTTGATCCATGGGAGCAACACCGAAGGCCCCAACGACACAAGCCGCATGGCGTACCCGCACCCGGTTCGGCAAACCCAGTCACACGCTTCGGGGCCTCATAGGGAGCTCGCGCCCGCGTTTCGCACCCACACCCGATTCGGCACACCCCTCACACGCTTCGTCGCCCCAGAGGGAGCTCGTCTGCGAAGGCCCCAGCGGCAGCGTCCGCATGCGAACCCGCACCAATTTCGGCACTCCTCGCTCACCCTTCTAGGTCCCATGGGGAACTCATCCGAAGGCCCCAGCGGCAGCGCCCACATGGCGCACCCGCACTCGATACGGCACTCCCCATCGCACCATAGGGAACCCCACCAAGGGCCCCAGCGGCAGCGTCCGCATGGCGCACCCGCACTCGGCTGGACGCTCCCCCCGCACGACTCGTGGCCCCATTCGACCGGGGACGACTCTCACAGCTGCGCTGTCACAGCCGCATGTGGGGTGGCGTCCGTCGCCGGGCTCTCGTTTCTGGCCCAGGGCGCGCCCCTCCCCTGCCTTCTGGGCCCGCAGCGCCGGCGTGCGCCGTGGCGGCTGGGAGCGCTACGGCGCGTGCATACAAGAAGACGCAGGCGTGCACACCAACGCCTGTGCGCGCCACGACGCTGGCAGCTTCGAGCGCCGTGGTGCGAGCGCCACACCAATGCCTCCGAGCAATAGAGACACAATGCGCCCCTGAGAGCACCACAAGCGCGTGAGCGCCGCTTTGCGCCGCGAATGCCACAGCGTGCCTGCGAGCACCACGGACCACAGTAGCCTGCGAGCGCTACAGGACGATCGCGGTCCCCGCGGGACGACCGCCGTGACGTGATCTGGGGGGTTGGGAGAGGGGGAGGCCGATCACGCCCGTTCTCGCCCAGATGGACAACACATGCTCCTGAGGATGGGGAGAACTAGGAGGAGGCATGGGAGGGTGCTGAAGGAATCAAGATGAGGAGCAGAAGGAGCAGCAGCAACAGAAGGACCAGGAAGAGGAAGGAGGGATAACGAAAATCTTAGCCTGTTGCCTTCCTTGGGGCCTACAGGGAGCACCGCGGTGCTTGCCTAGCCAGTGCTGTTCAGATGAGGGCCCCAGCTACGCCGCAGCCGTGCCCACAAACAGACGCATGAAAGTCACGACTTCGCCGCAAACCCCGAGCGGCGACCGTGGTCATGGTGCCCACGGCACCCCGACACGACGCACGTTGCGCCCTTACCCTGGGGCGCCCTCCCTGATGTTCAGTACGTTCATACAGATCGTGCACCAGCCGCACAGTGGCACTACGCCCGCGCAAGTAACAGGTACATCACGCGCACCTTCGAACGCCCACTACGGTGCCCGTTCAAGTTGAAATGATATGTCACTTGTAAGTGTGTACGATCAGAGAGGGGCCAACTGTGGAGGTCTGTACTGAACGCCCACTGCGGTGCCCGTTCAAGTTGGCATGCGATGCCACCCTGCAAGTGTTTACAATTCGAGAGGGGCCAACTGTGGAGGTCTGTACTGAACGCCCACTACGGTGCCCGTTCAAGTTGGCATGCGATACCACGTTGTAAGTGTGTTCAATCAGAGATGGGGCCCACTTTGGAGCTCTGTACTGCGCGTGGCCCACCACCTTGACCACGAGGGCGCGAGCCCCCTGCTGTATCACACTGGCGTTCTGATACCCATGCCAACGTCTCCTCCTCATCCTGCTCCTCCTCCTCCTCCTCCTCCTCCTCGACCTCCTCCTCCTCCTCCTCTTCCTCCTCCTCCTCCTCGCGACCCGAGCGCGGAACAGTGGGCCCCAGGGCACCGGACTCGGGCGCAACCCACTGAGGCAGCACACCTTTTCTACGCCGCAGCTCGGCAGAGGCCGTCCGTACGCGCATTTCGGGCAAGCCGGGTGTATAACGGCACCACGAACGGACCGGCAGTAAGTGAGTGGGCAAAGGCGGGAAGGAAGCAGCCGCGGGCGGGGGGGGGGAACTGCACGCTTGCTCGTGTCAAGATGGCTAGAGGGACGAGGAGGGGGAGGTGGCGCAGGAGGACGAGGAGGCACCGAAGAGAAGTGCGGCACGGCCTCGCCAAGGTGCCAGTCACCCTGATGATGTTGAAGAAGACCGACCTCGCGCGCCCTCCGCTTCCTCCAGCTCTCCCATTTCTCACTGGCCGCCCCACGCCGCGCTACCTTTGACTTCTATTCTGCCGCTCCTACTCTCGCAATGCCCGTCCCTCCTGCCCCAACTGGGGCAACCAAATGGTACCGCTACAGCAGCTCTCCGGACCTCTCCTGGAGTGCGTTCTGCCCAGCATTTCGAGGCGAATCCAACGGTGGCAACGAGGGCCTCCCAGGAGGCCCAAAAAGGCGAAAGCGAGGCAAGGGTGGCGGCACTGGTGAAACCTCCTCTGACCACCCCCCCTCTTCCCTTCCGTTCTATCCTTAGGCGGCGGGACTTCTCAGAAGCCCTCGCGCCTTTAAAGAATTTTGAGTGTCTTGGCTGGAAGTCTGAGGGAGCTTATTCCCTACCTAGGCTCTGCCTAGAGGGTTCTTACTTTGTTTGCTTACAGGGGCCGGGCAGTGTAAAACGCCCCGGGCGGTTCCCCCAGTCCCCGCCCCGCGGTTCCCCCAGTCCCCTGGGAGCTTTAGCTTTAGCTTAGCTTAGCTTTAGCTTACCTTTAGCTTAGCTTTAGCTTTAGTTTTAGCTTTAGCGTTAGCTTAGCTTTAGCTTAGCTTTAGCTTAGCTTTACTGTTACCACTAATGCTGCTTTCCTAGGGGCTCCAACTCCTAAGTAGGGTCGCGCTGGGATAATCACAAGGCCGGGGGATGTCCAAGCTTTCTGAGAAGGCCCGCCCCTTCTCACTTCCCCCCCCCCCCGGGGCTCGCCACCGATCGCTGGCACCAGCCATCTGCTCCCCTGAATCGATGGGAGGCGGGGGCAGGGTTCGGCTTTTGCCACGTGGTCGACGAGTTCCGACTCATGCCCCCCCGCCCATCAAGCTGCTCGTGTCGTTGATCTGCGAGGGTAAGGGTTCGGATTCCGCCGCCGATCACCAGGGAGCCTCCCATGCCATCCTGCTGGCTCTAGCGAATCGACGCCAGCCGACGCTGGCCGACGCTTATGCGCTCTGAAAGTGCAAGTCCGAGGACACGCAGGGCTCCCAGTGATCTGCTGCCAAGAGCAGGGGAGCCAGGGACCCCAGTCCTTCTGCCAAGTCTCGTCGTCGCAGTCTTCCTGCTGGTCCTCCTCTAAGTCCTCCACCTCCTTGCCCTCCTCGTCGTCCCCATCCTTATCTCTGAGCAGGGACCGACCCTCCCGGCATTCCTATAGGCCTACTAAGACATGTTCTTAGCACCCCAAACTGTTCGAGAAACAAATACATCGTTATTATAACGTACAACCGATGTACTAAAACATGACTGTCCCAGCCAGAAATGTTCTAATCACATTGCTTGGTGGGCCTATAGGCACGCCAAGACGCTTCGCCACTGCTTTATAGATTCATCACTTGCCTGTATCTTCTCTAACCCATCCACTCAGGAGAGACCAGCGAAGAACATCGAATTCCTGAGCATTTGCCAATTGTCACCGAGAAGCGGCGACGTCACTCGCCCCACACCCGGTAAATAACGGCGAAACAACTCAAACCTTCAGTGAACCTCTGCGAAAAAACAATGACGACGACACGCTAAAACATTTACTGGACAACAGCAAAAAAAACTACCGTATTCCATGTTTCGGCGTATTGTCTTCACGTGCGCAAAAAACGACAATGCAAATCGCATGCCTCGAGAAGTTGAAAGAAACCACACGCGCCGCCCCTTCGACTTCGCCGTGCGTGAGTTAATTCCGCGCCTGCAAAATGCAAATCTCGCTTTTTCGTGCCTTCTGATGCGAATCAGCGGTTGCGCACTTAATTTCAAAACGTTCAGTTCCGCCTTATCCATTCCCTTGACAGGCGGGCTGCGCCCCAAAGAGGCCGAGCAACCCCGGGGAGAAAATGGCGACGAGAGATCCTGCGAAGACCGAATGCGCTCCCCGAGAAAACCGGAAACGGCGACGCTGGACCTCGGGGGGTTACCCACTGTCGAAAAATACACATGAACATAAACTTTTGGCGCTCCGCGCGGATTTCTTGGATCCGCGCTGCAGCCCCCTCCCTGGCGCGCGGAGAGCGCCGGGGGCGGCGCCGGAGGCGCCGCCGGGAGGCCCAAGACGCGGAGCCAAGAAGACCGCGCGGAACGCCAAAAGGTTATGGTTATGTGTTTTTCCTCCTCGACACTGGAAGCTCCGTTGAGGGGAATGATCTATTTAGGACGGGCATGTCCTCCTACAGGCGGATGTTGGTCGAAAAATAAAACATGCTCAAAACTATTCCAACATATTTAAAACATAGTCGAAGAAACGTCCCCGACTAATTTTCGGGGGCATTTGTTTGATAATTCCTCCTGTAGAGGGACAGGTCCGACTTAATTCTGCTCGTGCTGCTGCTCCTCGTCCTCGCCCTCCCTCTCCCGGCGAGGGGCCGCGGGCGAGGCGGGCGGGGGGGGGGGGGCGCGACGGGCGCCACACGCAGCGAACGACCCCCCAGGGACAGATGCATCCAGGAGGCGGGGAGGCAGAGGAGGAGGAGGAGGGAGGAGGAGGAGGAGGAGGAGGAGGAGGAGGAGGAGGGGTGAGAAGGAGGGGGGGGGAGGAGGAGGGGGGGGAAGGAGGAGGAGGAGGGGAGGAGAAGGAGGAGGAGGAGGAGGAGGAGGAGAGGAGGAGGAGGAGGGAGGAGGATGAGGAGGGGATGGGGAGGAGGCCGTGGACGCGGCTGGAGGGCCCGCGATCGCAGGGAGGGTGGGGTTGTGCGGACGGGGTCGGAGGCGGGTGCGGGGAGGGAGGACGATCAGTCAGTCGGTCCCCGATGAGTGGCACCCGACCCTCCAGGCTGCGCGCCATCGGAGGGGGGCCGCCACTCGGGGCTGCGCGGCTGTGTGGCCGACTGGCCATAGGTCGCATTCATATCATACAGGCGACAGTCGGTTAAATTCCGACGCTCAGAGGAGGAGGAGGAGGAGGAGGAGGAGGAGGAGGAGGAGCATTCGGTTGAGCATTCGGTAGGTGGTTATACCCCGCAGGGTAGCGTCCATCCCGGGCCGGGTGGAAACACCCCGCAGGGCCTATATCCCCGCGGCTCCGGGGTGGGGGCGTTGTCCCGCAGGACCTGGCCCTGGAGAGCAGCAGGCTGGAGTACGGAGAGGAAGAAGACGGAGAAGAGGGAGGGCCGGGCGGAGGAGGAGGAAGAGGAGGAGGACGAAGAGGCGGAGAAGGACGACGAGGGGGAGGGAGGGAGGGGCCCGCAGGCCGGGGAGGGGCCCGCAGGCCGGGGAGGGGCCCGCAGGCCGGGGAGGGGCCCGCAGGCCGGGGAGGGGCCCGCAGGCCAGGGAGGGGCCCGCAGGCCGGGGAGGGGCCCGCAGGCCGGGGAGGGGCCCGCAGGCCGGGGAGGGGCCCGCAGGCCAGGGAGGGGCCCGCAGGCCAGGGGAGGGGCCCGCAGGCCGGGGAGGACCCGTAGGCTTATGCAATAGTATGTTTTTGTGCGACCCCGCCTTGCCGTGGTCACGCCGCGCGCCCCGCGCACCCGCACGCGTGCACGAGGGTGGCGGTGAGGAGCCCGAGGTAGCGGACCTTCTCGGCGAGCGCGTCGAGGGCGTCCGCGTCGCGCAGCACCCACGCGGCCACGGCGTCAGAGCCGAGGGGCCACCGCTCGCAGAGCGCGTCCCGGAGGCCTCGGCCAGCGGGGCACTGGGCCAGCAGGTGTTCGAGGCTGTTCGGCGCGCCCGCGCAGAGGGCGCATATCTGCGGAAGCCTCGTTTGGGGAAGCCCCCAGACGTCCGCAGGGATCTCCGAGGTCACGCGTGCCACGCACCAGGCCCTGTGAAATCTCCACGTCGACTTCCCCCACCCGGCCCATCGAAGGTCGACGGGCCACTGCCTTTGCAAGGGCAGCACCTCGGCGATGGGCAGCAGCCCGTTGTCGTTGAGCTTGCCCAGCTGTTCACAGAACCACGCGCGCTCCGCCTCGCCGATCTTCGGCAACACCGCCGCGCGGGCCCACGAGCGAACCGCCTGCCGCCTGGCCTTCGGCCCCGCCTCCGCCGCGTCGGCCAGGTGGAGCGGGGGCGCGGACACGCCGTACGTCTGTGCCACCGCCGCAGCATCCTGCAACCAAACGCCGCCTCTGGCCGCCAGCGCCGCCCGGATCGCTGGCGCCACCGGCGAGTCCTGCGGCAGGAGGAGCACCCCGAGCCCACGCTGTGATGATCCGCGTCGCGACCTTGGCGGCAGCCCTCGTGAGCAGGCGCGTCTCGAGGAAGGCGCGCACGTGGCCGCCCGCGCCGAAGGACGCAGACGGAGGAAGGCCGAGCAGCGCCTTAGCCACGTCGTAGAACACGCGGTTCAGCTGCGCAGCAACCTCCTTCCAGCCCCGCGCGTGGCTGGCCAGCAGTTCGGCCCCATGGTAGGCCGCTGCTTCAACGCGGGCAGGGAGTTGGCCGGACTGGAGGGGCAGCCCGAGGCCCCGGTCCGTCAACGCCGCTACCAGGCGCCGCGCTCCGTCGCGCAGCCTGCCGCACACGCGGGCCAGCAGCGGCTCCAGCGACAGCGCGTCGTCGATGACGACGCCCAAAACATCGAGCTCTGTGGCTGGGCGAACTGGGGCCCCATCCACAGCACCGCAGGCCGCTTGGACCGGGGCGGGGCCGCCCACTGCCATGGCCGCTGGGCCCTTTGCGCCTCCTTGGAAGCGGTGTCTGTAGAAATGACAGAACTTCGTTAAACCGACATTCGCCCGCGCAAGCCCCGCCTCGTCTGGCTGGAGGACGAACGTGTCGTCCACGAACTGCACCATCAGGAGGGGGAGGGGGAGGAGGAGGAGGAGGAGGGGGAGGAGGAGGAGGAGGAGGAGGAGGAGGAGGAGGAGGAGGAGGAGGAGGAGGAGGAGGAGGAGGAGGAGGAGGGCCGGCGGCGCGCACGAGGGCTTTTTGGTTTCGGACTCCCCGCAGGCCACGAACCTGCAGTCGGCGCCCACGGGCGAGCGGCCCTATTACAGTCGGGGGCTTGACCTAAGGAACCCAAAATAAGGAACGAGGCCCCTGTTTTTTTCAGGAGGAGGAGGAGGCGGAGGAGGAGGAGGAGGAGGAGGAGTGCGAGGAGGAGTAAAGGAGTGAAAGAGGGGGGGACAGAGGAGAGGCGGAGGAGGAACAAGGAGTAGGAGGGGAGAGGAGGAGGAGGAGGACAAGGAGGAGGAGGAGGAGGAGAATGAGGAAGGAGGAGGAGAGGAGGAGGAGTGAGGAGGAGTGAGAGAGGAGGAGGAGGAGGAGGAGGAGGAGGAGGAGGAGGAGGAGGAGGAAGGGAGGAGGAGGATGGCGAGAGGAGGAGGAGGAGGAGGAAGGGGGAGGAGGAGGGAGGAAGGGGAGGAGGGGAGGAGGAGGAGAGGAGGAATGAGGGGGAGGGAAGGAGGATGGAGGGGAGGGGTGGGGGGGTGGGGGGGGGGAGGGGAGGAGGAGGAGGAGGCGGAGGCGGCGGCGGCGGGCGGCGCGGCGGCGGGCGGCGGCGGCGGCGGCGGCGGAGGCGGCGGGCGGCGGCGGAGGAGGAGGAGGAGGAGGGAGAGGAGGAGAGGAGGGGGGGGGAGGCGGAGGAGGAGGGGAGGAGGAGGAAGGGAGGAGGAGGGGAGGAGGAGGAAGGAGGAGGAGGAGGGATGAGGAGGAGGAGGAGGAGGAGGAGGAGGAGGAGGAGGATGAGGAGGAGGAGGAGGAGGAGGAGGAGGAGGAGGAGGGGAAGGGGAAGGAGGCCCGTCAACCTCCCTCCCATGCGCATTTAGCATCACACGTTCCTCCCCGCCGCTCACCCCACATGCCCTTCACCCTCCTCTTCGGTCCTCGGGAGGAGGAGGAGGAGAAGGAGGAGGAGGAGGAGGAGGCCCCTCTGCACGAGGGCTTCGACCAGTCGTGGTGACGCAGTCCGCAGCTGCGAGCTTCCAGACCCCTCTGTCTCCCCTCCCCCCGCTCCAAACGAAAACAGTGCCCCCCGAGGTCCAGGGGGGCCCCTCGCCTCCCGCGCCCACAGCGCGCCCCGCGGCGCGCGCGGCGGCGGCGGCGGCGCGGACAAGGGGGATCGTTGCGCAGCGCTGCAAGAGGGAGAGAAGGGAAGGAGGACATAAGAAACTTTGCGCTCCTGGCCCTGTCCGTTCTCCAGAGGCCTCCAGAGGGCTCCAGAGTCCTCCAGAGACCTCTGTGGACCCTGGAGGCCTCCTGACTCGTCTGTGTGCTCCAGCCGCCATCACAATCCGACGATGAGCAGGAACCCCAGAGAAAGGCGAACGCGAGTGGCCGGGACGTCTGCCAGGCAGACGGCCGGATGGGACAGGCTGCGCGAAACCGTGGCCGAAACAGCGCAGCAGCTGCCGCTAAGTTCCTTTCAATGAGAGCACGCTGTGATAAACCAACAGTTCATGATGAACAGTTGATTCGACTGTCTGCGACGGCTACATACACCCTTAACCCTTGTTGCTATCGCCCCCAGTGTTCTGAATCCTGGGTGACGGCGGCAATTAGTCTACAATCATCGTGCTGCCACAAGGAACGCATCCGCCACCGTGCCGCTGAGCACGGAGTGGGCGTATCCTCAGGTCCTTTGCCTCATCCCGTAAGCCTCAATCCTTACTCTTGGGGAGCGTTCTGAGGGTGCGGACCTCAAATTCTAAGATCTTCTGGAGCTTGGCAAGGCCTCTGACCCACAACCCGGGCACGTTGGCGGGATGGGCCGAACGCCGTTTGGATAATACAGTCGGGGCGTTGACCTAAGGAACGATAAGTAAGGAACGAGGCCCCTGTTTCCCATAAGTTAAACTCCGATTTTCCATGGAAAACCTCAGGAAAACCCAAGGAGCACTGTGAAACAACTAAGGAACACGGAGCCCCTCCCAAACGAAAAGGGTTCCTTCTTCAGCGGCCCGACTGTAAGGAACGAAAGAGCTTTTCTGGCCATGGCGGGCCTGGGCCACAAAGGACACAAATCTCGGGAGCGGTCGGGAGACCCGAGCCCCTCCTGAGTCCAATACGTTCCTTCGTTTCGCGTCTTTGACGGGCCCAATAGAGCCCATGAGCAACGAAAAGGCACGTGCCGTACGCGAAACGGCACAGCGGCCTCACGCGGTGGCTTACGCGGGCCGCTGGCGCGGCACGCTACGTGGGAAACGAGGACATTCACGCGCGATCTTACGCGGGCAGCTTGTGCGCCAATGTCGGTGAAGACGGCCCGTTGTCCTCCGTCGCTCACACGACCATGTTGGGCCCAACAGTGGCAAACCCAACGCTTGCCGCTCCCCTTGCAAAAGGGTCGACCAGTCGTCCCCGCCAGTGGCGGTCATGTACCTTTGCAGCGAGCGGAGCGTCGGGCGAGATCTGCGAAGATAAGGGGATAAGGCCAAAGCTACGGATTGCTACGATGGGGGCCAGTTGGCGGTCACAGTGGAGGGCCACGATGGAGGAATCGGAACAGGGATAGCGGTAGTGATATAGGACTAGGGATACAAAGATGGGGATACAGGACTAGGGAGATAGGGATACGGATTGAGATAGAAATATAGCTCTGGGATGCATAGGATATGGAGAGAGGCAGAGGGATAGAGATAGGGAGACGGATCGGAAATGGGAGGCAACAGGAGACAATGGGAGACAGTGGGCGACAATGGAAGACCACGGGAGACACTGGAACACAACGGGGGAGACAATGGGCGACAATGACCGCTTCCGGCTCCGGCAGCGCACCTTCTGGTTTCTCAGAAACGACCATTGGAACCCTGACAGACAAGCTATTTGGGAAACATCGAAAGGGCCGCAGATACCGGAAATGTGCAGCATTATAACACGCCCATGCCCAACGCGGCATTAATGAATGTCAAGACAAGAATACGGCATAATACAGTTATACATATATCCGCCGGCCCCCTTGTGGGGCCACTAGGCTGTAGGGCGAAGGTTCGCAGTTTCCCACACCAGTTGCAGCTTCCAGTTTCCACTGTTACAGTTCTGCTTCTTGCTGCTTACTAGTCCTTGTTGATGGACCGCGCGAGGGGGGGAGGCCCAAAACGGGCATTTTTACCACGCCCTGAGCGTGTGCTCTGAATTGCTGGGGTGGGTAAAAATTGACACCCCTCACGCAGATCGGCGGGGTCAGGGTCCAAAAACACTAAGGATTTGCCACATTTCTGAAATTCTCTGGCACCGCTCACGCATCGGCGGGGTCAGGGTGCAAAAACACAAAGGATTTGCCACATTTCTGAAATTTGGTGGCACCCCTCACGCAGATCGGCGGGGTCAGGGTCCAAAAACACATGGGATTTGCCGCATTGCTGATTTCGGTGGTACCCCTCACGCAGATCGGCAGTGTCAGGGTCCAAAGGATTTGCCACATTTCTGCAATTTGCTAGCACCCCTCACGCAGAACGGCGGGGTCAGGGTCCAAAAGCATATGGGATTTGCCACATTTCTGAAATTCGGCGGCACCCCTCACGCACATCCGTAGGGTCAGGGTCCAAAAACACAAGGGATTTGCCACATTTCTGAAATCCGGTGGCACCCGTGATGCAGATCCGTAGGGTCAGGGTCGAAAAACAAACATGTCCCGATACTGCTTCACGGCGGCGCCCAAACCTCATAATTTAGCTTTTGCATCTCCCATTATCCGAGACAGGGGGCCCGCGGCATGGGGCGAAACCCTTACGGATATATATTCCCTTTTCTATGTTTTTATAATCCTGGGGGGTGGGAACCCCCCCCCCCCGAAATAGGATCCTCCCCAACCGGGACTTCCGGAAACGGGACCCCCCACGAGGATCGCAGCCTCCGAGCGCGAAAATTAGCGCTCTCCGTTTCTATATTTTTGTAATCCTGGGGGGTGGGACCCCCCCCCCCCCGAAATAGGATCCTCCCCAACCGGGACTTCCGGAAACGGGACCCCTCACGAGGATCGCAGCCTCCGAGCGCGAAAATTAGCGCTCTCCGTCCAAAGAGGAAGGTGAGAGGACACGCGAGGCTCCTTGGACCTCCCGAGAGGCTTTCTCGAGGCTCCTACGAAGGCCCAAGAGGGTCCCAAGAGCCTTCCAGAGTCCTCCGAAGAAGCCCCCGAGAGATGAACATCAGTGATTTCCTGTGGTTTTTTTCTAAGATTTTTGCTTCTTTGCATGTTCACTGTTCCGACGTGCCAAGACGGCCGAAGCCGCCCACAAGACCGATGCCAGACGGCTCAAGAGGCCTCCAAGCGAGTCCGAAACCGGCCCATGACAGCCCCGAAACGGCCCAAGGGGTGCCCAAGACGGCCCCAGAGAGCCCCAAGACGGCCTTCAGAAACGGCACCCCTCACGAGGATCGTAGCCTTCCGAACGAAGCCCATACATAACGTTCGTAGAGCCTGCCTGTCCCAAAGTCGCGTCAGCACGCCTCCCCGCGCCCCCCCTGCCTCATATTTTGCAGTATAAAGCTGCATTCTGGTCAGAATCCTGGGTTCGCACCCTTTTTTAAAAAAATTTGGTTGCGAACCCGGGATTCGATAAGTTTCCCTCTGAAGTCCTTTTCTTGCATTCCATTTGCCCCTTTCGTTGCTTCGAACACCAAATTCTCCCACTCCCCCTCCGCAACCTCTGCACATTCGCAATGCGAGCCCGCGAGGACCCCTCGAAGGGACCGCAGGATACCGCGAGAAGCCAGCCGATCCAAAGCTTCAAGGGTCCTCGCGGGCTCGCATTGCGAATGTGCAGAGGTTGCGGAGGGGGAGTGGGAGAACTTGGTGTTCGAAGCAACGAAAGGGGCAAATGGAATGCAAGAAAAGGACTTCAGAGGGAAACTTATCGAATCCCGGGTTCGCAACCAAATTTCTTAAAAAAGGGTGCGAACCCAGGACTCTGACCAGAATGCAGCTTTATACTGCAAAATATGAGGTAGGGGGGGCGCGGGGAGGCGTGCTGACGCGACTTTGGGACAGGCAGGCTCTACGAACGTTATGTATGGGCTTCGTTCTCACCTTCCTCTTTGGACGGAGAGCGCTAATTTTCGCGTTCGGAGGCTGCGATCCTCGTGAGGGGTCCCGTTTCTGGAAGCTTTACATATATATATATATGCATATATATATATATATATATATAAATTCATTAGAGAATACATAGAGAGATGCACGTGTAGAAAAAGAGAGAGAGAGAGAAACAAAAAAAGAGAGTAGACACAGAGACAGAGAGAGAGAGAGAGACACGCACGAAAGAGATTGGCAAGAACCAGCAGGAGCACCGGCCTGCTCTAGCATCTGGCCCATAGAGGCTTGACAAACGCGACAGGACCTTGTGAGCGTTTTCTTATTCGGCGTTTCGACATTGGGCGGAGGGGGGGGCGAGAGGGGGGGTCTGGCTCAAGACCTCTGCTTAATGCGACTGTTTGCAGCAGTGCGTCCAAAGGGTGAGGGACTCCACCTGCTCGAAATAGGCATCGGAGGAAACAGCCAAGATCTACTCCATGGGGGGTGGGGTGCGAGGGCCCGCGCCGAAATCTCTCGACGCTGAAAGCCCGATCTCGCCTCTGGCTGTAGCAACCTCTGCAGCAATGGCGGAAAGAACGACTCCTGGACCATGACCCAGATTCGTCCGTGAGAGGCAGAAAAGTCGAAGGGCCAGTGTGCTGGCTTCCGCGGCTCGAGGAGACCGTCCCTGGAGGCAGGAAGGGGGGGGGGCAACAGTCAAGCATGGCCTTTTCGGGGCCCTAGCTCGCGGGGTGCATGGCCGCGGCTCCACCCTCTGCAGCTTGCCCTCCACCCTTGGGAAGATCAAACGGTACCGATACCGATACCCCCCAGACCTCTCCCAGGATGCATTCTGACCAGGATCTCGAAGCGAATCCAGCGGTGGCGACGAAGGCCTCCCAAGAGACCCCAAAAAGAGAAAACGGCCGACGGGTAGTTAGCGGTATGGGTGCCTTTTCCTCCACCGAACCCCCCCTCGGCCCGCCAGGCCACCCACCCCGCTCACAGGAGACCCCTGATCAGGCAGTCTTCGAAGCAGGAGGCAAGGGCTGGAGCCGGGTGGGGGGGGCCTCCCGGACAAGGCAGAGGGAAGGTATCTCTCGGCAGACTGGGCGGCTGCCAGTACGCCCCCCGCCGTCTCACAGAGGAGGAGGAGGAGGAGGAGGAGGAGAAGGAGGAGGAGGAGGTGGAGGAGGAGGAGGAGGAGGAGGAGGAGGAAA